>VRYO01002734.1:19554814-19566455 GCA_009812075.1 Sialia sialis
GAAATTACTGTAATACACATTTTTCTGCATATCTCTGAAGTAAACTACCCCTATGTTTTAATGCTTAAGATGAATAACGAAAATGGTATAATAATGTATAATAAATTGTCATCAAAAAAGCAACAAATTCCTTATGAGGTGATGGAGCTCTTGTAATTAGAAAGGACAAACCACAAAACAAAGCTTCAAAGCTTCCTTTTTGTTAAGATATTTTCATCCAATGATCTTAAGTCTTCACTGTAGAATGCTTTTTTCAAGGATGCATGAACATATTCCTATAATAATTTCTCAAGGAACACATTAAAAAGGAAACTATTTTCCAAGAAGACACAATTCTTTCAGAAAAAAAAAATTAAAACTCTGAGAAATTCAGATTTTATTTTGAATTTTCAAGTAGTTATTCATTCATGTCAAATAAGATATTGACTGCTTTGATGAGTCCAAACATGGTAATTTATTCCTTCCTTTGTTTCTCTGTTTCCTCAGCTGTCATCAAAAGAGTAGGCACTGTGGACTTGAGATTATTCCCCCAATCTCTCATCAAGATGTCCGGTTGCATTCTGTTCATGTGGCATTGAACTATTCCTTTGTACCTTCTGCAAAAATGTTTTCTTAGGGGAAAAAAATGGTGTGTGGGTTGTCACAGTCTGTTCCAGCTTTGCCTCTCTTGGGGGAAATGATTTAGGCAATCAGAGCTGTTAGGTGCTTCATGGAACCCTTCTAACCCCAAAAAGAAGCACAACTGCAGACCTGCCATCAGCTTCTGAAAAGATTATCAACACTGGGCCACCACATCATTTTAATTATGCCCACTGAAAAGTTCAAGATCACACTGCCCTTCTTCAAAGCTCATCAGCCCCTTTCTTTTGTGACCATTGAAAATGCTTTAGAAATTAATATCTCAACACTTCAAAAGTTGAAATAAAGTCCTTTTGCACACCTGTCCAAATGAATTGTTACCAGCATTCTTAAGGTTACACACATCAAATATGAAAAATCTTGTGTCAAATATTTGATGTTTTACAGTGCTTGGTTTTACAAGATACTGAAAAACACTAGTTCTAGTTCAGTAAAGCACTTTATCACGCTTCGCTATAAGCTTGTGAACCCTCATGCTGATTTATGATGTTTTTCACAGCATTTCTCTAAAGTGCAGGGATGAATCACATTTCTATCCTGTTCAAAAGTGTTCAGTGATATTGGTAGGATTAATACCTACATATTCTGGGAGTCTTTAGTTTCCTGTATTAAGGCCACCTCATTCAAGAGAAAAGATCCTGTTGTCACTCTGTAATATTAGCACTGGAAGAATGATTGCAGAAGTACTATATTGTCATTGCCTAAAATATTCTGAGATTCCAGGTTTATAAAACAACATGTTTAGCCTGCCTACTTCGGAAACATCTATATAGCAATTATAATTACGAAACTATATTTAAACCACCTTAAGTTCATGGTTACTTTTGAGTAAATCTACAAGGATCTACAAAGTCTGCTTTCTTTTCTCCAAAACAGAGTTTCCCTCAGATTTTATATGTAAATTAGTAAAACAGACAAAAAAGGGATTCTGGATGAGTTACTATATGAAATACCTGGGACTTTTGATCCTGAAAAAAGTGTCCCACATTGCCCAGGAAGATTTGTTATGACCTGAATACTTCTGTCCCTCCCAGTAGAGCATATCAAAATATAAAGGGCTGCAGAAAAACATCTTCACATCTGTGCCCAGGGAACCCTAAACTGGGCTGAATGGACAGACTTTGATCTGATCTGTGCAGTGCTTACTGCTAAGGCAATTCGTCCATGCTGAGATAAGGAGCATTCTAAGAGGAGACACTCACTGCTTTCTTTCCAATGCTTGTGAAAATATTTGTGGTAATAAACAGTGAGTTATCTGTTCAGCAGCAGATGCTAGAGAGCAAAGGGATCATTATTGGACCTTCTGCTTAAAGATGTGGACCTTTCCTGACCCAAAGGATTTTTCCTGATTTAGTTACACAGAATTGCTGCTCCTAGATCCATGCATATGACCTTAACCTCCCAAAGAAAGAAAACAATAACACAGAACATGTGAGTTGACATGAAATCTTGTATTCATTGCAGTTAATGAGAGTTTTGATATACACTTCAGTGGGAGCAGATTTCTACATTGTTTCTTAATTCTGCTATAAGCATACTCAATAAACAGAAAGATTGTAAAAAATATTTTTAAATGGTCTGCCTGATATAAAGGATAGCACTATAGAAGAAAATTTAATTAAATCTTCAACAAAGAACAGCTTTCCTGTGATCTTCCTGTTATATTTTCAAAGATAGCTTCTAGATCCAGTTAAGCCATGAGATAAAAGACACTAAAATTTTTCTTTTCCTTGAAAAGTTATCCAAGTCTCATTTTCCTGTTTGGCAGTTGTAGATAATTAATATCAACAGGAATTGTGAAATAGTTTTCTTAATTTTCAAGAAAACATAACTCCTATCTTACATGATGCTCTTTGAATTCAAATGGCCCAACTCAGTGGCCTATGGGTTCTGAAAAATGGTTAAAGCTTTTCCTTACTTCAGGTTTTACACATTTAAAACATGGCAGAACTTGACAGCCTATTTTTACTTTTTGTGATTTCCTTTAAGAAGCCTGCATGTAAATAGGGAAACAAAAGGTAGAAAACACTCACCCCAGCTCCCTTGTTCTCTCCCCTCTCAAGAAAAAATAAACTACAAAGAAATGATGAACATGAAATTATGAATATAATTTTCAATGGAAAAGGCATTATTGAAGATACACTAGAAATTATTATTCCTTGTCCCCTTCTGCCCATGTTGTGAATTGACGACATCATGAGAAGTCTTCCACAGCATATCAATGAAACAACAGCACAAATAATAAATTACAGTAATTTCACAAGTATAAGCCGCATCTGATTATAAGCCGCACATCCGGGTAGCCGGAGAGACAGTGGAAGTTGTCCATATATAACCTGCCCCAGAATATAAGCTGCATTTTTTTTTTTTAAGTGATGATCCATGTGCAACAAAGTAACACGTTAGTAACAGAATCGCAAGATCGCAGGGTTTGCTGTCAAGTTGCTCAATTTGCAAGCAGTTTTCACAAACTGGCGAAGCCTTTAAAGGCAGCCTCAGGTGCCCTCCCCATGCCGTGGACCCCGGCACTCCCACCTCTGGTGTTGGCTGCTGCGGCCCCCGCCTGCTCGGCAGCAGCTTGCTCCCCTCACTGTGTGAAGCCGGTGGCTCGCCCCCTCGCTGCACGCTGGAAGCTGGCCGTCTGCCACTTCCTCGCCACAGGAAACCAGCTCTGGCCTCCCACCTCCTCAGCTGCGACGGCAGCTCCAGGCACCACCCGCAGCCCCGAGCCACGGGCGCCACAGGTGTCCGCGGTGACCACAGCTCCCATGGCAGCCCGCGGCACCCGCGGCTCGCGGCAGCTCTCTCCCCAGCCGGCTCGCACTTCCGGTCTGGCCTTTTGCTGGAAATTGTCCATAAATAAGCCACACTCGATGATTAGCCGCACTACTGGGCTAGGCGGCATTCTTCAATGAAAAAGGTGCGGCTTATAATCGTGAAATTACTGTAGTTCTATTGTTAGAGTGGGTTATCATTTAAGTATTCTGATAGCAGTGAACAAAAGGTCACCATCTTTCTCAAGGACCTGAACTAAGCCCACAAAATTTTCTCTGAAAATCTGTACAATGCATTTTCCTCATGTGATTTCCTTGTTTCCACTGTTTTCTATGCTCTGAAATCCATTTATCATAAAAAAAGGCAAAACCGGTTTTTGTTTGAATGACTTCTTAAAAACTCACACTACTTATTTTTAAAATACACTGCTTTGAGCCACAAGCATTTTCAGTGTGAAAATTCCCTATATTTCACTTCATACTGTAGGAATTGAATAGTCTTCCCTATCAATGCAAAGTTCACCACAAAGTCTTAGGTTCATTTTCACTCCTTCCCACAAGTGCTTTGGTTCCCTTATTGTCTACTCTATATGTATTTTTTCCTGACCTAGATTGTGGACTAGTTAGGAAACCTGAGCATGAATTGCCCAGACTAGAGCCTATACAAGTTCTGCATGAATTATGAACATGAGATTGACATGAGGTATGTCATCTCTTGTTCCTGGCCCTCCACAGCCCCTTGAGCTGCTTCTGAGGATGGGACATGGTATAGAGCATGCAAGAATTAGAGCTGCCGTACCAAAAGGCATTGCCACTTCAACAGGACAGACTTAGACTAATCCACATGATTTAGCCTGACAGAGCCACCTCTGGCACAGTTCAGACACCCCAAAACCATCTCTGCACATCATACCTAAAGGACACCTTCTAAAAAAGGCATGAGTGTTAAATACAAGTAAGACAGCAACTTTTTGGGGTTTGGGTATGTGGCTATTTTTTTGGTTGATTGGTTTTCTTTTTTTTTTGTTTAAATCAACTTGCAGAATTGTGTAGGCTTTGCCCTGGGCCTCATACAAAATGTGTGTCCAGCCAGCAAAGGGAGGTGATTCTGCTGCTCTGCTCCGTCCTGGTGAGCCCACACCTGAAGTGCTGCATTCAGGTCTGGATTCCCCAGCAAAAGAACCACATGGATCTGTAAGAGTAGGTCTGGGGAAGTGCTTCAAAACTGGTTCAGAGCATTGGAACATCTCTCCTATGAAGACAGTATGAAAGATTTGAATTTAGAGAAAGGAATTATCTGTGGAGACCTTATGGCAGCATTTCAATACTTAAAGCTGGCTCATAAAAAAAATAGAGACTTTTTTCCAATACTTTTGCTGACAGGACAAGGGGCAATGACTTTAAATTGAAAGAGAGGAGATTTAGATTGGAGACATGAAGAAGGAAATTTTTTACAATGACGGTGAGAAGTGTGCTGGTCAGGTTGGATGACAACTTAAGCAACCTTTTATCTGATGCAAGATGTCTCTTCCCATTCCAGTGCATTTTGAAATTTAAATGTCCGTATTAGCCAATTAATAAAAACTTGCTCCAGAGACAGCTACATACAAAATAGTGTATGTCTGCTTGAAACCACAGGCTGTACGATGCCACACTGAAAATAAAATGATGACTGTAAACAGACCAGAAACCAACAGCAAAATGTAAATGTAAAAATCACAAAGTATTGTGCAATATGCAAAGAGGTATCAAGGATGAAAGAAGCCAACACACAGATCACCAAAAAAATAGTCAGAAAAAGAGCAATTGAGATGCAGCAAATATGCCTAGATGTCCATTTATCCATTTATCCATTTGAAGTAGTATTTGAGGAGTAAGAAGCAACAAAAGCAAATGGTAACATTTAAAGGACATGGGGGGTGGGGGAAAGAAGAAAAAGAAAATAATGAAAATAATTCCTGAATTTTAATCTCAGCAGATTACTAGGGGAAGTACAAAGGAGAAGAGTAGGAGAAAGAAGATGAGGAATGATAAATTAAAAATTGAAACTGAAGCTGTTTTTTGAGTGGAAATTCATGCTGTCTCAATCTTTGTGTGGAAATTGCTAGCAGGGAATGGATCAAAAGCAATAACATAAAAATGATCACAAATGGGTATTAGATATATAATGAATGTCTTAGAGAAGTCCTTGATAAGTTCAGAGCTGCTTCAACACCAGATTTTAATGAAAAATATGTATTTGACCAACTAAACATTAACAAACTCCTACTGGTATGTCAAAACACACTGAAATGAGGCCATGAAGAAGGAAGCAGACAATCAAATCAAGGCAGAAGGCTAACAACACTTGACAATAACAAACCTGGTTCAGTAAGGGCAAAAGTGACTGCAGAAAATCTGAAATCACAGCTAGAATATAAAAAGGAGTGAGCTCCCAATGCACCAAAGCTCCGTGGCTCACAGCATGAGCACAGATGTGTGGTGGCAAGGTTGGCTGTCCAGCTCAGTGTGTGTCCCCATGGATTGCAGCATCCTCATCTCTGCCACATCCTGGCAGGCAGTGGTTCCATCCAGACTCTCAGAAGTGAATGGTAGGTGGGAGGTTGTAGCCTTCTTGTTGTGCTAATAACCCTTAACAGACTTTTCTTCTGATAATTTGCCAAGTTACTTATTGACCTCATTCGTAGCTTCTTGTGTCCAAAACATCCCCCAGCAACGAATTTGCAACAGACCATTCCAAAATACTATTTCCTTTTGCTTGGATTGTATTACTTAATGATTGCACAGAATACTTCCCTTGTCCCTATTCACAAAATTCACTAATGATCTTTCTCTATGAAGCTATTCTGTGACACTGTTGATTACAGGTTTCTCTGCTAAATCTCAAGCCTATCTCATTTTGAAAGGGTTTACCCAAGAGTTCTAGAAAGGGTCAAACAATTCCAATTTTTTTTTCCAGTTTAAATTCCCAAAGTAAGGGTGAATTCACAATTACTTTGATTTGTTTTCTTTCTTCCTGTGCTTTCCACACTAGGAAATAATACTTCTTGGCACAATAAAGAGTAATGCGCACTCTCCCAGAGAAGTTGCAGGCAAAGAAGTTTGGCTAAGTTTAATCAGCTACATGTTCTGGAATGCACCACTATAAGTTCAGAATTTCAACTTGATGCTTTTCAATTAGTGACTAGAGAAGACTGAAAAACTTACAAAGTAAGTCTGCAGAACTATTGGTGTTACAAACTCTACTAAAATATTCTCTCTGAGGGGCTGTGAAATGGGATACAAGATCTAAAATTTGCAATTTCCATAGTTTTGATGCTTGTTATGTAGAAAATGAAATTTCAACTTTTCTTACTTAAAGGATATTATAGCTAACAAAGAAGACTAGTAAGTCATTATCTTGTCTTAAATTGGTAATATCATTATCTTAAATTGGTAAAAAGGGTATTTGGTTTACTAGAAGTCCCCCAGTTCTACTATTTATGTATGAAATATAATTATCACCACTAGAAATGCATGAAAGAAAAACATTACATTCTGAAACCTCACAAACTGCCACAGTGGACTCTTTTTGTTTGAAACAGAACCCAAAACACTATAAAAATAGTTGTTATAGCAGAATTACACCAACATTTCCATTTACAACTAGAATTCTGAGTCTTTCATTACAGAAATGACTGGTGGGGTGAGGGTGTGGATCAATCCTCCCTTGTAATTGCAAGTAAAAGCAAGAATTACAGAAATAACTGAAAAGCAATTTTTGTGACGCCATTTCACTTATTACTCAGCAGATCATCAGAATCCCCAAAGAACTGCTGTCTCATCTCACTGACGAGTGAAAAGGAAGAGTAGAGGGTGAAAAAGCAGAACAGCCTATGAACCTAACTGAACCTAACTCCCTTAGTAACTTATGTGTGATTTTTAGCCCTTCCTATCTCTCTTGACAAAATGAATGGCAAGAGCCTGGATGTAAAAGATTTAGGCTCATAACTCATGTCGAAGTCATACCAAAAACCATAATACAAGCATCTGTATATTCCAAAAACAAAGCCAAACAGATAAAAATAGTAGTTGGAGAAAGAATGTTGTTTTGTATTTGTATTCACAGAACATGGTGCTATTCTACATTCATAGCAAATGTATAATTCTAATTTTCAATCAATATTCCATTACTTTCTAAGATAATGTTTAATTGATGAAAAGATGAAAATTATTAGAGTGGATTTTCTTGTTTACTTTTCTTAACCACTTGCGAAATAGGAATGTATCAAATGCATTTTATGTCTTCTTAATTGCAACATTATTTTGTGTTATTTATTTTCTTCTGATTTTGGTCCTTATTTTTCACACTTAAATGGAGAAACTCTTATATTTGAAGGAACAAATAAAATTTTATATATGATATTCAGAATATTAAAATTTTTACTATATAGCATTTTTACCAAACATACATTAATGGTTCACCATGGATCTAAACATTGGACATGGATTTTTAAACTTCATAAGAGCCAATGAAGAAAATGTAAAGCTGATCTTTATAAAATGATTATAAAATGATGAGAGTCTTCCTTATGTACTACCTATATTTTTGATTGCTACTTACATTTTGATACTTCGCTGTATCAAAGATCTATAACCATCTTTGTTTACAGAGAGGAAATGTATAATCTCCATGAGTAAAAAGGGAATAACTTTTTAGGCATAAAGATAATGTTTTTTTTAAAAATAGTATACTTTGCAATGCAGTCCTAGGTCTCTTAAGACAGACATGATAGGTAGGTGATTTATGTCATGACAAAAAGGAGACTACAGTGGCCAAAATGATTGAGATACAGAATTTTGCCATTTTTTCACATATCATTGTTTCCTTTTCCATATCATCAGAAATGTGAATAAATAGAGCAAGCTAAGAAAGTAAAATTTTTCTAAAATGTTAATACAGAATCTTTGCACTTTCTTCTGAGCAGAAACTATTTCAGATATGATTATTCCAAGGAAGATAAAACCAAACGCTATTCATCATCGAGTATGTTACCACAAACACAGTCTTATTTCATTACCTTTACAAACGTTTATCTAAAAAAAAAAATACATGTAAGTAAACTTTTTAGAGAGAAAATAAATGCAGAACAAGTAAAGAGACAGTGGGGGTTTTTGTTTTGGAATAAGTATCCCCTATAATTAAAAGGAATACTTTATAAGGAATTTCTTTTTTTAACTTGATTTTTTCCCAATTTACAAAAACTGTATAATTTCTTTGCAGAGGAATAGAAACTCTAGATCAAAAGAGCTGCAAAATGTTTATAAGCATATAAGTATTTGGGACTGTTTTAATACTAGTAATAGTAGCATTTGACTGAGGTGCTTAATTTTGCCTCAGAAAACTGTGTTCCTTTGTTTAATTAGTTTAGCTCTAAATTTGCCTTTACCTTTTCCTCCTCCAGCTACTCCCATTGTTCTCACTGATGTCACATTTAACACTCTGGTGTAAAATATCTGATGGAACAGCAACAAATGTCACCATGGTTTAATGGTAGCTAGAACAAAGCTTTCTTGACAAAATTAAGATTCTGAGGCTTATTGGGAGTGGGTGTGAGCCAAGGGAGTCTGCTGTTGTCTTTGGGTTTCTGCCAGAGCATTCAACTAAAGGGCGTAGAGTTTCATACCTATAGAGTTCAAAACTTTGAAAAGGGAATCTGACTTTCAAGAGGTTCTCAAATGCCTTTATTTGCTGCTTTGAATTTTTGGCTTGCAACTGCTCCTTTTCCTAGGAGTTGGTGTATAGGCACAATTGTTTATATACTCCCAAAGCTGGCTTTCCATGCTTAGCAAATTTGAGGGATTTATTATTTGTAGTAATTATTTCTCTGACTGGGGCTAGCAAATGACCTACTTACATAGGCAGGAAATAGAAAGAGGAAACATCTCAGATGCATGATTATCTCACACATTTAGAAGAGAAAAAGCAAAATGAAGGTCTGACTGACAAATACTTAGACTATCTTTGGTCCTAGAGTCCAACATTTTCTATTCACTAGGAATTTCTGAAAATCCTGTAAGAGCTGGCAAGATGCACTTGTTAGAGAAGATTATGCAGCCAAGATTTGTATTTTGACCAGAAAATTATTTAAAAGTTCTATCTTATTTTTAGACTTCAGTGAAAAAAAAAATCCATTCTCAAGTGAATCTAAACACTTAATTTGAATCATTGAGATGACCTACAAGACTTTAAGCATGTAGTGTGAAAGTAGTGCAACTCTCTGGGGTGTGGGGAACACAGCACAGAAAACATAGAAGCTACAGCTTTAACCTATTACACAGCCTGTAGACAGCCTAAAACTGAGAGCCTGTTCTAGCACACATCTCAACAGAAATCAACTATAATGCATTTAAACACTGTACACTTAAAAGAAAATTTGGAAAGAGGAAGAAAGTTTGGAAAGTGATCAATACTTGGGAACTTACTAGAAACAGAGCACAAGCTGCTCTCTTCAAAACTTCTGTGTTTTGAAGTGCTGCAGGTTGTGACACAGCAAACTCCATTATAAGATACAAAATACTCAATAATGAACATCATATCTTGAGCCTTTTCTTCAGAGCAACCACACTTACATCTCATGCCCCTCGAAAACTACCATGAGAAACAAAACTAGATCAAAATAATATGAGATCTTTGCAATTCCCTGCAAGAACTGTACAACAGAAAACTCTACAACACTAACATGTGAAAAACATTTCAGTTACTGAACCGACCTTCCTAACTCTCAGGACACAGGTTTATAGTTGTTTAGATAAACCATCAAACTGAAAGAAAAGGGGAAAGGAAAAAGGTTTTGGTAATATCATGTTTATATGCCTTTATATTTCTACAAAAGGTGTTGACAGAAAATGAACACTCTCCTTCCATGTGCCTTTTTGCATGCACAGTAATATTAATGCCTTCTCCTCCAAAGCAGATAGAACTTCACTCTAGGTAAAAATAGTGTTTTGAAAGATGACAATGAACAATCTAAACAAAATATTGCACTAGACAAGATTTTAAAAGAAGGTGGAAATGTTTGTTTTTATAATATAGTGCTGGGGAGAAGAGGGTGGTAATTTTAGGACCAGTTGACAATCAAGTGTACCAATGTCTCCTCTAATAACCATGCAGAATATCCCAACTGGAATAAACAGACCAGATGTAACCAAAGCTAAATAATACATATAGTATTGAAAATATGAGAATATGAGTCAAGATTTATTTACTTTAATCATATCTTTCTCTAAGCAATTTTTTACTCACTCTAACCTGACAGCCAAATATTTTGCATTGATATATTTTCTGGCATTGTATAATTAAAAACTAATTTGTAACTCTTTAAAAGCAAGGCAAAGCAGAGGATGTTATTTTAAACAGAGTTAATGAATCAAACTATTTTGTAGTAGATTGGGTATGATTTTTTCACTAAATCCTTGAGAGACAAAAACAGTATCCATTTTAAATAACACCTATTCAAAATATTAAAACTAAGTGGTTTAGGGGGAAAGTTAATGTAACCACAAAAAGAAAAATATTTTACATACTTCCTCAAAAAACCTCACAAACACATTTTGAAACAAAATTGATTAGACAGTTACAGATAGCTTTGAGATTGTGCAGGCATTGAGATTGTGCAGGCATTTATATATACTCAGTGTTTTACAATGCAGGAAATAAACACTTCACAACTTAGAAGGATCATACCTGAAATGGCTTAGAACTCCTGACGAAGAGTGTCTGTCTGATCCACCTGTTTTCTTGATTTCCAAACTTGTACCACAACAGCCATCCCTTGGTATTACTTACAGTTCTTTGGAAGACTGACAGCTTATAAACTTGCTTTCCAAACATGTGATAATGAAAGCGGAAAACACAGGTTCCATTGCCAGAAGGGTTGAAGAGAGGACTGAGCAAAACTGCTTTATCCAGGAACTGGCGTGGCTCAGAGGATTCCAGGTAAAGGTAGTGTCCTCTGGCTGTGCCTGTCGTATGGTCCTTCAATGGGCCTGTATTAACTGTGGGGGTTGGACCCCGTATTCTGATCCAGTCAAAGTCATCCTCTACATCCTGCTGCCAATTGCACAGCCCATTTTCAAAGTTACACTGAAGGTCAGGGTCTGAAATGTAGAGAACAGACTGTCAAAAATAAGAAAGCAGTATCAAAAAGGGATAGTGCTTTAATATACAGTAATTTCACGATTATAAG
>VRYO01002734.1:19572273-19588091 GCA_009812075.1 Sialia sialis
TCATCAATATCCCAGCAAAAAGTCTAGGAAAGGGGTGTGCAGAGGCAGAGCAGCTCCATACCAGACATGAAGTATTTGCTTAGCAAGAGCTGAGTAAAAGAGCAGCCACAGAGGAGCAACCAAGCCATTGCAGTGAGCACTGTGCTCCGTGGAACAGCCCCTTCTCTCTTGGGGGGCTTCAGCCAAAGCACTCAGAGCAGGCAAGGAGGTGTTGAAAACAGACTTCACAGTCCTCCTGGTGCACAGCAATAACACTGAGCACACAAAGCAGCAACAAACCTTCTGCAAGATCTCTTTTGTACTTCGAGCCAGAAATTAAATCCCTTTTTTCCTAAATGCCAGCAAGTATGTTAATGATAACAAAGTCCTTCCTCTCTTCATAATTGGAATAAAGTTAAATATCAAGCATTAGTGAGACTTTGTGATATTGGTAATCCCTGAAACACAAACTACTGAAGTGAAAAAGATCTGAAAAGCATATTCAGCTGCATTCTTCAATTCTTCGATTAAAAGAGTCCTGATATTTTAGAAAATGTGTATATTAAAAATAAAGGAAGAAAAAGGAGTGAAACAGTATAATTTATGAATGAAAGTAAATTAAAATAAAATCATGGAAGGTCATGGAATGGTTGGGCTGGAAGGGACCTTAAAGATTCTTTAAATTTCCAACATCCATGCCATAGGCAGGGACAGCTCTCCCTAGACCAGTCTGCTCAGAGCCCCATCCAACCTGGCCTCAAACACTTCCAGGGATGGGCTATTCACAGCTTTACTGGGCAACCTGTTCCAGTGACTCACCACTCCCACAGTAAAGAATTTCCCTAAATAATTTTTTTCTCTCTGGCATTTTATGAAAAATCTTTGTTAAATCACAGAATTATATTTTTTATTCCCGCAAATATAACAGGCATTGAATGGAAAATATTAGTAGAATTATTGAAAGACTTTAGGAAATAATTTATTAATCATATATGTCGAATAAGTAAAGCAGATATTCAGGTATGACTGTCAGAATTCTGCCATTGTTTTATAACTCTTATCACAGCTTTCAGTGGTGTCATTACACTATGGTCATATTATAGTATGTAGAATATGCACACATCAGAATCATATTAAGTCCCCCGAAGAATAAGATTACATCAGTATTTATTTATGGAAAATATTGGAGGCTGTTGTGTTTGATTTTGGTTTTTTTCCTCTTTAGAAGCTATATCACACCAAGTTATGTAAAATTTTTTATAAAAAATGAAAAATTACTAATGAGGCATGTTAGTAATATTGATGGTTTCTAAAAAGAGAAGGTTTTGTAAATTAGTAAGCAATTAAAAGTCCACAGCTTCCAAAAAGAAAAAACAAAACAAAGCAAAAACAAACAAAAAAACCCCAAACCGCTCTACACATATGGAAGAACAAATAATGTTTAAGAGATCAAAGAAAATACATGTTTGCTCTGCACATGGTGTATGTGGGTCAGAAATGCCCAAAAAAATGGTGCAAATCAAATGTGACTAAAAAACAGAAGGAAGGATTTTTTGACAGAATAAAATTTATAGACTAAAATGAAGACAAATATTCAAGGACTTAAGCATAAGAGAGATTACTGAAAATCTCCAGAGAGAATATAATGAAAAAGGAATGTGAACAGCTATTTTTTATTTGCTTTTTACTTGATAGAAGAAACCATCACATATTCCCAGGAGAACAGCAACAAAGAATATGACAGACCTTGGACACAGATGGTTACACCAAATGAGGCAAATAAACAAGATAAAACTGTTAAGTCAGAGCTCAGACTTCTTGCATCTGTAACTTGTAACACAGACAAAATGCAAAAGAAAGGATGCACCAGACCATTTAGTTTAAGCATGGATGAGTACACTGAGATAAAATAACCCTGAAACCTTTAACTAAATCTCAAACCAACTATTTAACACCTAGGGAAAAGAATACAGCAAGCTGGTAGAGCCTGGGTGAAATGCACTTGGATCCTGATGCTTGACAACACTTCAATTATCTAATTGTCTGTCCCATAACTTCTTTGACTGGCATTTCCATTTCAGACAGATTGTTCAGGAAAAAAAGTCTCTTGCTTGGCTACTTTTGTACTTTCTCCCACTGTGAACTCACACAATCTAATCTGCCTTCTCTCCTAAGACTTTTGCTTTTGCTTTTCTCCTATTTCTTTTTTTTTCTCACGTGCTGTCTTGATACCCTAACCACTATCCACTTTGCCAGGCTGTCTTCTCTTCACGTGCTGATGAATTTATTGCTCATGTTTCTTAAACTTGTTTGCCATCCTTACTGTGTTTTTTTACATTTAACCTACAAAAATTTTTCATCTTTTCTATATTTTCAATTTAGAAAATACTTCAACCATTTGGTTGATGCTTTTCAACTCCTAGTGGTACCCATGCCACCTGTATGAATATATTTTTCTTAGTTGCCCCTTTTAGCATCGTTTTTAACAAGCTCCCTCCCTAGTCAAGAAGGAATCAGTGATCCTGTGAGCATCACATCTGAGAGTGTTTGGCTTTGGTGATGCTTCGAGAAAGCTGTCTTTAGACCTTCAACTCGTTACCACAAAACCCTAGATTTCTTTCTGATTTTGCGTTCTTATCCAAAGTCCTTTTTCCTTTTCTGCTTTGAGGAGTTTTATTCTAAGCCTTCACAAATCAGATATGCAGTTTCTCTGTTAGCTGAGGTCTATCATGAATTTAATAAACAGTCCTGCTCAGAACAGTATTTTCAAAACTAGTGTTTAAGATATTAACATTTCTTCAAGAATGGAAGTTCATAAATCTCTACAACCCCAAAAATCTCTCTTCCAGCCCATGTAAGTTTATACCGAATGCATCATAAATAAAAACATCCAGGTGAAGAGATAGCATCTTCACTATTGGCTTATAATACTTTATTTTACTGTAAAACTTTCTTTTACTGTTCCAATATGCTAATAAACTTTAAACTAATTTTTAATAAGTAATTTTAAGATAAATTTAGGAATTTATTGCTGGATGGCAAAAATAAAAGTATCATCAGTTCCACAAACCAGTTTCACTCTGGACACAGTCATCTTAAACTATTTTAACTCTCTTTATAATAGAAACACACTGAAACACACATCTGCCTTCCATGTTCATGTATCCCAGCTACCATTATTAATCTCATAATATACACTGTATCAAATAACACCATACTTTGCAGGTGCAGTGGCCTAATGTCAGCAGTGACAAACGGAATAGAGAATGGTTGAAAAATAACTATGAAAATTCATTAGCAAGCAGCAATGCTAACTGAAATAAACAAACAAAAGACAAAAAACAAGTCACTACCTGAAGATCAAACAAGTCTGATCTTTATAAAATCCATGGCAGAGTTCTCTCTTCCCTCAATTTTCATCTCCAAATATTAACTGCTACAATTTAGGAAAAAATCCCACCAATACTGCCCCAAAACAAACTAGAGAAAATAAACAACAACAGAACACACAAACAAAACCAAAAGAACAAAAACAACAACAACAACAAAAAAAACCAAAAGGAAACAGGAAAATCCACACTTAAAGATATAAAACATATAGATATGGTAGTCTCCCCCATAGATGTCTATAGGAACAAAGCATTCCTGAACATTTTCTTTTGCTAAATTGTGTTGGGAAATCCATTTCAGTAGCCATGAAATTGCAATAGACTTCTTTGTGATTTCAGTCATGTCCTTTTTAGTATTAGACAGACATGATTTGTATGTAACACGAAGGTATACATCATTTGTGAAATGAGAAATAGCTTTGCCTGTAAGGAAGGAAAAACATACACATTAAAAAGATTTTGTTATAAATGAATGTAGTGATACCACTGTGCAGTTACTTTTTAACAACTAACTGCATTAAATGTCTCCTAACTTAGCTGTAGGACTTAGAAAGATTGAGATTTTTTACAGGGGGAAAGTAAAATTTGAAAAAAAAAATTATAAACCAGAAGAGAAAGTTCCTGTCTTTACTGAACTATACAAATCAAGATCCAATGGTCACTATTCAGGTCTTCTTGTTATTCACTCTGTTTTCTCTGCCTGTTTTCAATATTTTCTATCGAAGTGCATAATTTGCTAGAAACCAAATAAGAGTAACTGTGCAATGAGACATAGATTTTGCCAAAAAAATACTATGCAGATATTTGCTGAAAGAAGTAGACAAGACAAGTTAGGCTTATAACTTCCAGGTTCTATAGAAATTCTGAAAGTGTGTGTGGTCTCTGTTGGAAAAATGCCCGTGCTCCTTCCTCAATGCTCTTCTTTTCCGTGGCCTATTTCCTGTTTGATGTATTACACAACTGCTCTTCTGTGACCCCTTATCTCAGTCCTAGTATTACTGGAAATCCTCACTCTCATAGCCCATTCCCCCAGGCAGCTCCCTGCTCCATGTCCTCTCATGTAGTTTCAGTTCTCTGTCGCTCAACATGCACATTTTATACTGATCCCTCCCAAAATATCACTGCTCCACACCTGCATTCTTCATTCCCATTCTCTCTTTGTTTTATTCTCTCTTACCCGACATTTAATCTTCCATTATTTTTCTCTCTCCTGATGCTGTATCAGAGACACTTTGACCAGCTGGTCTCAGTTCTCCCCCCAGAGCAGCCAAGGTCCCTCCTGCCCGGGCTTCTTCCACTCCCGTGGTTACTTCTCTCCTAAACCAGCAAGCTCAACCAATGCAGCCTTCACAGCCATTTCTTGCCCACTGTCAAAGGTTTTCTCTTCTCTTTAAATAGGATTTCTGTCCCATCCCTTCCCCATTTAACTTCCATGAGCTGACTCCTATGCAGTTATCTGGGCACTTCCAGTATTGGGTACCTTCTCCAATTTACAATCTGGCAACCTTTCACTCCTTGAATTTAAGCTTGTCTTTCTGCTCTGGCTGCTGTTTCTGGTCTCATCTTTAAGAATTACTGATTTGTCTGGCTGAAATGGAGTAGCAAGCATCTGAGACAGACATTTTGGTATGCAAGATTTGACTCTAAAAATGAGATTTAGGAAGAGTTATTGTATAATTACAGCAGTCGTGTTATGCTTTCCCAAGATTAGTAATGGGGAATATGGAGAATGTTTTATTATAATACTGAGGAGACTTTTATTATATATATGAAGACACCAAATAATATTTATCTTTAAACAATTATGCCACAAAAGTTGTTTTTAAGAACCAATACATGCATCCTGCTCTTCACTTGCCTTCTAGCTCAAATTAAGGTACATAAAACTGTGTACAAATATATAGATTATGTCCAGTTTATGAATTACTTAATTTAAGGCTAGCCTTAGCATGCTTGTGCTGCCCTAAATTGTACACCATAGAAATTATAACTATTAAATGCATCTTTCATTTAGACATAAACACAAAACAATACCATATGTTTATGTGTGCTGGTTTGGACTGGAGTGTAGCTAATTTTCTTCACACTACCTGATAAATGGCTGTATTTTGGATTTATGATGAAAAGAGTGTTGATTATTCAGGGATATTTTAATTATTGCTGAGCAGTATTTATATAGAGTCAAGGCCTTTCCTGCTCTTCACACTGCCCCACCAGCAAGGAGGTTGGGAATACACAAAAAGTTGTGAAGAGACTCAGAAAGCACAGCTGACCCCAGCTGAACAAAGGGACAGTCTACATCCTATGGGTCATGCTCAGTGGTACTAGGGGGAGATGCTCCAAGTGTTGGTGTTGATCTTTCCAGGTCACCATAATGTGAAATGGGGCCCTGCTGCCCTGGCTGAACACCTGCCTGCCCATAGGGTGAATTAAATCCTTGTTCTGCTTTGCTCATATGCACTGGGGTTTTGCTTTCTCTATTAAATTGTCTTTTTCTCAACCCGCGAGTTTTCTCACCTTTGCTCATCTGATTCTCTCTCCCATCCCACCAAGGGAGTGAGTGAGCACCCATGTGGGGCTGAGCTGCCAGCTGGGGCTCAACCACAGCAGTCCTTTGACATATGTGGCTTGAAGGGTTTGAAACAATGACAAGTTTTATTGGGATGTGTTGGTTCCAATTTATAGCTTTTATTGATTTTTAGATATTAATTGGCACACTCCTGTGCTTGCCATGGGGTCTGCTTTCCTGACAGCTCATTAGGGTGCTTGTTATTGGCTGCTTCTTCCTTTCACTGCTTGCTGCACTGCTTATCTCCTTACTCTACTGTGCCTGGGAGCATTTTGATAACAGCACAGGTGATATTCCTGCTGGCACACGGCCAGGTCACTGCGGCTGCTGTACTGGGAAGAACAGGCTGGAACTGCAGTGTGGATTCGAGTCCACGGGACTGTGACCTGAGGATGAGATCAGGACACTCTGGGCTGTCTGTGGCTGAGAATAAGCCCATGCCAGAGCAGGTACATCTTGAAGCACCTGTGGCCATGGTTGTGTCCGTGTGGCAGCACGTGTAACTCTGAAGGGTAAGTCCATGCTGGAGAAAGTACACCTCAAAGGATCTATGGCTGTGGTTAAGTCTGTGCTGTAACAGGAATACCTCAATACATCAGTGACTGGGCACAAGGTCAGGTTGGAGCACCTCAAAACATGTGATAAACCTGCAAAAATATGCTATATTTTATATAAATGTAAATTATTTTATATAAATGGGAATTATTTCATATTTATTTTATATAGAAACACATATAATTATACCTGATAATCCACACCATAAGCAGACCGAGAAAAAGAAAAGGACAGACACAAGAGACAGAGCATAAGGGAGAAATTAGCAACGGTCAGACAGAATATCAAGAATACATTTATGTTACCAGATTGCTTTCCAACCTGATCTTATTATTATTCCATCAACATAATTCTTAGGGTGCAAAAGTGCTCATTTAGACTCCACCAAATGCATAGGATGTAGACCATAGAAGTCATGCTGCACATTCATCTTCCAGGGCACAAGCCCACAATGTGATACGTGTGTTAGGTCACTGCTGTAAATCTGAGTTTGAAATAGGCTGTCACATTTCTCCTCCTCTTTAATGCATGGAAGTCAAGTAACAAGAGTTTTATGGCCTAGTAAATTCTTCATCATAGAAGAAAAGCTGAGATGTAATAGGGGTAGCAGCACCCAAAAAAGAAAACATTTTGGCAGTTCCAGAAGCGGTAATCTTCAGCTGAATTCTTCCACGCCTGACAGAAAAAAAGGTAGTACTCATTTGAGTGGAAGTGAAAATCAAGAGATGTCTCTTGGATTGATATTGAAAGTTAAAAGAATTGTATGGAGACCTGGCTCATTCAGTGGAGTCCAGCTTCTAACTATATCACCTTGCTGGAATTTAAGATTATAAGATTTAAATGAAATGTATTTTGAAAGATGTTTTAAGCCCATGTAATATCCTTGCCTGGTTCTCATACAAAGAGAGGAGCATTAACAGGGTCAAAGTGCAGGCAATCACTATTAAATGGGACACCATGGAAAAAATTGTTAATATTGATGAAAGCACACCATGGAAAAAAATGTTAATATTGATGAAAGCAACAATGTAGTTGGAAGAGATGAACAAAAATCTGTGCTTAACCAAGTTCAGAAATAAGGAAAATTGTCTGAGAAATATGAAATGCTTGCATCCAAGTACAGGAATATGCAAAGAAAAAACAGAAAATAATGATGCACTACATAAGTATGAAGATGATGAAATGCTATTTGAAAAGAATTATGAGAGCTATTCTAGTGCTGTAGACTACCAGATTAATGTGCTGAAAGGCAAGTTTATTGCTTGGAAACAGTCAGCTTGCCAAACTGCTTGCAGAGCCCTTTGTGTACCTACATTCTGCTTCCCACATTACAAGCTGTAGTGCTAGCACACACTGAGCCAGCCCAGCAGTAACAATGATTTATAAGTCAGCAATATACTTAGAGCAAAGATCACCCTAAATGTAATGCTTCCAAAGTTTAACCTTTAGCATGACATTGCTAATGTATTGTCTTGACAAATGCAACTTGGGTATAAAAAAGTTTTTTCAGTCATATAATTAGAGGAAAAAGAAAAAAAAAATCAGTTGCCATATAAGCTACTTGTAATTAAGGCTGGTCTAGAACTGTTTGAACACCTAGCTGGACATTTGTCTTCAGACAAAGGTATAATGTTGAAATGGAAACAAAGGCTGAATGGTTAAAAGGAAATACAAATGGCCACAAAAAGCAGATCTTAATTTTCTTGATTAAAAGCTACCCCTTCATTGCTCTCTCAGTGCAGTAAAAGTTGCATGCAGCTAACTCTGTTTAGAACATTTTTTAATTAAACTATTGATTTAGAAGTGTTACTATTTTGTCAGAGAAAAACTATCCTGTACTTGAATTTAAAAATGGTAATGGGAGAAAAATCCAGACTATAACCGATGCTGCATAAGGTGTGTAATCATAAGTAGAAAAAACAGAAATTAAATTATAAAATCGAGTATTATAAGAGTTTTACTATGAGTGACATGGACAGGGAAGCATTAAAGAGGTAAAAAACTCTTCTCAGTTGTGCAAAGTGAAATGAGAAGAAACAGACACTTCTTTTACTGCAAAGATGATCAAACACTGGAACAGGATGTCCTGACTGGCTGGGTAGTCTCCATTCTCACAGGTATTCAGAACCTAACTCTGTCCAGCTCAGGGCATTCTGCTCTGGTGGCCCTGCTTTGAGGAGGGTGGTGTTTAACCATGTAATCTTCAGACATCCCTTCCATCCTCAGCTGTGCTACAGTAATATCAGAATTTTCTTTACTCTAGCCTTCAAGAGGGAAGATATTGCGCTTAGTGAACATTTAATAGTAATTTCTGATTTTAGCTAGGCAAACTATCATCTAGTAAAACGAATTGCAGTTTTATAGGTCAAAGTTCTGTATATTTTGGATACCAGCTCTCAATACCAGTGCTCTAGCTGAAGAAGATCCAATTCTAAAACTGAAGAGAGATTTTATAGAAGCGTTGATTATTTCTTTTACCTGCTAATAGTCAAATAGATCTTTATCTGAGCAACAACTCAAATTTCCAAATAAAAACCATAAAATACAAACAGTGAAATTGGATTATATTAGCATCTCTAAAGAAGTTTCTGCTTTTTGATGCATAACAGGGCACAGAGAATAATTTGAGGATCTTGTCTACAATATTTCTGCCATTTGTGTTGAAAGTGCTAGAAAGCATCATGCCCTAGTTTTATAAAGAAAACTTGAACTAAATATTGCTCATGGCAGCTCCTTTTGAAAATGCATCACAAGTTCTTCAGCAAAGTTGATGGTTCAAAGCAAGAGATTAATTTTCAAAAGTGCAAAGTACAACTAAGATTTCTTATGCAAAGCAGGAAACTGAATGAATCAAAAAGACTTTTGAAGCTGCCTATTAGAGACCCTGAAACAGTTCCAAGCTCCCTGCTGACTGTACAGGGATTCTGAGATGCATCACCTCCCTCTGCTTTTCCACGTGTTTGTTTCCATGCAGAGAAAGCCCAGGCATGTGGCCCTGCACATCCAAACAGAAGATGCTGACTCAGCTTAAATTATTTCTGTGACCAGACTTGTGGTACAGCTGTGGTACTGCTGGGGCATCTGCACAGCAAAAGTAAGTATATAAAACATACAATTTGAATGCAAGTCTGTGACCAATGTCCTAGAAATATAAATAATTAATCAAAACCTTTTTTTCTCATTTTAATGCTAAGAGAAGAGTAGTTTCTACAGAAACTAAAAGGGGGGGAAATCATGAACAGAATCAAAGTGAAGTAACTTTCTCGAGAGCTTTTACTTTTAATTAAATTGCAAGATTTATGAAGTCATGAAAGCATTGCAAGTAGGACAAAGAAACAATCACAGGAGCTTAACAATGCAGATTTTAAAGTTTTCACTTACGGCACTTGGCTTCATCATGGTTATTTGGGCAGTCAGGCTTAAAATCACAAAGTTTGTCAGGTGAAATACATTGCCCGTGCCCACATGGAAAAAATCCCGCTGGACAGTAAGTAGAGGAAGCACTAGCATCTGCAGATTCTGTTTCCCCTTAAAAATCAGAAAAAGACATGTAAGTAAACCCACAAGTATACAAAATTGTAAGTGCTTTTTATCTTCTTTTAATATAGCAATGTGCTCAGCATAAGAAGCAAAGCAACACTCGTGCAGCATGCTAGATTATATCACAGGTGATAAGAAACACAGCTGATCTCAATGTCGGAGGGTCTTAAACTATATATTACTCTCCACAACATTCAAACTTGTGTGAAAAGTTACCAAATATGCCCTAGTGTTACAGAGCCAGGCTCCTGTTCAGAGGCTGGTGTGGCTCTCTGCTCTTTCCCTCAGAGTCAGGTGCAGGTTTTTCACCAAACATTTCTGCTGTGGCCACGCTCTCGCTGTGCTCAGGTCACAGTGAAAGCTGTGAGAAACCAAAGTTGGGTGCTGCACCATTATTAGCTGGTACCTCAACTCACACACTAGACAACACCCCAAATTTCAGTGAATGGAGAAACAAAAAGTCAGAGTCTGCTCATTTTTATGCAATAGATTTCTGGAAAGTAAGTGAGAGGAAGCTTTCAATATTCTTTGTTTAACTCAACTTTTTAAAATACTCATATTTCTATCCAGATGGAGATTTAAAAAAAAATAACTCCCTTCTAAAAACAATATCTTTGTGATTAATTGGTACATAAGGGAGTTATAGGGAAAATAATTAAAGTAAATAAATGTTTCTCTAAATACCTCAACTCCACTGTATATAGGCATCAGAGAAGCCTTAAAAACACAACACTGTAGTCCTCTATTATGCCTTTAAAGTTTTGCACATTATAAATTCAAATACCTGATGGCTATAACTTTTCAACGTCACCCCTGACTGCACATGTGCCCATGCCATTTTCGAAAAGAAGCTTTTAGTATCAAGAAGATCAGGAGAAGCAGTCTGACAGGAGGTTATGTTGTTTTATGTTTCCATCCATTGGCTCTTCAAGACTACAGAGTGTGAGTACAAAGTTTGGTGGGCTTTTATTAAATGTCAGATATTTAGCAATAATGGGGGAGAAGCCTCTAGCACTAAAGATAAAGCAGCAGAATTTGCTCTTTAGTGGAAAATGTAGGAAGCTTGGCTTTTGCCTCTACATCCAAACACGAGCGTGAGCAGGTACTGCATAGTAATTCTACATTGCAGAATTAGTGCAAACTTCTTATAGCAGCAGATGTATAACACAAGGATGAAACCTTCCTTATAGGACCATCTTCATTGTAAAACTATAGAATGGTTTGGATTGGGAAGGACCTTTTAGAGATCATCTAGTCTGCCACAGGCAAAGACCCATCTAACACAGCCTGGAATATTTCCAGGGAGATGATTGATTACAGCATACGGACATTTTTTTCACATATTATCCTCTACTTTATTAAAAGTAACTTCAAGTTGTCAGTCAAATCACAGTTATATATAGCAGACATGGGGGAAAAATGTATTGAAAAACCATGAAACTTGCCTTCACTTTCCTGTCTGACTCCTGGAAGTGATCTATTCACAACTGCACATTCTTCTGTTATACTGATATCATCAATAGCAATAGTAGCATTTGTGGTGAGAACAGTACCTCTCAAGATAATCTGTAAAGACAGGAAAAAAAGTTAATTCATTAAAGGTGACATGATAAAAAGACACAAACACACACATTTATATATTTGTTCACCATTTATGACATCAGCACAGGAACTAAATAATTCCTGCAACTAACTGTGAACAGAAAAAACTACTTCAGCAAGGGCAAGTCCTGCCTCACCAGCCCAGTGGCTTTCTATGATGAAATGACTGCTTCAGTGAAGCGTAACATCTGTCCCATATCGGGACTTCTATAAAGCTTTTGACATGGCCCCCAAAACATCCTCCTCTTTAAATTGGAGAGAAATGGATTTAATGGATAGACTGTCAGGTGGAAAAAGAATTAGTGGCATGGTCACATCCAGAGGGCAGTGGTTAACAGCTCAGACTCCTGATGAACATCTGTGACAAGTGGTGTCCCTCAGGGGTCCATATCTGGACCAGTATTATTTTAATATTTCATTATTATGATCAAGTGCGCCCTCAGCAAGTTTGCAGTGGTGCACCAAGCTGAGTGGTACAGCTGACAGACCTGAAGGACAGGATGGCATCCAGAGGGACCTGGACAAGCTCAAAAAGTAGGCTATGGGAATCTCATGAGGTTCAACAAGATCAAGCACAAGGTGCTGAGCCTGGGTTAGAGCAACTTCCAGTATCAATACAGGCTGGGGATGAAGAGATCAAGAGCAGCTCTGCCCAGAAGGACCTGGGGGTGCTGATGAGAGGCTGATGAGGCTGGTGAGAGGCTGGACATGACCCAGCCATGTGCAGTCACAGCCCAGAGAGCCAAAAACGTGTCCTGGGCTGCACCAAAAGCAGCGTGGGCAGCAGGGCAGGGAGGGGCATTCTGCCTCTCTAATCTGCGCTTGTGACACTCCATGTAGTGCATTGTGCCCAGCTCTGGGGTCCCCAGCACCTGTTAGAGTGAGTGCAAAAGAGGTCACCAAGTTGAGCAGAGGGATGCAGCACCTCTGCTATGAGGAAAGACTGAGGGAATTTGGTTTATTCAGCCTCAAAATGATAAGGCTGCAGAATGACCTCACTGCAGCCTTCATACCCAAAGGGAGCCTACAAGAAAGATGGAGAGGGACTTTTCATAAGGTCATGCAGTAACAGGACAAGGGGAATGGATTCGAACTTAAAGAGTAGGTTCAGATTGGTTACTGGGAAGAAATCCTTTACTTTGAGGGTGGTGAGGCACTGGAACATGTTGCTCAGGGAAGTTGTGGCTGCCCCACCCAAGGCCAGGCTGGCTGGAGCTCTGACCAACCTGGTCAAATGAAAAGTGTTCTTGTCAATGGGGCTTAGAACTAAATAATCTTTAGGGTACCTTGATATTTGTTACAGAAAGTTATCCTAGTTTAGAATACTGAATGCTTAGAAGACTGAAACAATGGCTATGCTCTTTAATAGATGGACCTGTGGGAAAAGCTGAATTAAATTATTTTTCATATGAGCATTAAAGAATAGAAATTATATTTTTACATTTCATCATTAAAAGTAAATTAATTCTAAAGGCCAAAGTAAAATATCTTTTTGAAAGCAATGTAAATGTGATATCCAATTACCTGAAAAGGTAATTCCTCAGCCACACTTTCTACAGGTATAATCACTTTTGTCCAATTCATCTCAGCCAATCCTGAAATGTCACGTAATTTTTCCAAACTTCTATTTAATGCAGTCCTCTTAAAGACAGAAAGCTGGGAATCCTGAGATAACTGGTACCAAAATCTCACCTGTTGAAAGAGTTTTTAATGAAGTTTTAAAAAAATATACAATCAATTTGCAATAGATTTGGCACCAAGTAATATATGTACATTATAACAAAGAATGACATGATGGCACAGAATTGGAACAAAAGATGGGGATGTTTGAAATTGCAGCATGCTGAGAAGCAGTATCATGTCCAAAGACAAAACTACATTTAAAAGTAAAGCTTATTTTTACAATTTATGTTTAATTTGTATCTATCAATTGATGCAGACTGAATGACTTCCCTTAATTCTTTATCTTAATAAGCCTTTAGAAATGTCTCAAAGATTATTTTTCTTTACAAATGCTGAATATATGACCGTTTCATAGGCATGTTAATCTCACAAGTGCAATCATTCTCATATAAAAAAACCCTATGATCTTTCATTTCCACAATCAACATAAATTAATATGATCTGAAGACAGATTTTTAAAATAATCTATTCCTCTCCTGAAGCAAGCAGATTGACCAATATATGGGAGGAAAATACAAAGACTGTTTGTGGATGAGGCTTCTTGTGAAGCAGAAAAGATTAGAAAACAGTGAGAATCACAGTTCACTCCCCTGCAATACACAGTGTCTGATAAATTTAATTTTTTTTTAATAATACCCAGGGTAAAATTCAGCTGAGAGCTGAGGGGAAGAAATAAGATTTTCAAAGACTTATTTATTTCCCCCAAGTCCTTCCTGCTTCTCCATATAGACAGAGACTAAAATTTCTTCAACTGCAGTATCTTTACTTCCCTGCAAAAGCCTTGATATTGATAATACTTAACTCTTCATGAAGGTAAAACAAAAGCTGGCTCAGTTGTGCAGAAATATTCTCACTAAAACACACTGCTACCTTTTAACATCATCTGACTTCAGGTCTGGTAGATTCAGACTCTCAAATTTAATTTTACCACCACTCATGAAAATCATATCTTAAATAAAATAATCTTGTTTCTTATTAATAAATTGAAATACTTTCATGTAACTCATTCGCCCAGAAAAAAAGCTGAAGAAATAGAAAGCAGCAGGTAAACACTTTCCAAAATGAGCTGTTCAAAGAATTACATTCTCGACAATTTAGATGGTGTTTGTCTTTCAAACAGCTTTTCAAACAAATTTATGTTTTCATTAAGTAAGAAATAATGTTACCTTTTTTCTTTATGTCTACATGTTCTACTATACAATGACTATTGTGTCCATTAAAGAGCCATAAACAGAGAGCTGGGACTAGAAATTTGCTTCTACAGCTCCAAAACCTTGAGCTAAATGAAGATGTTTCTTAGCTTACATCTACAAAAAAGACCCAGCTAAAAAAGCTGCAGAAAGAAGTTACTTCTAAGCTTCAATTAACCAGAGAAGAAGAATATAAATCTGTTACCCTTCAACTCCTTTTTTTTTTTTTTTTCCAACAACTGGAGCTAAAGAACTTGTAAAGCTAATAATAAACATAGATCTCTTTGTGTGGATCCTTTTATCCTCTCAGTGGGACATCCAACAGAGGGCATCATCTCACATTAATAGGCAGAGAACATAACACATCCTAATGAGCAACCCCTACGCGTTGCTCTTTCCCAGAAATAAAAGTCTGCAGGGATAATGTGGCAGAGAGCCAGGCTTCCAGTCCTCAAAAACACTCTCCTGGCAGACATGCACAGTTAGGTAAGAACTTGCTCTAGCTTTTTGTTGGATCTAAGAATTTTAAATTCATTCAATACATGCATAGTTATAATAAAACTTGTTTCTTTTCTGACTTTGAAGTAGAGAAAAATATGTGCATCCCCACTGCATCTGTTTCTTTTGAGTGCAGACCAAACTCTGCAATAGATCTTACCAGAATAATTCATTGATTCACATATCAGTGATGCCCAGTTTGCCTTAAGGGTTCCTAAGATAAATTAATCTGAATCTGAAAGGTGCTTACCTATTCAGTATCAAAGTCAACAAAAGAGAGATGGAGCTGTCTAAACAAATGCACTGTGAGTACAAAGGCTGTTGGGTGTCCCAGGAGTAATGCAACATGCAGGACTTCAATGGGATGGGGCAGGCCTTCTGAGCTCCCTGCAGCAGCATTCTGCTTGAGTTTATCCTGCATCTATTTTATTTCCAATGTTTTATAGTACTAAGAAGTCACAGGAAGGTTAAGAACTGCGAGATTGCAGGGCACTGTTCTTGAATTGTTTCAGAGGCTTCTACTCCTCAGCTGCAAGTTGCAGCTGTTCAGCTGAGATCTGGTAACTCACTGACGTGTGCAGTCCAAGTGAGCTGCAGTCTCAAGTAAAACAGATTTAGGTAAGCTAGCACTTGCTTCTGGTGTCTTAGATGAGATATAACCCAAGAAGCACAGATCCTGCTGGAATAAAATTCTGCTGCTTGTTGGGACTTCTGAATGCAGTTCCTCTTTTCTGACTTTTTTTTGGAAAAAAGTTTATTTAAGTGGAATTACAGTAATTTCACACTCATAAGCTGCACCTGGTCATAAGCTGC
>VRYO01002734.1:19589091-19607360 GCA_009812075.1 Sialia sialis
GCTCGATTCTTCAGTGAAATAGGTGCAGCTTATCAGTGTGAAATTACTGTAAGTTTTTGTTCTACACTGAGTCGGAAATATTAATCAACCAGTCTAAATTTAATTTAATTTCTTTAAAATTATTTTTTCAAGCTTTCTCTGTCTTTTCCTTTTCTTCTATCTGACTTTTTAAATAAGAAGGGATTATACAGACAAAAACCACATCATAACTACACCACTTAACTTCTCCCCAGTATGGCAAAAGCATCAAAAAGTTACAGAATAGAAAATAAAAAAGGCCTCAGGAAAGACATAAAAAAAAAAAAGAAAAAGTGTTTTAAAACTGAACAGTGTCTATTAGTTTTATTCAGTGGCCAAAAGGACAAATAAACTACAACTGTGAATATATTTCTTCAAGTTTTGTTTTAAAAATACAGATTTTGTTGAAAATTACAACTGGCTGTATTTTCCTTTCTCATCTAATATTTTTCTATTTTTTGTCCCTCCTGATGCATTTTTTCCTGGTACCTTTCTAGCTTCAACCACTATCAACCACATTCCTCTGCAGAGCCCCAAGGCATCTAACAAAAATAAACATTTCAAAGTGACTCCTAAGTGTATTGCATTGATCAGCTTAAAAAGCATCCTCCTCAAACCATGAATTATAACAGTACATGTCAGGAGTATGGTAGCTAACTCTCTCAGGTCACACCAACATAGCTGATGTGTTCAGTGACTTCAAAGCATAGGGGCCCTATTATGGAACCCTGGTTATGTGACTTTCCTTTCTACAGATAACAGAGTGGCTGTTTGATAGAGCCCTGTTATCATTGTCCAGATACCTTTGTCACAGTCCACAGAAGCCTGGAGCATTTCCTCAAATCTGAGTCACCTGCTGGGTACTTTAGGAAAGAATAGTGATAATCAGATATAAAAATTTGGCAGCAAAACAGTAAAAATTGTCTTCTTCTCCGTCCACCCAAAGAATTAATTTGTAACTCCTTCCACTGGTACTGAAATAGAGCTCTCAGCAGCAACACTTAGAGGATGAAGAATATCTGGTTGGCATCAGGTGAGGGATAGGTCACAAAGGTGGGGAGAGTTCACATCAAACTGTTACCTGGCAGCAGGAGAGCCCAGGGGTGAGCTTCACAAGGAAAGGGCTTCCCAGGTGAGACATGGCCATCTTTGTGTTCCTCTGATGTGACCCACTGAAGTAAATGAATGCTCCTAGAAACAAATTTTATTTTAAAGTAGGAGGAATATGTCATGCTCCAACGGCAAATAGCTACCTCAGAGAGTTAACTATATGCTCTATGAGACACATAAAGTTTATTCATAAATTAAAACAATCTGAACTGCTTGGCCATCAGATCAGTCTCTGTGGATAAGGAGGAGGGTGTTGTAACAGGCTGTGACAAGCAATCCTACGTGACAAAGACAAAACAGAATTTCTAAATGCTCCTGGCTCTTCCCTGCTTGTAAAATGATCATGACTGATTCCAAAGACAAGGAGAGAGGGAGAAGGAAATAAGGTTATTTAGCCATTACTAAGACTACCCTGTCATGGTGCCTGCAAACACAAACCCAAGGAAGTCACCACACAGCCCCTCAAAGGGAATTCAGATGTTGCTTCTCTGAGAGCTTTACTGTGCAGATCCACTGGAAATCTTTTTTATCTGCTCTCTTCAAGCAAAAACCTTAAGATCTCCAACCTTAAAACATTACAGCTGTTACCCATCACCTTCACAGATTGCCCATCCACTCTGCACAGACTGGGGAGAGCAGAGGAGCTGCAACACAGAGCACCCTGGAGATCAAACAACAGAGACCTCAGCCAAGATCCCTAAAGGACACGTTTTAATTGGCTTAAATAATGTTGCAAACAAAATTTAAACCAGAAATTATTTCCTTTAGGGTACAATATTCACTCTCAGCAAAGCCCAGCCACTTTTAAGCATGCGAACAATGTTGCAGACCACGGAGCCAATGGAATCAGCTATATTTTCTCATGGGGTCCACAGACTTGACATTGTTGTCTGTGCTAGTGGGGATGAAAGCTTAATTAAAGATCTAATCTGAACTCTGGCAAATGCACTGCATTTGGATTTGAACTACAGCAGATGTGCTTCAGACAAAGGTAGGGAAGGATAAACATTTTCAAGGGGCCCTAAAGCAGCATATTTTGAATGCCGTCAGTGCTGCCTTTGCTGAATACTGAGACTTTTTCATGAAAGTCTCTGCAAAACAACACTAAAGGCTCAGTCTTTTCTGAGCATTTATATTACACATATTGCCTTACATCTTGAAAATCAGCTATTGTGCTGCTGCAGTCATACTCCTCAGCCATTTATTTCCCATGGATTGGTAATGAGCCGAGGGTCCAGCCCCACGTGAATAAAGGCATTGCTTTAGCAAGGCTGGCACAAACAGGGGAGCACTGCAGCTCCCTGTACAGACGGGAATGCTGCACCCTGCAGCAGGAGGGAAGCTCCCCTCATTGGAATGCGAGGGTACTTCAAAGGACCCTCTTTTAATTTGCATCTGAGGCTCTACTGTAGCCTTGTTAAGATCTTCATTAATCAAAATTTGCTACTGCCCTCCCCAGGAGAGAAGAGAGATGAGCACTCCATGGTACTGAAAGGAGTAGTTGCAACCTGAAGGATGTTTTTTAATGTTGGCAAAAACTTGCTCAGATTCTGGAATCTAATTCTGAAATCGTGGCTGTAGCAGGCACAATGACAGATTGGTCCAAAACCACCTCAGAAATACCTTTTCAGCTAATTTTACAGGGACTGCAACATTACTGGGCTAGAGAGGTGAGGCAGAGTAACCTCCAAATCTGCTGGAGGCTTCAACCTGCAGCAGCACTGAAACAAACTTGTACTAATTCAGTATCAAAGCTGCTTAAATGAAGCAGTACATAGCTCCATGTAGGTGATTTTAACACAATTTTTAGGCTGCCAGCAGCCTTCATTCTGACCATAGGACCCCTGAGATCTCACCAGCACCTACAGCAGAGAAGGACACGGGCAGATCAGTGCACCCTTCCGGAGCTTTGAGAGAGCTTGAAACCTGTGACACAGTACAGTAGTGCTTACATGAAGCACAGTAACGCAGATCCAGTCCCACTCTACAGAGACAATAAAATGAAATATCTAACAGCTGCTGAGAAAAGTGAGTGGCAACTGTGGTGCACTTCATCACATAAGGACCAATGGAAAAAATATGATTGTTCATTTAGAATCATTCTGTAACACACACAGAAATACTTCACCCACAACTGTTTGCTTGGGTGAATTTTAATCCTGGAGTTCCTATAACTTTGAATGCTTGAGGTGGAACACTTAACGCGCCACATTTCTTTAACACGAACATGGAAGAAAGTGTGGAGGTCTGGCTGCAGATAATACACACAATTAATTTAATATAAATTAAAGGAGCTCTAGACTGTAACACATTTTAATCTTATCTCCACTGAAGCAGTGGAATGGATACATTTTAATAAAATTAAAGTCACAGAATAATTTTCAATATTATTTGACAATGAAAAATGGGCTTGGCAGTTTTATTTTTAAGGAGTGTGCTACAATAACATTTTCACTTTGGAAAAATATAACAGCTCTCTTCTGGAATAAAATGTTTTTCCAGGAGAATGAATTGTATGCCAAATATAGGCTGAAGGAAGGACAACTCTAAAGGAAATTATACTCACTCTTTTTTCTTAGGTAATATGGATTAATTTAACTGCACTCTACAAAAAGCTATTTGTCCAAATAATGCTTCCAAGAGTGGTCCCTATGTGAATATTGGGTAAACAGTGGTTCTGATCTGCACAAAGTCAGCTGTCATTTCAGAGGTCAGTATCTCAAAAACTGCATCAAGTCTCCGACCTCATTGTGCCAGCCAAAAGCAAGGGTTACAAAGACATAGTAACTAGCAAAAAGGAGCATCTCCAACAAGTTGGCTTTCTGTAACACATTACCTGTGTTATTTACGTACTGTGTGGCATCCATTTCAAACCAGCTTTTATTATCAGTCTGTGACCATTTTCAAGTAGGAATTTTCATGACAGAAGGAGAAAAATAATAATAATTCTCACCATGCCCCGTATTATTTGTATGACCTCTGCCAGGGAGTTCTCTGTCAAGGGGAGCCTGTTCTTTCATTATGTTCCAGTCAGCATCATCTTTGCTCAGTGGCTTCCATCCACAAAAGTCAATCTCAAAATCACATAAGGTGTAATTAGCTGTGGTAAGAACAACAACAACGAGAGATCAATAAGTTGAACTTGGTGCAACAGTTTAATACCACAACTCTTGACTCTTTTATATTTAGATGTACTAAGGGTGTTGAAGAAGCACAAATGTGTTTCAGGTTATTCAGATGGATAAGGAGTTCTAGAATACAGGTAAGAGGTTAGGCAGGACCTTCCTTTCTTAATCAAACTCAGAACCTTGAAAGAAATTACCTGTAAGCAAATAAACATAAAAAAGACCTGTACATAGGTTGCTGAGATAGTATGAAAATAGTATTAAATATCTTTTTAAAGAAGAATAGTACCAGCAATTTAGTTATTAATGTATGAGAAAAATCAAAGGTATTTAGATCTCAAAATATATGGAAAATGAAGATGAATTAAGCTTTCATTTAATTTCTTTTTGAAAATGAGATTTAAATTTATCAATTATTCAGATTGCCTCGAAATTTTTATTGCAATGTCAAAGACCATTTTCTCAGCTGGTATGGATTAGACCAATTTAAATTGTATAAAAATTTCACAGGCTCCTACATTGATTGAGTACAAATAATTATTTGGGTAAGAAAATTTTAAAGTTTTCTTTCCTGGTCCAGAACAGTTTCCCAAGGCACTACACTTAACTTTTGGGGCCACTTACTGCAATTGAAACCATTACTTTAGAATTGTATTTGTCACTTTCTGCTCCCACAGCACATTTATCTGATCATATCAGCCTCAGACACGATCATACATATTACACCAATTTTCAGATTGCACGAAACCAAAATGAAATGCATCTTTCTTTAAGCAGCATTGTAGCAAAGCTAAATAGTAAAAATTTCCCAGGAATAAGGAGGTTATTTGAGTAGCTAAATCTTTAGGTACAAAATAAACCACAAATATCAGTATCTCTTATCTGGCTTCACCATGTACATTGAAATTTGATGGTGCATTGTTTTCAGTTTAGTGCAGCATATTTAGTTCAAAATGAAACTTGGTTAACCTATTGACAGTAATTTCACGACTATAAGGCGCAGCCTTTTGACTAAAATTTTGATCAAAACCCGGAAGTGTGCCTTGTAATCTGGTGCGCCTTGTAATCTGGTGCACCTTACATACTGACAAAGTTCGGAAATTTGCCAACCCAGAAATGCGAGCCACGAGCCAAGCCGCAATGAGCCACGAGCTGAGCCGCGCGCTGCGAGAGCCGTGCAAGCCGCGCCAGCCGGCGCTGAGGGCGGGTGGGAGTGATGGGGCCTGCAGCACAGGGAGGGCGCCTGGGGCTGTGTTTAAAGGCTGCGCCAATCTGTGAAAAATATTTGCAAATAGAACATCTGCCAGTAAACCCCGCAATCACGCAATTCTGTTACTAATTCATTACTTTGTTGTGTGCGGGTCCTCGCTGGGGAAAAAAGTGCGCCTTACAGTCCGGTGCGCCTTTTATATGGACATAGTTCAGAAATTTGCTGACAGCTCGGATGTGCGCATTATAATCCGGTGCGCCTTATAGTTGTGAAATTACTGCAATTAAATTTCCATATTTTTCACAAGGTATCTTTTTAATTAGACTTGCAAGTACATTAAGGTTGAATATGCAAAGTGATATCCAAGACTAAGCTGTTTTGGTAATTAATACTATGTCTAGGCGTTCGGGTTTCCTTAGCTAAGCAGTCTTGAGAGCACCAATGTGAACAAAAAGGCAAACACTCTTTGCTTAAATATCTCTTTCTCCTGGCCTCTCTAAGCCCCACAAAAAGGTTTTCAGCATAAACAATTGAATCCAGAGTCTACACAGTAATATCCAAAGAGACATCCATAAATCACCCTGTAGGCACCAAAGAGAAAAAAGTTAAAATAATCGTTTAAATATGAAACTAAGATCAAGATAGTACTAATAATTATTATTTTACAGCTTTAAAAAATATTTAGCATGGAAACATTTTTAATTTTTTTTTTTTTTAACTAGAGGCATTTGGGACCTCAAGAAGATTTTTTATGCTGACAGAAACAGCTTTTGTGTGATCAGAGCCCATCACTGCCCTTGATGTTCAAAGGAAGAGAGGTGAAATCAGCATTTCTTACATTGCTAGCCTGTAGTACAATTTCTTCTAACCCTATAGATGTAGAAATAAATATATAAACACCAATTTTTAGAAGCAGCAGGAGAAAAAAAGTCATGCACACACAGCAAAACACAATCCCAAATGGAATTTGGTTTGTCCAGTCATTTTTTCAAACTTTATTCAAGCCTGAACACAATTATAAAGGTAGGAAGAACATTCATGGTGGTGCACTTTTGGGGTTTGTGTTGTTGTTTTTCCTGATTGGGTTTGGTTTTTTTGTTGTTTATAATGGTTGGTTTGGGTTTTTTTCTTTTGGGTGATGGAGAGGAAATAGAATATGGCAACGCTGACCACTCTTTAGATGCTTAATGTTTTTTTATTACATCTTTCACTTGAAACTGAAAGCTCTCAACAAGCACCCAGTCATGCAGAAACACTGATCGGAGTCAATTACCAAACCCAAGTGTTCCCCCTATGTGGTATCTGGAAGTGATACTTCAATTTAAAAGTGTAGATGTGTTGTGGAATAGCTAGCCTTCAACTGTGAGTGAAATGCACTTGTCCAAATTAACAGTTGAACTTAAACTGTATCCCTACTTAATTCTAAAAACTTAAGGGATGCTTGTAAATGTTGAATCAAGCTTGAAAGAAAAGTTCTGCACTTTGGCTAAAACCCAAATCCAAGTGAGACAGTTTTTCAGTGGGTTTTTTAATTCCTCAAATATTAATAAACCTTAATGTACCTTTCCTATCAAGCATTCAACATTTTTATCTGAACCTTCAAGGGATTATAGGTAATCTTTAACTATCCATAAGAGGAAAATAAGTGACTGCACAGCCTATAGTTTTTGAGTAGTCATACTACAGCTAAGTTTGACATAAAGCTCTTTTCTGATATATTATGTCCCTTCCAACTGCAATTCTCAGCACCAGAGCTTATGTTTTATATTTCACTAGGAAGATTTCAGTGGGTTCAAACTGCAGATAGGTTTTTGACATTTTGAATGGAAAATGAGTCAGTTATCTATTTTGAACCTTTACCTATTTGTAATTCAGCAAATCAGAAAGGAAAATAGAAAGGAAAATAGAAAGGAAACAACAACTTGCTTTCCTTAAGTTAAATTTGTATCTGTATATCTTAAATAATAAGGGAGTAAATTATTACACCATTTCTACAAAATCCAATGATGTGGCCAGGAAAAAAAATTGTTCCCCAAAAACTTGAGTTTCAAGAATAAGTAGTTAGAATAGGTTACTAAAGCCAAAAAATACACTGGAAATATTTTTCAATTGATACAAATGGATTTCAACATATTAAAAAAAAAAAAAAGAAAAAGAAAAAGCAGAGGAAAAAACCAACAACAACCCAAACACAACAAATCCCCAAAAATGAACAGAAAAACCCCAAAAATCAAATATGCAGACAACAAAACACGTATTTCAAAAACACTGGGAGGTTAAAGGGGAATGTTTTTTCTTTGACTCACTGACTCTACCTATCCCAGCTCCTCAAGATGCTCCCAGGGGAAAACATCAGCTCTGTTGACTAGGCTGGGTTACTAGCCAAGTCATATTGCTTCAGCTTTTCTAGCCTGCAACCACATAAAGGTTTTCAGTTGTGCTCTGAGAGCTCAAATGAACACAAATGGGGACACTCAGCTAGTGTCTCCATCAGGCTGGTGTTTCCCTGAACAATTGCATAGAATGAGGAGGGCAGCTCCCCTCATTCAGGATGGCAGCACCTAAGCAGCTTTGGAATTTGAGTTAGAAATTATCATTATGAACAGAAACCAAAGAACTTCTTTGCCATTAATATTTTGTCATTTGTGGCTAACATTTTATGTCATTTTGTGAAAATGAAGGGTTACACTTTTACCTTCTTTCTGATTTTCTGTGCACTTTCCCTACTAGTTTGTGATTGATTTTATTTACCTAGAATTTGTTGAAGGATTCATACAGAAATATCAGAGATGGCCACAGATCATCCTGCCTGAACTTCCTCATGTCATACGTCATTGGACAGATGATTCATAATTCTCATAGGTGAGATGGCCTCACCTCCTTCTGAAACTACTCAGTTCCCTTGCTTAGGGTTAAGAAGTCCTCTTTCCACTCTAACATTGAATGGTAATAAACATATTTGCATCTGTGTTCGTCTGCTGTGGAAGATTTCAAGGATTTGCAATTGTAAATTGCTGTACTGTAAATGATATGCAGTAAAAGCTACATGGCTTTAAAAATATACAGGTTTTCTTCATTCTACATATTCCATATTCATAAATTATAAAAATCCTATGAAAAGCCAAGACTATTTAAGGCAATACTAGAGGTGTTAAATTAAAGCAGTAAAGTCAGATATTTTAAGAAAGCTTCTAATTAAGCTAAATGGAAGTGATCCTCTTTCAGAAATACCTGTAGGATGACCCACCCCACAATAATTTTGAATTTTCATGGATGCTGATGAGTAGATAATTTCCAGAAACATTACTGCATCAAAGTGTGATATTACTTGAAAATAACAATTGCTTACTAGACTTTTTTCCCAGCTGCTAGGACTGCTAGCTACTGATTCATTTGTATTTATGGGTTTATAAGTGTTGTGAAGGTTATGTATAAATAATCCAAAATAATAATAAGTATAGTGTTTGAAATATTATTTTTTGACACAGTATTTAGTACAAAACTTCCTTTATATTAGGTAGGAAATAAAGAAAAGGCATCAGCATGAAAGGGATCTTTATAGTCCTTTAAATTATTCAAGTACTGCCTCTTTGTTTGAATATATTAACTAGGTTTTCATAATTTGTTATCATTCACTGAAATAAAAAATTTGGAAGTGATCACAAATAAGTGGTGCCTAAAAAAAATAATGAAAATGTAGAATTTATTAGTAAAATCCATATGTTCATAACTTGTCACTCCACTAGATTCAGATTTTACCAACTCAAATAAAATTGGTTACTCATGTGCATGAGTGTTTCCTAGACAATTTCCTAATTTTGAGACTTTTAAATCTCATAGATTTAAATATACATTTATATAAATGAGCAGAGATTAATATTAGGAAGTGTTGCAAAACATATATGTGTTTGTTCTTGTAATAAATTTGTTACTATAATACTATTCATGTCAAATCAACATGACCAAAAATAAACATTATTTTTAAAGTTCTTGTTATAATGAAACAAAGAAATTCTTAAAGGGAGGGGATCCTTCACATTAAGTAACAGCTGTCTGGCATTGATTTTGTCCTGCCAGCTCTTTCAGTCCAAGGATAGATGCTAAAAGACCTAATAAAGGCTAAAATATGCATTATTGCTCCAGATAGGAAATTTTACTGAAAATCAATATGAATAAATATAGTGAACTCTAAACATCATGGGGACATTATCAAGATCTTGTGGAAGGACAAAAATTTTGTTTTTCTTTACGCCTTTTTTGCTCAATACTGTGGAAACTGTCTGAAAGATGAATCTTCTAAACTGTCCAAAGTGCTGAGTAGTTAAATTCCATTAGCACCCTCTTTCCTGAAAAAGAGTGTGGGAAGTATCCAATACAATATTATCCATTAAAATGGGCCAACTTCAACAGTAGTTATTGCTATTTTTTAAAATAGCATTTTTTGTGTGTACTTTCTTCTCAGCCAGTAGTCAAAGAAACAAGCAACTACTATTGGATACTTATACTTTAGAAAATAAACATTTTCCACCCTCATTTTGGGGGATGAATATACTTTTGTGCAGTGCTCCAACAAAACAATACCTCTTCAAACTGTAAATATCTCAACAATAGAGCTATTGGTGCTCATTCCTCACTCAAGGCACCAATTGTTGGCAACAATGCTTAGCACCAAGAGACAGTGGATGCAAACTGGTTGACACCATCAGTTTGCTGTCCTACAATAAAACCTTCATACTTGTCCCCTGATTGATAGAGGGCTCAAATGACTGATGTCAAAGATGGCAGCGAGCATCAGTCCTACAGCAAAACTTTCACAACTTCTCTCTGTGAACTTCCCACACAACTCTGACACCAACCACTCAACCAGCTAACCCACTCTTCCACAATGCCCATCCATATCAGACATAGCTGTGATTTATTAAGGGCAAGGCTGCTTCCACTCTTTTGTGATTGGTACAGCAGCAAGGGGAGAGATTGTCTGCAGCGTTATCCATTCTCTCACATATAGTTTAGCAAACAATCCCTGTATCTCAGGTTCAGCTGAGTGTCACTGTTTCTTTAATTTGAAGGGAGCTAGGGGAGAATCAGTGCCAGTAGAAAAACCAAATCTAATTGCAGAAACAGCAGCAGAGAATAGAGCACAGGGCACTTTTAGAAGTGGATTTTGTACTGATTGTGTCTCTCATCATTCCTTGTCCCCAGTTCTGGAGATTCCACAAAGGACAGTGTTGAGACCACCAGGCCATTCTGACTTTTCCTTCTTATGCCCAATCTCCATTTTTCTCAGCCATCCACAACAGCATGATAGAAGAAATATTCCCAAAAATTCTACTGATATCTGTGAATAGTGACTAGATCTAAGTAATTTGAAATCTTTTGGTTACCCAGTATCAATGTCCAGTGTCCAAGGCACAGGCCTGTAAGTGTTTGGAGTTATCTCTATTTTCTCCTTGTGCAGTATGATTAGAAGTACTCTCTTCAACTGTGACAATTATTTTTCATCATCCTTTGAAACTGAAAAACTATTCTTTATTATTTCCAGTTGCTTTCCAACACAATTCTCTCTCATTGTTATGGAGTGGTATTGCTAAATTGCTGAGAAATAAACTCCAGTTTTGAAAGTTCAATTCACTTTCATTCCATTTCTGCCAAAGAGCTTATGAGGACTCTCCACACTCCGACAAGTGGAGGTAGGGCAAACACAGAGCTAACAACATAGGGTCAAGGCTTGTAAAAATCAAAAAGAGCTCTCAGAGAGGGAGTCCTTACAGACTTTCAGGTTTATTTAGATTCTACCCAGAGGTAAAACAGTAAATACCTTCCTATTTAAAATGTTATTTTCAATATTTGCATGTATTACATTTTTCATAGACAGTTCCTGCGTGGTTATTTAAGTAATTGAAAAAATTAAAGATTCAGACTGTGAGTTAAAAACTGGCTTGCAGTCACAAATATTTCCTAAAGTCTAGTCAAGGAATTAGAAAATAAAACATTATCGGTGTTTATAATGGCATCTCCCAGCAGCAATACAGATCATCATCAGTAACTTAAATATGGCACATATTTTATGTTAAACACATATTTAAGTGTCATCACCACAGGCAAACATACATACTTATGTGTGCCCTATAATGTTAATTCTAGAAGTGATAGAGTCTCTAAAAATGTATTCACATAGAGATCTAAAATTATTCAAAATTATTACATATATTTTCCCAGTAATTTTAGTTATTTTCTTTTTACTCTTGATTGTACAGTTGAAGCTGTGGCTTCTAAACAAACTTACCTTCAGCTGCAAATATAATAAAGAAGATGTAGCTTCTGATCTACAGTGGCCTATTTCTGTGATGATTTGCATCACAGTGCAAATACCACGTCACTTAATGCATTTTCTGACAGTAATTCACAAACAGTCTAAATTAGAAAACTGACCAAACAACAAATCCCAAGGCAGATTTCATTCCCTTGCAAATTAGGGAAGTAGAGGTTATAAAAGTGGTATGTAGGGAATATATTTAAGCAAAAATAGAGTAAATGTTGCATTTCAGCAGATTATTTAACAAATTACTATCTGTATCTAAAACATAATGATGAGGCCAGAGAAGAACACAATCCACTGGAAAGAAGAGAATGCTATGGACATTTTGTCAAACCTGGTGAAATTGAGGTGGGCAGGGAGCTGGCTTCACCTGCAGATGCAGAGGGTTTCAGCTCCAAACCCGGGAATACACCTAGCTAGGAGGAAGGAATGCTTTGACATTGTGGTGAGAGAATCGAGAGTTGTCTCATAGGAGCTAATATGTTAACTAGTTTGTTACAAATAAGGTGTTCTTGGTTTCAGTATATGGCTGGCTAATGGTGAGCTACATTTATGGTTCTGTTCCTTATCTATATAACTCTGTGGTTTTGAGGTCTTTGGAGGTTGCCTTTCTATCTTGTGGTTTTATGTTTTTTATTTTTATATTAAAAGTTGTTTTGAGACAACTCCATCGTTCCCAGTCTCTCTGCATTTATGCCACTTATTCCCTAGCTGGCTAGTTCTGTTGTGGCTGATTACAGCATCCACTCTAACCTGCACATCATTAAATATTCTGGGGAAAGGAAGCCACATACATTTAAAATATTTTTTCTAGCAATTAGAAATCACTATAAATAGTGATTTGTTATATGGGCATGAATTTATAGTGATTTGCTGAACAGAACCGTTTAGGTTTCACAGCAGTCCTCAGCTGGGGTCCCTGTAAAGCAATGGGATTCACTCACAGCAGGTGGCTGGGTCCTCAGGGCAATCCAGATGGGAATCACAGGCTGATCCAGGCGCCGTGGGCTGCCCATCCCTGCAGGTGGGCTCTTCCAGAGAGCAGGAGCCTGGCAGATCTGATGGCGCAGCATCCAAGAGCTGGATGCTATTCAGGCAGATGGAACCTGCTCTGCTCTGGAGTGTTCCTTTAAACACAAGCTGTAAATGGTTACAGTTAAAATACTTGCATTAACAGACAAGGTAGTAAAACAGATTTTTATTAAAACAAAACAGTTCTAGATATAAAAAGCACTGCATCATTTTCATTGCAAAACTGTGATAAATTTCAAATCAGAATCTTAAATTTTGTATGACTATCTCAGGTTGAACTAACGGATAATTTTAAGCTGAAGTTAATGAATTCCAAGAATGAAGTTTAAAAAAAAAAAAAAAAATTTAAAGTTTTTTTTAAAACACTCCTAATCTCATAAACCTTTGGCTAAAAATTAGTAATATCACTGTGCTTTAGAAAAGCATCCTGAAATTTAATATCCTAAAGACTCCATCTTCCTTTCTGAATTTCTGATTTTGCAGATCCCCGAGAGAAAATTTCCAGTTACAGCTGCATAAAATGGGCTGGGGACCGTCTTCAGACACCAACTGCCACTGATAACTGTTAAGAACTGGTAAGTGTTCATTCACGTAAAATAAAATTGATGCGCCCAACCTCTGCTGTGGGGTTGGTCCCTGCCTGCTTGTAATCCTGGAAGTGTTCTGGGCACTGGATTGGAGGTGGCCAATTTGTTTTGGTCAAAACCTTTCTAGAAAACAATCTGATGTTTTAATTATCTGGATGATCACACACCAATTCTGAGCCTGTGCTCTCACTCTGCTTATTTTACTTCTATTGACACAGACACAGAGATTGAAGGAGCATTTCTCTCTCTGACAGACTTGCCTTGCTCTGAGCAGATTTAGCTCAAGCTGATTCCTAGCAATGAAATTCCAGAACATCTGTTGCTCCTGGCCACTGTGGAGCCCAGCTCTGCTGGCTCTCAAAGCAATGAAATTACCTCATTTGTGCTCTCCGGGTTTCTTCTACCTGAGTTAAAGTAGCAAGCAGGAGGAAGAAAGCTTGGATTCATCAAAAAGATTAGGATAGCAATAAAAAGAAAACACTGAGAAAAACGAGCAGGAGTTGGAGGAATAAATAAAAAATGGATTTGTGTGTTTTAGCAGGCTGGGACATGATTGAAGTGTGTCTCAGAAAATAGTTATGTACAAGGGTCAGAAAGCACTGTGTAAGAGTATCTGACAAAACAGAAGGAAACTAGAACAGATCTGATTTGGGGCAGAAGCAGAAGGGTCTGGCACACTCCCCAAAGCCTGGGAATTAGGTTGGAGTGAAATCTCAAGAGGCATTTTTCTTTTTAAAACCTAAGTTCTATAGGTCATTGTCTTCTACTAGAGAAAATTTCTTCAAAATGACAAAAGTCTTCTAACACTTTCCATTCTCTCTCTACCAGTTCAAAGCTGTGCTGAAAATATGAAACAAACACAAATCTAAAGATAGTACATTTCCTTCCCTAAGTGCAAGGGATCCTTGCAGTCTTTGAACAAGAATACACAGTTTGGGCTTCCTACTTATACACATACAACCTAAGCAGACATTTGTTTATTTATTTTTAGATACTATAGATAGCTTAATTACACATCTGCTTGTTTATTCAAAATTTTCCTCATGGGAAAAGGAGAAAAAGGCAACAACACACACTTAGAACCGACTAGCTTACTGAAATGCATTCATTCTAATATCTGTCAAAACATCAATTCGTGCAGTAGGTTTAGTTTTTGTCCTTTCATAGAGATTATATTTTCAGCTGATTGATGAAACAATAAAATATGATGGTTATTTCCAGAACTGCAAAAAAAAAACCCCGAACTGTAAATGAAAAGTTACTTAACATGGAAAATTAAAATGAAAATTAAGTAGTTGCAATTTAGCATTTTCTCTGTGCCTGAAATTCAAATGAGAAGGTATATTCCCAATTAGTGGTTTACATAATTTCACTGAAGTTCCACAACGATCATTTGCCACACTTTATAATATAAATATATTAAAATGATTTGGTAATTCCTGAACTGGACTCAGATTACTAATTAGAATCAGATGAGAGTTGTATTCATTTTTTAAAAATTTTATTCAAGTCCAGCAGTTTCTATATGTTGGGTTTGTCTAGATGTTTTCTTGAGCTACAAGCAGAGATTTACTCATATTGAAGCAATACAAAAATAGCAAGAAATAAAGTATACACACAATTTTAACAAATTTTTAGGCTTCCTAGAAGATATACAAACAATGAAATAATGCATCTTAAAAAACTGAGTACATTTCATTCAGCCTTTTTCATCCATACCTTTATATTTTCTAGCCTTGTTGGTAGCTGTACATGCACTTTGACCCATTCCTTCTTAGTCAAGATGTTGGTTTTCCACAAGACATGCTCCTCCTGTAAAATGTAGAAAGCAATGCTATAAAGATATTTTTTGGCCCTCCAAAAGTTATCAAGGCCATTTTTTGTCCTCCATCTTTTCATCTCCCAGCCAAACAACCACGATATACAAAGATGTTCTATGTGAAAAAATAGAACTTCTCATATTCATTTGCAATCTTTGCTCTGAGATCTATTGGAGAGGGGAAACAACACATGTTTACTGTGACTAAACAGACTAATAATATAATTATCAGGAATTGAGTTGGTAAAATTAAAGTTAATTAATATGTAAATTAAGTCGTTATTGCTGAATTAAACAATATGTTTCCATGGTGTTCTCTACATAACTTTTATTTTCATAAATAACTGCTTGTGTTGTGTAATTAATTAGATTAAGTTCACTTAGAACTGATTTTTGGGTCTGCCAGAATTACCCAATGAATTGTGCTAAAAACCTTTTTTTTTTAAATCTGTAAAACAAGCACACAGAGCACACCTAACAACTTTTAGTAGTCATGCTCTGAGTTACCTTAATCCTATTTTCATTCCACCTCCTAAGGATAACAGGAAGAGTGCTACACATGGCAGGGCTCCCTTTATGCAAGCACTCCAAGCCCTTTTGTTCAATAATCTGGCAAAAGTATTTCACACTCACTATGCTTCTGGTCATGATCCTGCTTGGAAAATACTGAGGCAAAAAGGAAATAAGGCAAAAATTTGAACTTTATACACCCACACAAAATCTTGTCTAGAAGCGGTTGTAAAATAGAACAAAACCAGAAAGACAGAGAAAACCTGCAAGAAAAGTTAATATAGGCTATACACACAAACACACTTACTATTAAAAATATAAATATTGAGAATACTTTTAAGAAACTGCAAAGTGTTGGTCATACCTTTTCCACAAAGGATATTACAGAATTAGTGGCAGTTCAGAAAAAGATGCAAAGCAGGATAAGAGAAATGGAGAGTCTCTTGTATGAAGAGAAATTGAAAGTATAAAAAGAATTTTTCTTACAGGAGATTAATAAAAGGGGTTATGATAGGCACATGAAATGTCATCAATACTGTAGAAAAGGACAGTTATCTTTTTTCCTATTTCATAATATAAAAGAGAGGAGAAGTGTGCTGTCTACTGCTTGATAGGCTGTGAGCCAGCAGAACAACATTGATATGATTTGTGATATGCAGACAATTAATGCTCTTTTCCTACCAAGGCCATTCTGCTATATTAGCAAAGCTGTAAGATTAAATCTCCATTGAACATGTGTTCAAAGATCAGTTTTGGAAAACTGCAAGACAGGGCCAAGGCAATATGCTAATTTCCAACACTCAATGACAGAAGAGATCAAATTGGATAAAGCACATGGCATACTTGATTTCAGAAATAGAAGCCAGATGTGAGCTTCTATATCACTATAGGATATATGTGTCCAGTTGTTTGCATGACATATTCAGCAAAAGTCTTTCAATATTGTGTAAAGCTTGCTTCATTTAAATAATTCAGCTTCCAGAGGAAGTCTATTAGCCTATATTAGGCACACACAAGACACAGAAAAGCATGATATACTAGGAACCATACTGCATGGCAGGTTAAAACCAGGGCCTGTGGTTAAATTTCTACTTTCACATAACATGCTTCCCCCCATCTGCATGTACAAACCTTCAAATATATTTATCTTTTAAATATCTTTTGGGGACCACTGTATTTGCTGTGTATTTCACTGGATACTATAATTTTGTTCAGATAACAGCTTAGAAACCCAGCCCCATGACCATTTTTCTCCTAAACTAATTTTAATAAAAATAGCTTGTAGCAGTAAGTTTGAGTTTTCTGTACAGTAGCCAGACCTTCTGGAACTTTTATTTACACTGAAAGCTGTAATTCATCTCAGATGAACCAATATTTTAAGCAGATTTTACCCTATGATTTTATACAGCTCTTTATAAGTCAACAATATAATTTCTCTTCCTCACAATACTTGTAGAATTCACCCTGCTTGTCATACTCTGCCACTTCTTTGCTACAAATGGGTTAACCCCTCTATCACATTCCTTGTGTCCCTAGCCTTCTTCTAAAATATGGAAGGTTTTCCAGTATTCCTTCAAGATTTATTTTTGTAATGCAGGGGAGCGGTTGCTCAAGATAACTTTTCTCTATTCCCCTTACTGTGATATATTACTATCAATAAACAACATTTTGTGAAGCTAAAATTGGCAAAAATTGTTCCTTTTCCCCGCAATGGTTTTTTATCTGAGATAATGTCACTCAGATTTCAAGGATGGAAGAGAAATCATGAATTTTGTAAAAGTCTCCATTTATAAAACATTTTTTATGGTTTTTTTTGACATTTCTCTATAGATACATGCACTGCTGTGCAATTGCACCCATTATTTTGTCCCTGCTTCTTTTCAGGGAGTCATTTGCAACAAAGGCTTATTTGCTCCCCCACAATGATTAATCAACTTTACCTTCTGCAGAGGAGTGTACTCACACGACTTTGCAAATGTTGAACATATAGAAAAATTTTAGTGCATTAGGATGCAAATGTACTTGCATGTATAAACATTGAAATTCTTTTATTTCTTAATTTCTGTATTTTTCAAAGCCATACAAGATGCAAAGTTTAAGACTATAAAAGGAAGAAGGCTAAGCCAATTACTTAAGCAGAGTAACCAACAATTAATGAACAGCAAATTATAGAGCCAATATTATTTGGTGTCCATTGTTATTGAAGATTATGTCAGTTAACGGACAGTCAATTGAATGTAGAACCTGTAGAACCTGAGAGGCTGGAAAGCAGGGCCTTGGAGGTTGGATATTAGGAAAAGTTTCTTCCCCCAGAGGGTGGTTGAGCACAGGAACAGCTCCCCAGGAAAGTGGTCACAGTATCAAGCCTGACAAGGTTCAAGAAGTGTTTGGACAATGCTCTCAGGCACATGGTGCGACACTTGGAGCGTCCTGTGCAAGGCCAGGAGTTGGACTTCACTGATGTTAGTGTGTACTTCCAACTCAGGACAGTCTATGAGTCTGTCAATATTTTATGTTAGCTGAACAATTACAGTAATTT
>VRYO01002734.1:19608360-19639215 GCA_009812075.1 Sialia sialis
AAAAAGAAAAAAGAAAAAGTCCGGCTTTTCACCTGGTGTGGCTTATTTATGGACAAATTCCGTGGGCTTCCCTGCAAGCCGGATGTGCAGCTAATCACCAGGTGTGGCTTATAAGAGTGAAATTACTGTAATATTGCCAAATGAGAATTCAAACATAGATCAGAGGAGACAAATAATGTTACAAATACATATAAGCCAGAAGTACTGAAACTGGAATAGAATCACAAACTTAAGTAATACTGGAAGGAATATTTTACTGTCAACAGCAGTCTGAGAACCTGAGGCAAATGTGTAGGAAATTAGACAACTGGGAGAACAAAAGACATATTTTGAAGCTAAGGGATGAATACAGACTATGCAATTATAGCCAAGATTCTGAACAACTCCTAAGACACTGGAACAAATGGCTAACTACCTTGTAAGCAGCTAGAGAATTAGAAACTGAGAAGCCTACATTAGCTGCTTCTGATGAGGAGAAAGTTGTGTTTAGCAGTGAAATCTTTTTTTTGTTATCATAAACAGTCTTGAAAAAGTAGTTACTTTATTAAGGTTTTTTTAACAATCTCATATAACTTATGCTTTAAAAAATGTGGTGATTTGGTGTAGATGAAATTACTGTAAAATGTGTGTGCAAATAAAAATATCAGTTTATTTCAAAGTGGAGATGTCAATAGTTTTCTATTAAACCAAATGAAAATTGTAATAGAGTTCTGCATAGGTGTGTTCCAGAGCCTGATATAATTACAGTGCTGACTAACTGACTGAAGAATGTGGAGAGTCAGATGAAAAATAAATTTTAAAACAATTTAGATAATACTGTATTAGGAGGAATTGCAAGCACTTTGAAGGACATCATTTGCATTTAAAATCATCTCAGTGTACAGAAACATGTTCCAAACCAATAAGACAAAGCTCAAAGACGAGTCACAATTAAGAAAGAAAAGTCAAATGGCCAAATACAGCAGTGTTTAATGAAGAGCAGTTTGGCAGGCCAGCAATAAAAGAGGAAAAGCTGCAGATTATCATGGACTGCAAGTTAAATGTAAGTAAACAACATATCACTGTTGACAAAAGGAGTCCGTTTTCCTTATTCTTCTTCATACCCAAGAGCAATTTAAATTTCCTGCCTTCCAATTGCTACCATAATGTCTGTATTAGAAAATATGTTCACTCATCTTTGTTCTCCCTGTTGTGAGTGAGGAAGGCCAGGGATTTACAACATCTGTCACTTGCCTCTAAGAACAGTACTGAAACTGTACACTGGGTACAATCCAGTCTCCAGGTGTGTTGGGCCTGTCAGGGCGGGGATTTAGCAGAAGTTTTTCAAAGACAAGAGGCCTTGATCAAAAAATATAGCTATAGGAAGTGCAGGAAACTGCAATTGAGAGGTTATTTTGAATGAGTTCCAAGACAGCAGCTCTTCCAGGGTCAGAACAAGTACTTGACCCTTAGTATTAGGTAGTTTTGAAGATTAATTTGACTTTCATAAGCAACCTAATGATTCAGTAGCAAAATGTGTAAAAGCCAACTCTCCCTGTTTCAGTTTAAGAGGTCTTAAACATGACTCCATAGGTTGTTTTATTTTTCCTCAAACTACCGGCAGAAGCTTATATTTCTAAAGATTTTTCTGGCAAATTTTGCAGTATGAGTAACTCAAATCAGTTTTAATTAAGTCTATGTGCAATAAATACACTTCTGATTGAAGGAGAAATTCAATACCTAAAACATAAAAAGGCCAAGAGAATCTGTGGAAACAGAGTGGACTGATGTAATGAACACCAGAAAATATTCTTCTAATGAGCACGTAAGGACCAGTTTATCAAATAATTCAATCTAGACTCCCACTTCTATGGGAACTCAGATGTCAATTTTCTTCTGGTTTTCACTTACATAATTTGCTCTGTTTTCAGGGAAATAAAACTCTTAAATTGGGTGCATTGATGCTACTTAGGTGAACTGCTGAAATCAATATTCCTATTCTGTCTCGAGGCTGCTGCGAGTGTCATACCTGGGAATTTATTGGCAAGTACTATGGCACAAAACTCCGTGTGTTCTGACCAGATTATGTTACAACTCCCTGGCACAGTAATGGGTCATAGAAAAATACAACTATTGGCTTTTATAAATGAAATCAGCAAAAGCCTAGAGTTGTTTTCATGAATATTCGAAGACACAATTGGAAATAAATTATTTCTATTATCTGTCCTTATTTTAAGACATTTTGGCTCTGTTACACTTTGGGGTTTTTATCTTCTTATCTTTGTGAATGAAGTGGGTCTAATATTTAAATAGTGTGTATTGTTGGGTGACAAGAATTCAACTCCAGCATCAAGATATGAGACTCATTAACTTAATGAGAGCAGCTCTACTGCTCTTGCTTTCATTAAGTAGCAGTGCAAAGCATCAATATTAACCTATTAAACCAGGCTTCCAAAAGAGAACATCCTAATATTAGAAAGTCTCGCAAGATAGGGGAGGTAAGAAAGATGGAAATAGTTAGCAATGCTCAACTGACATTTGTGTTTCATTTTAGCAGAGATCTTTTATCTAATAATAAGTAAAAGAATAGAAAATTTACTGTTCTAATACTTGGGCAGAGAAAGGCAGGTGTTTAATCAAGAACTTTCCAGTTATCCTGAGTCAACAACTTTCTTTTTTAATATGTCTCCACTGACAGAAGCACCTATTTTCTTATTTCCATAACAGAAAGAAGGCTAGGAAAGCTCTTAGTATAGATTTCCCCCTTGAAATGAATCTGAAATTCATTTAATTCTCTAATAGCTGGGTTTGTCCTTGAAGTCTTATTGCAAAACATTCACCCATCAAATTGGTTTATAGCTGAGATGGCGAACACCCAGGCTTTGCAATTGCATAGACCAGTGGAATGGTACCAAGTTACTTTTTGCACAGACTGACTCAGGAGACAGGCAAGCAGCAGCAGGCGTGTCTTGCTATTGGTCTGGTAACACTTGGGCTGCCATACCTGCACCTTTTGGAAATGAAAACGTTCTCCTTACCTGATTCATGAGCAGTACTGCCTTGAGATCACTGCTGTCTGCCATGGAGTAGTGAAACTGAAAATGGCAATTCTTGCTGGAACAATGACACATGGTGCTGTTTAGATGGGCCCTTTCATGTAATGCATTGTAATTAGCTTCTACCCACTCAAAATGGCCTGGAGAAAAAAGGAAAGGAAATAAAAGTCACTTTTTCACAAAGCATTTTTTTCCTCAGTCTTTAAAAATAAGGACTGCTGTCATGTAATTACACCAAAGACCCATCCCAGCAAGAGTGAAATCTGATCATCATGCAGATTGTATGACTTGGATGTCATCTGTTTCCTGTTAAATACATATACATATACATATACATATACATATACATATACATATACATATACATATACATATACATATACATATACATATCTTCATTTTACTCTCAGATCGCCCCAGAAACCACGAATTGCATCAGTCAATAATATCTCAAAGTTTTTACTTTGCATGCTAAAACCTTCAAGAGGTCCCAGCTCAGCCTCCTTACATTTACAACCATTCAATATCTAATGAGAAATCTATGTGGAAACTGGGCTTTCTTCCCACAGTGGTTTCTAGGAAATATGCTTTTTACAGCAATGCTTAAAAAAACAAAACAAAACAAAAGGTCATCTGCATTACTGCTATAGGAAGCAGTCACAACTCCAATATGTAATCAAGATCTTTACTTCTGAGACAGACATTCTGCAATAAAATGTTGGAAGCATATTGTCTTTCCACCTGAAGCAGAAAAGCAATTTGTGCTCCTCTTGACCTGCTGGCCCTTATAAAAGCATTCCTACAGAGATCTAAAGGAGTTTTCCATCCCCTCAGTGTCTATTAGTCTTCAGAAATAAAAAGGCTAAATATTTTTTTACTAAATATATCACCACTTTCCCCTGCCTCCTGAGTCACTGAATATTTTGCTGCCTTCTGCAACAACTATTAAAATAATAAACAAGGACTAATTAAAGGTCTTAAGTCTGCAGTTTCTGTGTTTATTTATCTAAATACAATTTATCTAAAATGCAAATGTTACACAATCTCAAGGTGAAGGAAGAAAGTGCTATTTAACAAGAAAAATGCTTATTTTTATAAAAAACCAGGTTCTTTTCCTTTTGTTGCCTGTTTACTCTTTGTATTATGCAATGATTTGCACTGTAATATATTCTTGAAATTTCCTTGTAGCTAAGCTTGTGATTTCATGCCTTTATATTTATATTAAAGCTAACCTTTATATTTAACCCATATTTCTCTTTAACAGACATGAGCAAAGCATCTACACTTCTGTATCATGTGCATAAGAGAAATATGCAACTCTAGAAGATATGTCACCAGTTGTTTATCTAACTTCAGAGTTCTCTGATGCCATTATAAAACCAACCAATTTTAGTTCCTGTGCCCAGTGATAATTTCATTCTTTTCCTCTTTCAAATACTTGAATCTTTAAAAGCAGGTCACGGAGGAGTTGACAGGATTTTTGACAAGAAAGCAAGAGCTCTGCTCTAGATAAACCAAAGTCCTGTGAAGCATCCAGAATGATCCTGTGTCTAAAAAAGTGCACTTACTCTCCTACAGGGAATGCATTTTGTGCAAGTATTGTGATTGCTTCTGCTTAATCCAATGTAAGAAACAAGCTATGAATACTACAATATCATATATGGAACATCAATAACGGAAACAAGAAAAAAGTACTTTCTGAGCAGTATTACAAGAGAATATAAAATCTCTGTAAGAATGTTTGACACTAGAGAAATTAAGAGGAAAAATTATAGATAATTGCATACAGTATAAAAGTAGAGAAACAAAGCAGTAAAGGAGCAAAGAAAAAAGTCTTCCAAAGACAGAAAGTACTTTATTAAATTTAGAGATATCAGCAAGGGAGGATTATTCAAAGGCTATAAGAAATATTTTATTTATAAATAATTTTGTTTAGATCTCTTCTTTATAATTTTATTTCTTACCTCTCTTCTATTTATCGAAGTTAAAGCTTTGATCAAAATCAGAATATAAACCTTAGTCAAACTCTATTTGCACTGCAAGTTTGAGCCCTCAAGCAGGGCATTTTTGCAGTTTGCATGTCATTTCTTTAGTTTTTTGTTTTTTGTTTTTTTTAATATTCAACCTCCTCATTTGTGTCTCAACACATCTGAGGAATAGAAATACTGAATGTGTTGAGAGGTCAGCAATCACAATTCATGTTTTTCAGTATTTTCCAATGTTAATGATGAATTAAATTCTGTGTGTTGTATTGATGCTTGTTTCTTCACACATTTTTATTTTTCTTTCTGACTTAGAAGCACAGGGAATGTCGCCATGTAGCTGTCCCCAAGCCTACTCATCTGCCTCTGCATATCCATAGAATAATGCCCAAGCACCAATGCAGGAAACATTCCAAATATATTCTTCCCATAGACAATATAGTCCTGTAAAAGCCCTTACAGAATTTCAATATCTTTTCTGTTCTCAGTATTGCCTTAAAAGTGAAATCTATACCTGTCACTAGCCCTTAAGATGTCATGCTAAGGTATGGCACAGACCAAATGTCTTTCAAGGAGTTTGTTCCAGTAAAATCAAATGAAAAGTGACTTTTTTGTTAGATACCCCAGTGGAAATTGGAGATGATATGACTCTTCTCCTCTCTAATAAGTGAAAAAAAAAATCTGCTTTACTTTAAGCTGTCCGTTATATGTACCTGCAAAAATTAATTTTAACACGGTGTATACTCAGGCACTTTTCCTTGCGATTCAATGATAATTTGACTTATGGTTACTAGACTGTATTGAAATGCATGCTACAAATTATTTTAATTTTGTTTTTCAAATAAAAACAATATCCAGCATTCATTCTGATTCTATCAATGAGATGTGCTCCATTTTTGTGGGTTCAAAGTTCAAGCAGTAATCTGCACAATATCAGTTCTTCAAAGCTACATCACAAACTGTACTATCACAACTAGCAGTACTTGACCCCTCTGAAGGCAGTCTCAGTACACAAGCCAAACACTTGGCAGGCAAGACAATTCCACCTCACTATAGAACACTTAGAGATTTACAGCCATTAAGCTTTCAAAAACCTTTCCCATAAACCCACACACACCACACAGTGACTTCAAAAACAAGTGATGCTCTTTACTTCTTAAAATTACTGCAGGACTAATTTTATTTATTTTAAAGGTATGACACTATTTTCTAGAATAAATGTTTATTTGCAGTATCTCTAATAAAAGGTTTAAAATTAAGTTCCAGACTGTATGTTTAAGCAGAGTAGTACTACACAAGTCAAACCTCCAAGTATCAAAACAACAAAAAAAAAAACCACACACAAGGGCTGTGGGCTTAGATGGATTTTTTTTTATTTAATTTCACCAGATTCTTGCACAGATCTCTTACAAAGAATAAACTGGAGAATAAATCGGCTATTAGTTTATATAGTTTATATAGGTCATATAGTTTATAGTTGGAATTCTTATGTCAAAATATTTCATGAATACCTGAAAAAATTCATTAATTCTTACAATAAAATATTTTGTGTCTTAGCAGCAGGAGTACTCAAGATGCCCTTATTAAACAACCAAAACAAAACCTAAAAATACATACAATAAATTTTTGTAGTTTTGTTCCATTTTGGCATTGAGGCACCATCTTGCCATAAAAAAGCACCATATTTTTCATGACAGCTAGTAATTTTGAGTTAAATTAAATCCTCACCTTCAGTATTGTTGCTGGAATCCTTCAGGAAGGAACAGGAGGTGATCTTGTGCTCTTGCAGCCGTGCCCACTGAGCAGGCTCAGCTGGCTGCTCTGAGTGCCACTCACATATGCCAAGCTCAAAAATGGAAATTTGTGGTGCTAAAAGACAAAAACAATCGCTTCTTAAGAAGTTGTTCTTTATCAGACTATTCCTCATTAGAAAACTATGCTTATTAAGCTCCTTGACAATATTTCTGCTTCTTCAATAGGTTGCTTCAAGAGCCCTGTGTGTCCCTGATTGCTATCCTGTATGTCAGCCTGTCATCTTTAAATATTCTAAGAAATCATTCCCTCAAGACAGATGCTTCTTTCAAAGCAATGGAGTGCTATTTATGTTAGCCAGACATCACAACCTTCATGAATTCAATTCCACAGAGAGAGTTGCCAGGTAATATAAAAACTGACATGTAATAATAAAAAATACCTGTTTATTTTTCTAGGTGATAGCTACAGAAAAATCACTTTTAACAGAGGTTAAACTCAGCAGCGTCTCCACCATATTTGTAACAGAATACTTCTTTCTAGAGACAGAAAGGTTCTGAATGCATCACCATATATTTTCAAGAGCTTTTTAAGGGCATAGCATGCCTGACTAATCTAGTCGCCTTCAGCAATGGTCGGGATTTTGAGCTGAATTGCCCAATGACAATGGAAGTTCCATTTCTTAATATTATTGCAGGAGGAAGGTAATCTCCTGGGAAGACACATTATTAAATAGCAGTCAGTATATTTTGGAGAAAACAGAGATTCCTAACTGTATGGAGAAAACAGTTTGGGTTAGTTTAGTTAGATGCTGCTGTGTCCTTCATCTGAGACACTGTGTTATTCACATTACTGACACCTCAGTGAAATGGCCTGTCCAGGCAGTGCTGCAAACTTTTCATTTCTTCCTTGTTCCAGTGCTAAATACAGTAATTTCATACATATAAGGTGCACCTTTTTGACTGAAGTTTTGATCCAAACCTGGAAGCGCGCCTTATATACCGGTGCACCTTATATATGGACAAAGTTCAGAAAATTGGCAACCAGGAAGTGTGAGCCATGCCAGCCTGAGGCGAGGTGGGACCCGTCAGAGCCAGATCCTCACTGCAAAAAAAAAAGTTCGCCTTCTACATTGGTGCGCCTTATATATGGACAAAGTACAGGGGCTACCTGGAAGTGCACCTTATAGGTGTGAAATTACTGTAAATGTGCGCGCTTTTCAAACCATGTATATTATGTGAGAAAGAGCTTTTCAAAAACTCGTTTCCTAAGGAAAATGCAAAATTCCACAAGAGTCTGGAAAAGGATGGATTTTGATGAATTGCAGCATGCAAAAAAATTTTGCAAATTCTTTCAAAATAAATCAAGATCTTCTGTTAATGCTTTTGAAGTATTGATACAAAACATTGAGTCATTCAGTGGTTTGGGGTTTTTTTAATTTAGTTTTATATATTTTTAAGATTTTGTTTGTTTTGACAAATTACCCATTTTCCAGCTCTTAATGCCACAGCATGTCAGAAAACAGTAAGATTAGTGTTTTGGATTTTCTGACTTCCATCCCTGTAGCAGTTCATCTCAAATACCTGCTTCTGTAATATTAAAGGCTATGTCTCTGCAGGATTAGAATTATCTAAGGAATTAAGTTTTTGTCAGTTGAAGTATTCATACTGGATTTTTGTCAGAATTTATACATTATAAGTAATACATATATAATTAGTTCAGTTTTACTGGAAAAAACCCATAGCTTTGCAGTGAGGCTTTGTCACTTCTGCATTACAAGTGACTTCAGGAGGACAAAAGCCTCATTCTCCCTTATAAAATTCCGCTTTCATGCCTTGGAGCTCTTTGCTTTCATCTCTATGTAGAGATCAGAAGGACAGTCTTAGTGGGGCTCTTCACGTATATAATTCTTTGGGAGCTGAGAGGGAATTCTGCAGAGAAGCCACTTGGATAAGAATATGAAGCCTTTGAACAGAAGGTCTGCTAAAGGTATAATTAAAAGCGATTTTGCATTACGTGTGTTTCAGAAAATAACTTCAATATTCTCTATTTTCCAGCCAAAGTTGTTTGGTTTTGGTTTTTTTTCTGCAGCCCATATTCAACTTTATGATAATGTATGAAAGGTATGTGGGGGTTTTGAGTGATGAACTATTTGGCAGCTGTTGGGGAAACTAAACACTAGAGTATCTTAAATTACTATACTGAAGATAGGCTTTTAGTTGTATTTTTTTTCAATGCATGAAGTTTAGTTTTCAGCAGAACTGAACAACAGACTGAAGTAGGACAGTTTGGGAGACAGGGAAGGGACAGAAGGGAAGAAAGAACCTAAAGCATAATGAAATGACTTTATAAATATCACACTTGAATATCACTCTTGAAGGCACAAAAATTTAAGGTATTTTACTCACAACTCTAAAAACATATTCATAGTAATGAATACAAATGCTGAGGTCATCCCTTATTTGCAGTTGTACTGGGATTAAAAATCATGAAGGGTACATTAAAAATGCAACTTTTAACTAGGGAATTCATGAAACTAAAGTGATTTTCATTAAAAACCTACTTATCCAGAGATTCCATGAGGACTGGAGAAAAAATTGCAAATTCAACTAACCAGTAGTCTGACCTTTTGTTTTAATTATTGGAAAATGTTCAGTAGTAGCAGTCTTCTTTCAGGGAGAAAAATAAGATCCTTTGACCCTGTTTTTGGCTGCTGTGAGCCATTTAGATGTCACCTAATGAAGTTGACTTCTTCTAATGAGGAAACACAGGATAAGAACTGGCTCCTATTAGAATATACCTGAGGCACTTAACAGTGCAGCAGGTCAATCCATAAGCCACAGCATGGACTTCAACAGCTGCTGTGTAAGGTAAGTTTAGCACCTGGATTTATAAGATATGGTGAGAAAATACTTCAGTTTCCTTTTTTCCCCCTTTTCTTCTCTTTGATACAGTGTTTCATCTCATAGCTGATTTTTTTGGTTTCATTTTTCTGTTTTTGTTCTAGAAGAACTTTGTTGAAAAACTGAATGTATTTTTACAAACAGATCTCCCACAGGAACTGGTTAAACAAGGAAATAGGTTTCTAAAATCACAAAAATCTAAATATATATATATAGGCATCATTAAGTTAGGGTTTGTATCTTGCTCTTAATGTGATCTGTTTGAAATTGCTTAGTATTCCAACATATTAATACCCATTTGCATCTATTTTTAATAGTTCTTTTTCTACAGGAAAATCTAGAGAGCATTATTTAGTAGTTTGGTACAAAACCAACCATGCAATCTAGCTTGGTCTGTGTCAAACTTTTCATATCTTAAGTTCAAAGTCTCTGTGCCCATGCCAAGAATAAAAGAAAGAAAAACAAAGGAGGTGCTTTAAATCAGAACTTCACTCACATGAGGTGAGGCAATACTCTTGTGTAACGCAGAGCAGCAAGCAACTTAATTTATGCTAGGATAGGTAGTATTCCTTTTCCAAGAAAATACATTGGGTTGAAAAGGGAAATAGGAAATGTTTGGTAAAGAATCCTGATGCACAGGGGTGGTCTGACTGCAGAGGTGACCAGCCTGACACCACAGCTCTTGGATGTAGCAGAGCAGAACAGCATAACCCCACTGCACGGCTGAGGATCAGGACCTTCATGCATTTAGAAATACATGAGTGCCTTGGGAGTCTTCCTAGTCAGCTCCGACGTTTTGCCTAAGCTGGCTGAACACATCAGTTCTTCAGCCAAAAACAGTAAATCTCTTTACCCACTGAGCCCTACATTTCTAATGTTTCAGATTTCTTAAGGTATTTATTGTCTTCCTTTGTAACTGTGTTTAGATGTGAAAAGACAGATAATTGTTTAGGGAATCAAAAACAAGTCAAATGAAAACACTTAGAGTTAAAAAGCCTTTGAATATCAAAACAATTCCATTGTCTTTTCTCTTCTAATTCAAGGAAAAGACAATCTAAAATGGCTCCTGAAAAATAGATATACTTACCACGTGCTATGGAACATCCTTCACTAAAGGTAATATCATCGATGGCAACACTGTCACCTTGTCTCTGGGTCTCCACCATCCCCAGAAAGATAACCTAAAGAGATAAACAGCAAATCAACAAGAGACAGAGTTTATCAGTGTCACAGGCAGAACAAAAAAAGCACACAATATATGCCTGTCAGGCCCATGGAGTATCTGTTGGAAATACAAGAACTCTAATCATACATCTCACAATTTTGGACAATTGTCATCCTGGCTTTTTCATACATCTGTGGCTTTTTCACCTGGGCATGGATCGGTAGGCCAATCATCTAATTCAAGATTAAAGTAGAATTTAACAGGAAGGATCTGAAAATCACAATAAAATGCCTTAAAATCTAAGCAAGCATCATGACAGTTTAAGAATGGAACACAAAGGATTTTGTGTTTTATCAAGCCATTATTCCCCCAGAGACTGGAAATGTGAACATTTTCTGGTTGATTGCAGAATTCCTCAGAAACCTGGAGAAAAGTCGAGGCAAAAACCACATTATTCAGAGACTTTCAGCAAAGTTTTAGCTGAAACAAACCTTGAGGAGTACTTGGTAGACAGTTATTCTGCTTAATGTTACAGCAGTGGAGATTTCCCCCCCACCCAAAGTCTTCTATACACAAGTAGTTAAAAATATTTTACTTTTTCATCTTAAGGGCAGATTTCAATCCACATATGTAAATATAAAGACTATTACACATTTTCTGCAGTGGTGTACAAGGGAACTGTACAGTCACAGTCACAGTCACAGTCCTTGGAAAAACACAACAAAAGCACACCAATCAAAACAACCCAACAATTCAATCCTATGAATGACATTCCTTAAATTATTCCCCATCTAAAACTTGGGATGAAACAGTTCCAGGATTTTCTAGACTCTTGGAGGCACAATCTACCTAGAGGTACGTTCTAGGTCTTAATAAGGCATTCACAGTGTTAGCAATAATTTTTCAAATATTACCTTGAGAGTTCAGCAACAATGTTGTGCAAAGTTTAACAGATTGAGGCAGAAAACCTGTAAATTACCAAGAACTGAGCATTTCACTGTACAAGATGACACAACTTATTCAATGATATGACCGTTACTTTATGAATTGGAATTTTTTGAGGAGTGCAATCTTTTATCTTGTTTTATGTTTGTTTTACTGAACCTGTAGTTGGCTTGCACAAGAAGAATGGAAGCCATATGACATTCAAAAATATGTTTTATGAATGAAATGCAGCGTCTTGGAAATTTGTTCATTTGTTTCAGAAAACAGGATTTTGAATTCTTGAATTCTGAAGCAATTGTATGTGCAGTTAATGTGTACTTTCATGGCATCACCACGAGGAGTACAAATAGTGTATTCCTATTTTCTGTTTCTATCATGGCATGGTTTCAGATAAGTTCCTAAAATAATATAGTGCACTGTTTTATAATTAGAAACACCAGAAACATTATTTTCATGTCAAAGATTTGACAAATATTTTTCCTTTGCACAGTGATATTTCATTTTGAACTCAAAATTTAGTTATTAGTAACTTAATTTAAAATACATATCTACCTGTAGCTTGGAGTTGAGGGTTTATAGTCAGATTTTATTATATAGTGAGACAAAGTGATTTAGACAATGCTAAAGAGGGACTAGCTCACTTTGCTGGAGTAAAATCAGAGGCTGCTTCAAGTTCATATTCCATCAGAGCACACAAAGTCTGTATGAACTTGTGTTTCTTCAAAATTCATGAACACTCTCTCAACTTCCTTGGTTCCAAAAGATAATATTACTGGATGCCTCCAGCTGCTGTGGTGTCTGAAGAGATTATCCAGGCTTTATCTGGTGCAGATCCCCAGCTGACGTCCCTGAGTTCAGTCCAATAATAACCAAAGTGACTCACACCCAAGTTTACTCCAGAAAGGAACCATTCCATTTTCCTTCTCACACAAAGTCAGAGCTCTTTAAGCTCACAAGTTTACTTCGTGGCTCATAACTGCAGTGATCTGTATCTATGCCATATCTGTGGCACCAGATGAAATGGATATTGCATCTCCATCAGCGGCATGGGAGGTGCAGTGGGTCTGTAGGTGGGACCAAACACGAGCTGGGCTGACTCCACGATGCAGCCACAGGAGCAGATTGCAGCACAGCATCAAAGCACAAGGTAAAGCAGGAGTCAAGCACAAAGACACAAATGAACACCAAACCTAGAACCCTTTCCCTTAATGAATTTGGGAGACAGAAACTTTTTCTCAGTAAATCAGAGGACAAGCAGCTTAGAAGAGAAAATCATGATACTGTTCTCCAAAACCCAGCCAAAGCAGGCATGCTGAGCTTTCTGCTTGGTCAGTAGTTAAACTACTGGCAATCTTTGTATTTCAGAATTCCATAAATTGGGGATTTTTAAATGCCAGACTAAATTCTGTGTCTCATAAGTGTAATCCAGACTCTTAGTAGAAAGAGATTTAAGTGTTAAACAGTCAGCATCAAAATAAGCAAAGAAAAGAAGCAGTGGAAGTTCAGAGATGGATTTTAACTAAAATCTCAGTTCAAAGGTGTTTTTAAAATTGAAAAAAGTATTGAAGCACCCTATTTCAAAGTGGTTTGTACATTGAAATAAAAATTATTTGTCTCCCATCATTTTTTTCCCATAGAAACATTAATAATCAAAATTTTATCTTGAAAAATGCCACAGGTATCCCTGTAGGCTAAGTATCTTGTCATATAAAAGAACAAGTGCAAAAGGGCAAGTGAGTTGCATTCACTTGTATGACAGTGATATCATGCAAGCTGTCACTGAAGCAAAATGTGCAAACAAGAAAATTTGCTCAGCTTCAGACTCTTTTGTGAGGTGCTGAGCTGTGCTTCTTAAGTCAAGTGTAATGATTGCTGCAGTAAGTTTGACAGCTGCCTCTTTAAAGCTGGACTCTGCCCATCAGTTCACTTGATAGAGGCCAAAGGATAACCAGGTTTGCAAGCAATCATCTAATTAGGATTTGACATAGCAATTCAGAGGAAGAAGATGCTGTATTATATTAACCATGCCCAGACTCAGTCAATTTTCCAAGTAATACGAATGATTAAAAAAATAAATCTAGAAGGAAACCCTTCCAATGAAACACCAGATTGCTTTACATGCACTCTTATCAGGTAGAGGTAAGTGAATGACCAACAACAACATTGATACTTGTGTTGAGTTGGGTACTGGTATTTTGCAGGTACAGACATTCTCAGAAGAATTGAGCAGGCCAGTATTACTTCAAAAATCAAGAAACTATTGGATGCTTTATCACAATATGGAAGTCAAGTAATTATGTTACTCATTTGGTTTATTGAAATGAGATTATGCTGCCGTGCTTTCAGGTTTGCATGTAAAGCAACTTCACTGTAACTGCTGTAGGAGGAAAGGCCTCTAATTTTCTACTCTGCTCCCCACTTTCTCTCCAGTATTATGCCTAGCATGAGTTTACATCACCCACAATATTATTGCCCTAAGTTACATTTACCATGCTAATGTTTTTTGTAAATGCACATATAAAAACATTTAAATAACCTATGACATTTGCATTGCTTTTCAGTAGCTTTGAGCAAAATTAAACCATTTGCATATGTTCTGTGACAAAGACTCAAAGCTGCAATCAACAGTTGAGTACAGTGTTTGTCACCTGCAGTACCCCTATAAAATAGTATCTCATAGGATAAAATGCAGTTTCCTGTATAAATGAAATCCTCAGTTGATCTGTCCAGATAGACTGAGGCTAAGGGAGTACTGTATTGAAAGTTAAGATCACACGTATATCACCTCCATGGTCTGGTAGATACTTTATGGCTCAATGAGACCGTTCTATTTAAGATGCATACACAGCTTAAGAAAAGTTTGTTGTCAGTTTAAACACTGTCAAGAAATAAGAACAAGCTGTATTTGTTAATGCAAATTATGATCTTCAAAATGCCTTTTTTCTTGTTTACCCATGATAGGACTTTATTTTCATTTACAAAATATTTAGTGCTGACCTATTAAAAAGGCCCACAATTTATAAGCCATTTAAGAAGTGTCCTTTACAGTAACCTCAATTTACTAACCTCATACTTTTCGGTGCTATTGATTGTAATGGTTTTTACATTCCACTGATTCCGCGGTTCTCCTGAAACTTGCCAAATGTTTGTAACAGTATCTTCAGAATGCCTTTGAAGCCCCACCATAAGTGTTCCACTCATTTGACTGACCCAATAATGAAATCTAACCTAGGAAAAAGAACAAGGTCTGATTATTCCAGGGAGGTACTATGGCAAAGAGTGTAATACAAAAAATGTGCATCGAAATACCTGGCAAAGGTGTTCTTCATCAGTTGGAAGGAAAACGTTTGTCCTTAAAGCTGCAGAAGAGGGTTGCATTTCAGAGGACAATGAGAGGAAATAAGCTATTGAAAGGAATAAAAAGAGAAAACTTAGAAGCTTGAGAAAAAAAACAACAATAAAACAAGAAGAGCAATATGCACAGGTATAAATGAATAACTAAAAAGCCAGCTAGAATTGTTTCCCCAGAAAAGATTAATAGCACTTTTAGCCATTGTACTCCAAGCTTTTTTTCATGTTCAATATTGTCATGGTATTGCTCCATGTTCCCGCTAAAATTTCAAGTAGGATTCCAAAATGTTTCACGTGGTGATGTCTTGAATATTCAACTTAGAAGTGCAACATTTTGGGACAAAGTGAAACTCAGAAAGCTGATCCAAAGACTTTAAATTCCAATGATTGAGTAGATAACATATTTCATGCTAACTGCTGTAAACAACAATAGACATTTATCATGGGAGTTCAGGCCTTTGAGGAAGTGGTGGAACATGGAAGAGAAGACTGTGGTGTTTTTATAGGTTGAAAACCAGTGATGTCTGGGTTCTGGCTGCTGAGAAAATTGCCTCACTGCAGAGAGAAAGATGAGCTATCGCTGTACACATTCAGTTCAATGCTACCATTCAAGATACCATTATCTTTCATTAAAAACAAGTCCTTGCTTCACTTGAAAGTGTAACAGCTCAAGAGTCAGTGAACTATTGTTGGCATTGGTGCTTGGCACCTCTGGACAGTGGTCTCAAACTGACTGACACTATCAGTTTATTATGCTATGGTAAAAACCTGAATACCTTTACTCTGTAAACTTCCCAGGCAGCTCCATGCAAAATTGACTCCTCTCCTTCCCCCTTCCTTCCACCTCCTTCTTCCTGACCAGCAACTTCCTTCCTATCCTTTGTACAACCTCCTGACCCTTCCTCCTCCTTCCTGCTCCTCACAGCACTGCCAGCCAACTCTCTCTCAAATCTTCTCTGTCCTCCTAACTCTTGATATCTTCCTTTCTCACATGCATAACACCTTTTAGTATATTGTGGATGGATGATATACATCAGCATTCCACACTTTTCCTTCAGTGCTGTTCACCTGTCATACAGCTGCACCCCATTAGGGATGAGGCTCAACCCCACTCCCAATCTTCCACAATCTATTCTCCCACAAACTATGGCTGTTGCCATGCTCTATGACTGTGTGTCTTACTGAAAATATTGTTTCAGATCTTATAACAGATGAAAAGCAACCACCCTATTTTAGGATATCCAATCCTGCATTTTAAAATTTGGCTCTTCCTGGACAGAGGGATTTCAGAGATGTTAAATGCTAAGGATGCAAGATGAAAAATAAAGAATAGAAAAAGACTCAATCTATTTTTAATTCTTTTTCTCCCTTTCTCTTTTCTTCCCCTTCCCAAACTCCAAGTAGCTTGTTGTCTTCTGACTTTAACATGCTAATGGAAGGAGGAAGATGAAGGAGAAAAAAGGCCAATCAGGACTCAAGGGAAAAAAATCCTAAAAATAAAGATTAACACATTAACCAAATAACAGAGCATAGAGCAAAACATATTTAATTTATTAAATTATTAATTATTAATTATTATTAATTTATTTAATTTATTAAATTACCCACTGTGACCCCCTGTGTGGAACTGGAAAGCCCCTGATGAAACTCCACCAGCCCAGCTCAGGGCTGGAGCCAGCTGAGCAATCCCCCACAGAGGAGCATTTTGCAGCCTTCTACCAGGGCAATGGCCATGCTGCCCCCAGGTTTCAGACCTTTCCTGACTGCTCAGGCAGCGCTTTCAGAGCCTGCCAGCTGCAAGGGTATCGCTCCTACCCACAACAGATGGCTTGGTGTCTCTGCAGAGCCCTGTCCCTGACTCCAATCTGTTCCATCGGATGTTACTTCCATGAAATTTTGAATCTTTTTTCTTAGTTCTCTAAAGATGAATGTCTAAGAGCAAAAAATTTATTTTTCACAGAAAGGGAAAAAATAATAAATTTAAGAAATTTTTTGAACAGTCATTTCGCATTAGACCTCTGCATAGAGAATAGTTTCATCTAGCAAAATCAGGTCGTGTTTTGTTTTGGGGTTCTTTTAAAGTGGTTGTCACTGGTCTGTTCAATTACTTTTTCGGTGAAAAAAAGATCAATGAGAGACAGACTTAAATAAATATTTTGAGTTCTGGTAAATGATTACATAAATCTTCAAAGGAGTTAAATTTACCAAGGGATCTTTGCTTTTCTGCTAATGTGTGTATTTTATCTCAATGACAGGAAGTCTTCCCTGCAACACTCTACCATAGAGCATACTCTGCTCAGCTGTATTAATAGAGAATTATTTATGGGTTTTAAGCAGAAACCACCATAAAACTGATTACATAATCTGTTGAGTCACCAGCAGTGGGAAAACTTGACTCAGTGCCATAAGAAGACAAATATTTCCTAGACGAGTAGAATCAGCATTTAGAAAATGAAAGCACAGTTTAGACATTCTCCAAGTAGAAAAAGAAAAGTAAATCAATAAAATCTATAGCTACAAGTATTAGAGCCTCCTGCTACCTGAATAAAATAGCTTAGATTAACATGGCCAGTGCACAATTCAGACCTGGCAGATACAACGACTGAAGGCTCAAAACAAGAAAATGTGAACAAGGCAGGTGACTGAACAGTTTGCTTCATCTGCAACAAACACTTCAGTTGATGATTCTCAATCTTTTGCTGGCTTTGGCTGTGGTAGAAGTAAAATTTTCCCTTCCCTGCCATTTTTTTATGATTATTAGAGTATCTTTCTGGCATTTACTACATCTTGATGTGGTGTGTATTACCAATAATGCACAAATTCTAGAACCTTCAACTACAGCAGGACTGTTGCCTGGCTAACCTATTTTAATTCTAGTCAAGAGTTTGCTATATTTGTAATCCATGGTACTTTTAGTTTTTTAAAATGTGTTTCCTAATGAGAAAAGTTTATTATTTTAGGGTATTTCAGAGCTTGCATACTTGAAATAAAGCTTGTTTACGAAAAAGGTTTGGTAGCCACTCCAATATTGGTTTAAATCAAAACTTATTTTGGAGCAACCTTATCTTTGGAAGTTTGATACAAAGAGCAGGATGTGCTTCTAAGATACAGACAAGAAAAACACTGAAGTTGCTAAAAGCACATCACATATATAAAATTTCCTAATTGCACAGTATCAAGAGAATTGTCCACTGTGAAGTGAGAACTGGTAGGAAAACAGAATGGGGCTTTTGGTTGCTGTTTTCTTCAATTAAAAAAAATAAATTTGGCTTTCATTTTCAACTGCTGATTTCTAAGCAAGTTTTCCATGCATTCACCTCAAAACCAACAATTTATACTCTTTGTTATAGGAACTTCTATCTGTTTGATGGCTTATACAATGTGTAGGAGATGCTGCTTTAGAGCCACGCAGATTTTTGCACTCCCAGATCTTCACCGTTTGGTAGTAGGGTGTAAAGCACCTGGGCTAATCACAGCAACACTTGCATCCCATATAGGATTCTCTTCTTGCACATGCTCCAGCATTGCATCTCTGCCTTCAGGTGCTCACCATGAGGGCTGCCAGAGCACTGCTGGTGCTGGAAGAGATGAGAGGGTGTGGGTGGAGATGAAGAAAAAGAGAATAACAGGAAATATGGGGAAGAGAACTAAACAGCTATTGTATCACAGAAGGAAAGCAGGGTTAATTTGGCCATAGGACAAGTATCAAGGGTATGTTCTGTCTGAGGACAGAGAAAAGGAACTACTTAGTTGAGAGACACTCTTCAAGATTAAGCAGAATTGTACAAACATTTAGAAAGAAGTTGGCTCAAAGACTATCAAACCTTATCCTGTCTCCAAATGCAAAGTCCTCTTGTCTCAAAATATTTGGAGTACTAATATTAGCCACACATGATACACACACTCCAGGCATTTACCAGTTCAAGAAAAAATGAACATACGTCTCAAAATTTCTAAATTTTGCAATAATCAAGACTGAATATCTCACCTAAAATCTCCAAAACAAGTAAAGTTCACTATGGTAGATAAACACAACTTTTGAAACTTATAACTTGTTCCTCTATTATGACAAGAATTGTTTACTAGAATACTGTCTTTCTCCTCCCCCAGTCCCATGACCTGGAATTCTGGGTCATTGTAATTTCAATCACCTTAAAACAAAGACACAAGTGCTCAGGAAACATGTGGCAGAATACAATTGAAAAATCAAGAAATTAGCAAAATTTAGTAAATTAAATAGAAAATGACATAATTTGTAAGAGTCCATGATTTCCTCAAAGAACATGAGTAGTCTTACCACTCTCATTCCCATTGTGGTCAGAGTATGGTGGTCCCATGCCAGATTGACCATTTTTTCTTATCCAACCAGACTGTAAATTGAATTCAGGAAGAACTTTGCACAGATTGGTTTCAAAATCACAGTTGTTCCAGGAGGAACCTGAATTGAAGCAAACAAACAAAAAATTAAAAGCTCAAAAACAGAAGCAAAAGTATGTTTTTCACCATCACTTGCTGCTTAGTTAACACAGAGAAACACTCTGGAAAGGGCCCTGAAAAAAAAAAAAAGGGAGAAGCATCAAAATGTTTAAGTCATGAACAAAGAGAAATAGCATAGTGGAACAGAGACAAGTGAGAATAAATATTGGGAAAAAAACCTCCAACAAACAAGACCTTCCTTCACCAAAGCAAATCCAAACTCATTAATTTATGTTTTAATACTATAATATGTGCTCTTTTAATCACACATATGTGTGTAGTATTTCCTTTTTGTAGGAAAAGCCAGTATTGTTTATGTGCAGGGATTGTTCTTAAAATACACTGCAGCTTTAAGTTGAAGAATTTGTCCAGAGTTCTTGCACAGAAAAACAAAGACTTAACACTAGGATGTAACCAGAGAGAAAGTGTTTGTTTGATTTTGGGGATTTTTTTTTATTCCACATCATTCAAACAAGAGACAAAATGAATCCTCAGAGTGGAAGAGTGCCCCCACCTGCCTTTGCTCTCTCTTACTTCTTCCAGTGCATGTCACAATGTGGTGAGGAAGAGCATTTTCCCCCTTGCAGATTCCCCTGTGGAGCAGCACAGGTTGGAAAAGGGAGGCAGAACACCTTTCTGGCACAGAGTTCAGTTTGGTGTACGAGTTCATTCAGGCAATTTGAGGTAGGTATGGGACCAGATAAATAACTGCTTACTGGGATGGAGGAACAGATATTGGTTTTTGCACGGGTGTCACACAGCCTTTTATGCATCACATCCAAGCTGAATGAAAGTGCTTGGATGTGCTTGGCAGGCTGGACAGCCCCTTCCCTGAAGCATTTATTGTAGAGGTAGAAGGATTTAATTTAAAAATAAGCTTAAATAGACACAGCTGTAAAGAACAAACTCATTGCAACTTCAGCCCTAGCAGAGCAGCCAGTATGTGCTGCTGTCTCCAGATTTTGTGTCCTGTGTGGAAACTTCCAGTTCCCCTGCCCTTTTTCTGACGCAGCAGAGGAAGTGGGTAAGAGTGCCTTCTGATGGGGATTCTGGTTACACAAAAGAGCTGCAATGCCTTCACACTCCCTCTAAAATTGGTGCCCACTCCAGGCCCCTGCTGCTGCTTTCGGTCTGGTGTGTTTTATCATAGTTCACTAGTCATCTTAAGTAATGCTGGAACTGCAGCAGTGGTAGTCACACTACAATGTTCCATTTCATGACTTTCATATTTATATCAGTTTACTGCAACAATTAATTACAAGGTGAGAGGGGGAAAAACAGAAATAATTTATGCAAGTATTCCAGACTCAAATTAATGTGGAGATTGGCTGAGTCATCAACCAACTTTTTACTGCTGCTTTTATTCCTTAGATCTTTAAGTGGCTAAAAGGCATATCAGAGGCTCATCAAAACCTCTAACACTGCTGAAATATATCTGCATGACATTGCATGAGATGCACCAAATCACACTCAATATTTCTTCAAGAATTTTCCCATACCTGAAAAAACAATTGTAAATTAATATGCATAAAATAACAAGAATCATACCATTTTATTTTTTTTAATTAATAATTCATCATTATTTTTTAAGACTATGTTCATTTTCACAGAAAATATAACTTCAAACCAATGACAATTTGCTGGAAGATAGATCTACAAAGGTAAAGTCACTGATTACAGAAGAAAAGTTCAGGAGGAAGAAATGCATGGGAATTTTTAGATAATTTTTTGCTGAATTTCCAGAAAAAAAAAAAATCTAACAAAACTTCTAAGAAAAAATTCCAAGTCTCACAGGAACAGATTACAGTTAAATGTTCTATTTCTAGTGTTCATATGTACAAAATCTCAGTTTGGGATATTCTGAGAACAAAATATATTTAAGACTATTTAGTTATTGTTCATTTCCTGGTAAATGTTTTGCAGTATGAAGACCAAATGAATGATAAAAACTGGAATTCCAGTTTTTATCTCTTTTCCCTGCAGAAGCTTCCTTAATTCTGAGCAAAGAGCAGGAACCAACATGAGACTAAGAGCTGAAACCTAAGCAGAAAAATAATTTTGTAATAATCTCAAATTGCAAGAAGTGGCATCAGGACAAATCTTTGATTTGACAGGCTGATCTCTATCTTAATGTCTGACAGCTGACTTATGTCCTGAAGTAATCCAGAGCATTATCCAAGCAGTCCCAGCACACAGCCTGTCCCTCAAAGCCTAGTTCTACACCTCTGGCTCATTCACATGAAATACAATATAATTTCATATTTGCAGAAAAGATAGGCTCATTTTTCTATACTAGTTTTTGGAGAAACTTTTTATTCTCTACTTTCATATAAGCATTTGTCTATAGCTGCATTTCCTCAACAGACGAGTGCAAAAAGCCTCCATAAAAGATAATGGAAGAATGCTCCTCTTGTTCCATATTCTGCAAACACAATTGGAAATGCCTTTTCCAGGGAAACCAAGACCAAGCACAATGAGGATTTCAAGGTTATGCAGTGGAACTTAGCATAACCACCTCTTGTGCAAGTGATAAAATGTAGGCTAACCTGAGATGTGTTAGACATGCCAGGGAATTCATTAGGCATTTCAGCCATTGCCATTTAATACATTTTTGTACAGCACAGGAAACTTACAAAAATGTACTGATATCCAATACAGTCTAAATAATTGTCTTCTTTGCAGAGAAATAAAAATCAAGTATCCTAGAGCTGATTCCAGACTCCTGCTCCAAACAGATCTCTGCATCCTATTTGGGTAAAACAGGGAGTCCTATCAGAGGAAGAAAATCTTTGTGTAGTTGGACACACAACTGTAATTTGAAGAACCTGGATTTAAGTTACTGCTCTTTCTCACAGATTTCAGCTGAATACAGTGATTGCTGACATGCTTAAATTAGAAGTTTTCAGCTTGGACAAATAGACAGAGGCTCAGTTAAAGACCATCTGATTTGTATTTAAAGTAAAATTTTAAATTCCCAACAAAGATTGTCTCTTCCTTTGTTGCACAGTGAGTAGGAGAACTTAGATAATATTTTTAATTAGAATTAAAAGTTTTGATAAATCCAACTCTTCTTTGGAGTCAGAACAAAAATCCTCAAGGAGAAGGACTACCTTATGTATCTGTCCTGGTTTTAGCTAGGGGAGAGTTAATTGCTTCTCCGTAGCTGTTACAGGGCTGTTTTGGATTCAGAATGACAGTGGTGTTAATAACACTCTGTTGTTTTGGTTTTTTGCTAGGTCATATATATCCTATGGCAAGGATTTTTTTTCCCTTTGTCTCAGGCTGTGCAGTGAGGAGTTTGCAGGGCTGGCTCAGTTGATCAGAGCCTGGTGCTGATAACACCAAGGCTGTAGGTATGGTCTGCATGTGGACCATGCACTCAAGGACTGCACTCAGTGATCCTTGTGGGTCCCTCCCAACTCAGAATATTCTGTGATTCTGTAAAAAATAAAAGAAAACCACCAAAACTGGGGCATAGCTGGACAAGGTCATACCCACTATATAAACTGGGAGGAGTTAGCTGGAAGCACAGCTGAACTGGGAACAAGAAGGAGGGGTCTGTGAGTGGTGAGCTATTGTATTGTACATTACTTGTATTTTTTTCCTTTTTGTTATAATTATTATTTACCAATTTATCCTTATCATTTTTTATTTTACTTTATTTTTATTTTTAATTAATAAGCTCTTCTTGACACACAAGTTTTACTATCATTCCCCTCCCCATTCCACCACAAGCAAGTGATTGTGTGGTGCTTCATCTCCAGCTGGGCTTAAAAGCATGACATGAAATTATTTGCAGCACCATTTTGTAGTACAGTATTTTGGAAATACTAGAATTCTGATGCAAATTTACTCAGATGACAGCAGTTGAAATTCACTCACCACTTAAATTAATTCCTTATAGGAAACAGTACCGATTGTATTTGTAACCAATGCATGTGTCAAAGATTAAACCAGGATAATCAGTTGCTAATCAGCTAATGAATTCAAGAAAATTTCCACCCTTGTCTAGACTGAAAAATGAAAAAAGTTGTAGCATATACCTTGGTCTAGGTATTTTGTGGTAAATCTGAATTCTATCTAACAAGTTTCCCACAAATTAAGGAAAAATGTATTACTTGCTGAATCTTCATTGAATTTGGATGAGGAAACATTTGCTTTGCAATGTAATATCCATATGAAGATTCTTGAGGGTCTCTCACTTCACAAATGTTGAAAAAAAAAAAAAGAAAAATCAACCTAAGCTGGAATAAACTTTCCTTTAAAAAAATGAAGGGGGTAAAAAAACAAACAAAAAAAAAATTCCCAAATATTTTTCATAAAAACACCGCGCCCCCCCAGTTCTCTCTGCTGTCACATTCGGTTACCAAACTGTACCACACATTTGTCAAGGCCCACCAGACTCACCTTGCTTCCCATCTCTGCTGTCTCCACTCCCGAGGGTGGAGATGCACACTTCTCCAGGTGGAGCAGGAGAGCCATCACCGCGCTGGCATCCCCTTGCTGTGGGTGACTGAGCATCCCCCCGAGCAAAGCAGTACAGCACACAGACATATATGAGTCTGCTCATGGACTGTGTCACTATCCCAGCCTTCACCTGGACAACAATTACTGGAACTGCCTAGAACTGGTCGCAAAGTGCCTTTGACCAATCTGTGTTTACACACATCTCTCTGAGAGATGTTTTAAGAATCTCACTTTCTTAATCTGCAGCTTGCAGGAAGTATGGCTTCTGCAAAGCAGTGACTTTCAACCTGGTGTGTCTTAGGATAATATTTAACTGAATATAAAGTTTTATGACTAAAAAATATTGGCACATGCTATGGAAGTCAACTGTATATCATTAACTTACCGATTGGATTTATTGCTCAGTGGTTTGAAAATACATTAGATAAGAAAATAACAAGAAAACAGAGTAGAATCACTAAACCAGCATTCATAAAGATCTCTGTTTGCTCAGAAGGAGCTGGAAAATGCTTACAAAATGTGTGAAAATTTTTACATCAAATGTAAAAAACAGTCGAGAAATTCAAAGCTGATTTTGCATCAAAGAGATTGCAAATCAGAGCACTGACTTTTTGTACAAGGATGTTTGAGTAATGCCTTTCACCGTGTTTCACTGTTTCACCAAATCATAGTGGTTCTGACCACTGGATTGATGACTCAAGGATCTTAAATTGGAGAAGGGGGACTTGGGAAGGAGATCTAAACAATCAAATAAACCAACCTTATGAGAGAATATTGAATCAACTTGTTTCATCCAGTCTAGCATCACATGAAATCAGGGAAATTGTTTTAATGAAGCAGCTTAAATACTTTAGATGCCCCAAACCCAAGGATGGAGTGTTAGTAGGGGATAGAGAAGATAATTGCTAAATTTGCAAGACAAAAAATGGGTGAGAAACAGACAAAAAAAAATCTGTCAGTCATGTAAGTATGGCACTCCTTTAATAGAAATAGTGGGATGAAAAAATATTTCCCAAGTGGCAGCTTGTAACGAGTGACTGATGCCAGCAGGTCTGGAGATTTCATCAGCTACAAATTCACCAAATGAAAGTCAGGGGAATGCAGATTCCACCATGCATAATTCTGATTAGCCTGTTAGCCCTGGTGAGCAGAAAGAAGACAAAATACACCTCTGTAACTAAAGATTGGAATGCACAAGTGCCAGAGAATCTGTAGAGAGAAAAATGCAAACTCTGCCTGTAAGGGAATAAATCCTCTGAATGTTCTGCAGATCTGTATTTTCCTAATGTAACAAATCTTTTGTCAGGGAACAAACACTACTACTGCAACATCACCTGAAGGCAGGTGCAAGGTCTGATGCAACTTCCTATTATCTCCAACACCAGAGGCGGGCACATGTTTATTGTGACAAAGGTTCCTGTTCTGCCTAGAAAGCATTTTCCAGCTCATTTGGTTCAACTCCACCCTTTTCATCAATACTTCTGTGGACATTGTTTTAGCTATTTTGTTTTAATGTTTTGTCCTCAGGCCACAGAACTGTTTGGAAAACTTCTTGATGAAAAGCAGAGCTATGACTAAATTAATTAAGAGTTCAGTGATAGATACACATATATATTCCTCAAGAATGTATATCATTGAATTGTGTTCTTCCTGTCTGTAAGTAGAGATTAGATTAGAAGTTTATATTAAAAAAAAAAAACAAAAAAAACCAAACACCAAAAACAGAATGCCTTCTGCCACATATTTTCATATTACTACATTTAACAAGCTTAAATATTTCTGCAATTCAGCTCATTCATTTAATTTTCTCTGGCATACAATATTTTATCTTATTTCTTTTTTCCTCTCCATCTTCTTAAATTCCCCTCACACTGATAAACATCACAATTCAAGGATTTTCCTCTTTCAGCTTTCTTTCATTTTATAAAAACTCCCACTGCATTGTTTCCTACTGTTGTACTTCTATGTCTGCAGTATAAACCTGTGTACAGGTATTTTGAGTGAAAGGGTAATTTTTACAGGAATTGGTTTCCATTTCCAGTTTAATATGCCCTAAAACATTCATAACAAGCAAATTTGCATAGCTCAAACAAGTGAAAACCACAATAAAATCTGTTATGAATGGAAATAAATTAAAAATGTATCAAATATCCAGAATAATTTAGAGTGTAATCAATGGATCTTTAGTGAATAAGGGGAAAAATATTTCAGAGAAAGTCTAATAGAAAGTGCAAAACCAAAGAAAAAGTGTGTCTCATTTTTTTGGTGAGTGTTTGGCTATGTACCTGTAGGGAGAGTTTCTTGATGAGTGCAACAATTCAGCCCACTTGTCAACTAAGGAAAAGAGCAACAAAGGAGATTTTATCTCTGAGAATCATATAGAAAGGAACAAGAAGATCACTCAGAAACAAAGGACTTTCAGGGAATGTCAAAAGGACAAATACTTTAAGTATTGAACTGGAAGCACCCTGAAAAATATAAAAGAGGCAGAGAGAGAGAATGAAAAGTATAAAGTGGAAAAAAAAATGTGCAGGATGTCAAGAACAGCAGAAGATGGACGCTAATCAAAGGGTATTTTTTAAAGCACTAAAGAAATATTGCAGAGAAAATGAAGACTGAAAGGAAAGCAAGAAAAGCCAGACACTATGTCTATTTTCAAAGTTATTTTAGCAAACAATCATTTGTTTAAAAGGAAAAGAAAGTTAAAATAGAAAACTGCTTGAATTTACATCAAAGCTGGATTTTTCTGGCTTACCCTAATTAATTTAATTTAAGGCAAGACAAAATACATTCATGTAAGTGAAAAAGATTGCCCACTCAGCCTTCAACTTAAGTAAATCTGTTGAAAAAGTTCAGATATTTAATCTAGGAGTTTTAAAACGTAAGTCTTAGAAAGAAATCCAAACAGGCTCTGAAATAGGGCCAGAAAAATTTTGCATTTTTAAGTCCATTTTTCATGTGGACAGAAAGTTATTTGCTTAAGCATAAAATGGATTGCAGTTAGCAATTCTCTTTTTGATTTTTGTAGAGCCAGTTATCATCAGCAATGAAACAGAGGAAAGAGCTAAAAATCTAGCATGTGAGCTTCACTATCCAAAAACATGTTCAAATTTTGCTGCAAATCCTAACTTTCTTTCAGATAAATATATTATAGAGTAGAATAAAGTCATCTTTTCAGAGCAACCAAAATTTCTTTGGGTTTAATGTAGCTTTTAAATGGCAAATTTATAATCTGCTGGGGTTTTTTTGGGGTTTTTTTTTTTTATGTGATCATACTGGGGAGCAGTACTGGGCCAGTGTATGGATCTTTAACATATATCTCCTTTTCTTCTAGTCCAAAGTTTTAGTAAACATTGTTAATTTTGGCAAAATCTACAACATCTTTTATGCAAGAGCAATTTCAGACTACTTTTAATAAAGCCATCAAAACTTTATTTTTAAAATAATTCCCCAAAATTCAAACAAGACTTTATTTTGAGAGCCCTTCCCAAAAATACTCTATTCAGATTATATGACCATTCTAACTTTAAATTGTCAAATTGGAACTGAAAGACTTCTGAACAGTAGCAGAAAGTCAGGCAATCACAATCATCCCAAACTGATCCATTTTTAACAAGAATTGACAGAATTCTTCACTTTGATGTGAAAGGCAATAATTGCACAGCACCTGTTTTCAGTGAAGTGGCACTAATTCAACAGTCATCTTGAAAGAGGACTAAAACATTCCTATAGTTGAATAAAAGGATTTTGGGTAAGTGTTCTTACCACTCATCTCTGCTAAAAGAAATTAGTAAAATCAATTGAGAGGTTAAAACCAAACTTAATGCATTGATCAGTGTACAGCATGAGCACCATACTTTAATAAAAGAAAAAAGTCTATTGCATTAGGAAAGGTGTGATGAACTAGACTTAGTCAGGTCAAAGTCCTAGATCATTACAGGCTGAAAAAAGATTACATTTTGGGAAACAATATGAGAGCATCATTTCCATCTTTGTAATGGATAAAATTTAAGGCAAATCACAAGTGGTAATAAAGAGAAAGTAGAAAAAGTATTCAGTGGGAGATAAAAAACCCCTGCGTGTTCCACATACTACAAATTGTTTCTGCACCTAGAGTTTGGAAAAAAATGTTCTTCAATTCTCAGCTGTCAAGAACTGCCCTTCTTACTGCAATGTAAGAAAGGGGAAAAAAATTTCCCAAAGTGGTTCTTAGTCCATAAAGCAATATCTTATTAGAAGGCTAAACTATTAATTGGCATAAACTCTGATGGGGTAGAAGCATTTCTACCTGCTGCCTGCTATGTTCTTCTTCAGAGAAATGAGAACAGAATAAAGATTTTCTCAGCATTTGCTTCGCAGACTAAAGACTTCCAGCAGGTTTCAGCACATACTGATCCCACACCATCTTTTTTCCATCACATCATTCTACCAAGCATTTTGGTTCTGTTCTGTCCTGCAAGCAGCTCCCTGGTCCCTGCATGTGGCACTGGAGACTGAAACCCCTGGGGCAGGAGGCTGGTGCATTGCATCGTATGAGCTATTACATCAAATGGCTAAATGTGTTTCAGAGGGTGTTTTAACTCAAACTGGCTCTAGACTGGTCCCATGGAAACACCCAGCAGTGGCCAAGGAGAATTAGGTGTGCTCCCAGAGTTCATCCTCTGCTCCAGTCTTGTGCAAGGGTATCCACTGCCCACTGTGACTGCTCTGCTTCAGGTCACACAGTGTGCACGGGTCGTTGGAATATTCCTTTCAATAATGCAGCCCCCACTGGAACCAAAATGTAAACATGTTAAGCATGCTAAAAACTCTTGGAACAAGAGCTGGCCTTCCCTTCAACCTTGAGGAACATAGACCGAGCTTAGTTCTTCTATCCATCTCAACTCATCTATCCTAACCTTGGCTGCCAGAGACTGGACAGCAGCCAAAGGTGTTACAGGTAGCAGAGGCAAACACCTTCTCAGGGAAAACCACCCAAGGTGGTCTGAGTGAAACAAGTCCTTCAGAGGTTTTTTTTAACAGTAAAATAAGCACACCCTTTGATATCTCTTTTAAGTATGCAGGTGAAGGCAAATAGATCCCATATCGTGTCTGCTTCTGTCGTACATAACATTAGTTAGAAAAAGCAGCAAGATCAGGGACAAATCTGAAAGAAAGCAATATCCCTGAGCTCATCTCCCACAGCTGCAGCTAAATCAGCACAGCCGAGGTTTGTGTCTCCAGCAATATTAATCTTTCGCCCTGAAACACATCCACATGCCCAAGAGCTGAAAATTAGGCTGCTAAGATCTAGAGGGAGTCTCAACAAATTAAATACCTTAGTGACCAGGCTAGAAATAAAAAAAAAAACCAACCAAAAACCAACAAAAAAAACAAACAAACAATCAAACAAAAAAACAAACAAAAAACAAAAAACAACTTATCCATTGAGTTTTTCCATATTATTGATTTTGTCCTTAGGACATCTCTGCAAGGATACTTACTCTGCATATTTCTAGAAATTATTCCTGAAAAGGAAACAGGAGGTATGGTATTACAAATCTTTCTTGGTCAAAACTGCCCTTTATCTTAATTTCTTCATCCATAAATAAATATGTGGTCTGAAAATTTCAGAATTTCTCTGATCTGCCCTATAAATTAGACTAAGTAGGAACTAGTAATGCTGAGTAAGCTTTCTCCACCAATTGTAAGTCAGTCTTCAATATAAGGCCGATATCTTGTTATACAAAGAAATAATATTCCACTAAGATAAGGGAGGGATACTTTTCAGTTCTGATTTTCAGAGATATTATTAAAGAATTATATTCTGAACAGAGAATAACTCCATTAAAACATAAATTCAGTGCAATTAATATGAAGTTCAACTTTATGCAATGGAGGCACAGGCTTTGGGAAGAGTCCTTGGAATTAAAGCACTCAGGGGCTTAATGGTAGAAGATTAGCCTTACAATGAAATTATGTAAAACTTCAGAGTACATGCTTCACTTGGAGAAAAAAAATAATCACAGGATAACAGTGTGCTGCCTCAATAAAACAGCTCTAAGTCCAAAATGCCCAGTAATACTTCTTAAATTAACCCAGACATATCAAAAATTTTATTTAGAGTAATAATTTTTTATTTGGAGTTCAGTGTTACTTACAGCAGTTTCACATTTCGAGGAACTGTAGGAAATATTCTATCACTGTCATTAATTTCTTTACTATTTTTCGTTCTATCATTACCAAAAACAATTGTTTAGATCAAGAGAGTCACTTAACACTTAAATCTAAGATAAATGAATACGAATCTCAGTCTAGATGCATTATCATGCTAATGTGAAATGTGTAGCACATTCTCATAGATCCCCAAAATGTCAGAACTTTCCTTGCAGTTTTTAACAACTTGTCAAAGTTGCTTTGTACTTTGTGTGACTTTGTTTACAGAGAGAGATCAATGGGATAAGCAAAGTGAACAAACAGAACATACAAACAAACAAACCTTCTTATGTCCTTCCTAAACTGGCTGCCACTAAGACATGGACATTTTTCCAATACTGTAAAGCCTGTCATAAGGCAGCAGCTGCAAATATTGCTCAGAGGGACACAGAAGTTGCTCCAAATGATATTTCTAGAACCACTGCAGATAGAGAATGAATCAGAAACACCCTATACCATCTGCCAGTCACACAAAATAACCCTAGATCTCTCAACCACTTCTGGGAAAGGGATGTAGCTGGCATGCTGGACAAGTCCCAGGTGGTTGAAGTAAGCACATCATTCTCCCTATTCACATAAAAAAA
>VRYO01002734.1:19639305-19654374 GCA_009812075.1 Sialia sialis
CCCCCCCCCCCCCCCCCCAACCAAATCAAGAAACAAACAAAACAAGTAGATCTCACTCACACCCCCAAACTCCTAAATACCTTAGTATACCATGCAGGCTCTAAATCTTCCCAATTTCCTATTCTTCTTCTACAGTTACCCAAACTTTACCCAGACTGCTGCTTATCCCTACGTGATTCATCAGGTAGTGATTCCCTAGACCTGCATGACAGTGACAAGCTTTCAGCTGCTCTCTAGAAATAAAACCAGTATGATTTTATTTATGAACTTTCTAGAAACTTGATAGATTTTGTTTTCTTGAAAAAGTTTACAGTCTTGGAGTACCAATGCCGGAGAAACTGCTGTGCCATGGATCCACTACCATGGGAGTTGTCCTCCTGCAGCAAGCAAAATTACTGCCAGAGTTGCTTTGAAGGCAGTTGAGTGGATTAAAATTTGAGATAATAGACATATTTTCTCATCTCATCCCCTGTTCAGTGAGATGCACCATACATTTTCAGGCTACAGCTGGCAAAGGTGTTATTGAGATTTTGGATCACTCAGTGTTTATTTTCAAAGTTTACATGGATGCTGGTTTTCACAGTTAGGTATCCTCTACCATCAGCAGCAATATTTTACAGTCCTTATCAGAGTTATTGAATGTTTTTGTTGAATTACAAAGTTTAAAATGAATGTGGTGTTTATAGATAATGAGAGGTTATTTCAAGTATGGCAACAAACTTCTGTTGTTTTTCCTTAGCAAGTTAAAATTCTAGACAGCTGCTGTGAACTAGGTATTTACCACATCAAAAAGACAATTCACCTGAGTGAACAAATCTCTACCTGCATTTTTTCAAATATGTAAGCAGCAGCTCAAATAAACAATTGTTATGAAGAAGCAGCAGTTCAAATAAACAGTTGTTATGAATATTTTGGCTGAATGTTATCAAAACATTCAAGAAAAAATTGAGTCTTGGGAATTTCTAAGTTAGGCCAAAAGTTTGCCCCAAAGGATAAATGCTTAGATGTCCACCACACTAAAAAGAGGCAGAATTGTTTCACCAACTCCAGTGGTCATATTTCAGTATAAAATAACTTAAATCTAAAATATATAAAACTGTTACAAAATTTTCTATCAGTAGTAGGGAACACATAAATACAGTAATTTTAAATAGCACAATTTCTGTTTTAATTATCCAAGTTATCTAAGAAAATCCTCATTAATCCAGTTGATGACGTTCCAAGTGTCTAACTCTTTTCTTCCTGTTATCTTTCCCTCTACAATGGTCCTCTGGGTCTAACATAAGAAACTTCAATCTCCCTCAAGAGGAATGGGGGTGTTGAGTCAAGCCATCAACAACCTGAAGTCTTCACCAGAAGGGCAACCATTCTCTTTCAGGGGCATAATTCAGAAAGGCTTCATCTTTGGTCTAGGATCCACTTGGGTCCAATTTAGCATACTTTCTTACAAGAGCTTTCTTCCTTCTCCTTTGTTCTCAAGTGAAATATGAGAGTTATCCAATGCCTCCCTCACCCTCAGCTGAGATAAATGGCTGTTGTTTGCTCAGGGAATGGATGCATTTTTCAGACATTTGCTGCAGAGCAATTATCACACAGCTTATGCTGAATGGGGCTGCAGTGAATTGGCCAGTATAAAATTCTTTAAACAAGCTCAAATAGGGCAAGACAAGCTCTGATAAGCCCTGGGATCTACGCTGTCAAATTGACACGAAGGCTACAACCTGTGAGTATATATAAAATATTTTATGAAAAAGGGTGGAAAAAAATTGAATATTTTGATTTTTTTATCCTTGACCACATATAAGTCATCTGGACCTATTCTGTGAGCCCTTTCAGTAAAAAGTGAGTGGTGCTTTCCACCAGTGACAGATAATTTCAAATCTACACTTTCAAAACCTTCAAGATGCAGTACCTATCACTGAGACTCAGCATGTTCCTATTCCTAATAAAGACCTACTGATTAATGAGCCTTCTGCCTGTCTCTCTGTAAGGTCAAAAGCCTCACAGACTGCAACCAAGGATATCTGAGGATCAGATCATACAGGATCAATTTGAGCATAACCTTCATAGGACAAAAACACAGAAATCAAATAGTTATCATAAGTAGTCAGAGCTCTACCCTAAACAGTTAATCTTCAATGATTGCTAGATGGATATTAATTGACTTACTGCCTATTGCTATTCTATTTTGGAAGGAAAATTCTCAAGACAATAAATAAATGACTGGACTTCCATTACTGCAAGGAAATTACATTTTTAGAATGGATTATGTAGAAATGAAGTAACTTATCAAAGAATAGTTGCATAACTTAGTATGTAAATTTATAGTTGTTGAAGAGGTAGAAGCCCAATGGAATGTTTCACAAGCAGATAGAAATTACTTTATAACAAGCAGTTGATTATTTTCTGGATATCTGGTAAATACAGACCATACACTAGGGTCCATCTTTAATATTCTAGTAATGTTAGGAAAAACAATTATTAAAACCAATATATTTTTTAAAAGTATTCTAACTAGATCATAGAAAGAGAAACCAAAATTTGAGATGAAATTACTTCAAATTCAGATTGCTCTTACCTTCAAATTAAGTTTTACTAGCAGAAGTTTTTTGCTAACAAAGTTAGAAAAAGTATCATCATCTGTCCAATTAAACAGGATATACCAAGTACAATGGTGAGCATTCACCTTACCTGTTGGCATTTCACACCTGTTGGCCAGAAGTTAGCAGTGTCCCTGAAAGAGATTCTCAAGAGAACTTAAATGTCAGAGCTCCTTTTGATTTTTGTCAATGCACTTCAGACTTTATCACTTCTCAGTTCCCTTGTTCTTGTGCTGAGGCTGCTGCCAGCAAGGTGCCAGTTCTTGCTATAGTGATTTCTGTGACATTAACCATGGGCAGCTTTGACATTGCTGACTCTTTCCACGGGAGACAAGCAAACAGCACCTGACAGATACTAATGAATTTCAGCCCTGGTGGCACAAAAGAAATGTTCACAGCAATGGCTGAAGATGTGCACCAAGGCGGTAGGCAGAATACAAGTTTCTGGTAAAATCTACCAGTGTATATCTGCAGCTTTCCTGGATGGAAAATATGGAATTACATCAGCCAAGAACCCATGAAAAATTAGGGACTTTCTTTCTAATTGAAATACCAAGAGGTTTTGAATAAATAGCTCCAAATCAGAGATCAACTCAAAACCTGACGTAAATGATCAGCAGGAGAAAAGAATGAATGTCTGACTACAGGCAGGTCCTGCAGCTGGCTGGATGCAGGTGCAGGAGGTATTGACAGAGATATAGTTCCTTGCACTCAAACCTTCTACAGTGGGAAATGTGTGCTCTAAACATTACTAGACTGGAAAAGAGCAGTTATAACAAGGACTAAATGAATTTTTTCTCATTGTCTCTTTGCCTGTGACATCATGGCGCAAAGTTCGATTTTTTCTTAAGAAAACTCAGGGAGATCATGACAGTGGTTGGTGTTTGTCCAGAGACGTTCAGGAAGTAACAGGAACAAGGCATCACCATGGAGCAAAAGCCTAAAGAAAGACATTGGGTTTTCAGTTAATAGCTCAAACTTTATTTTGAAGTTATAGGTTGCAGCACAATAGAAAACAATTAGCAAAAAGCTATTCATTTTTAAGGAAGGTAAATCCATTCAAATATAAGAGCTCTTAGGAGGTTTTGAAGATGGGGATTTAAGTGAGAACTTTCGTCTTTCTTTCTGGTAATAAATTACTTTCTGACAGTGCAATCAACAGCTGTAGAAAAAAATTTTCTCTGAAATTGTTGAGACTAAAATGAGGTCAAACCTGCTGGTAACATCAGCCAGGTCCCGGTTTAGAGTTCAATTTTGTATTTAGTTTTGTTTGATGGAATTGGTTTCCCAGGGCTTAATAGACACAGAGTTTTTAGAGAGCAAATACAATCTGTTGGTTAGGATAAGGAGGCTTGATACTGTTTCTGACTTCTAACTTGTGACTTTTAAGAAATTGCAATTTTTAATGCAAAAGGATGGACAACTGCCTATTTAAATTGCTTTGGGCAGTCAGACCAGGTAACCAGGACAATTTGTTTTTGTCTTGAATTCTGTGCTCCTAATGCTATCATAAATATGGGACTTAGTAATGTTTAGATGCATATTTAAGAGTCTTGAAAAGACAATATTAATGCCCATTTCAGTAATTTATTTATTTAATTGAGAGCAAATGACAGTGAATTTCCCATGACAAGAGGCCATATTTTTGGAAGAGACTCAGTGATACAAGAGTTGAAATGATTTTAAAAAAAAAAAAAAGGAGAAGGGATTTAAAAAATCGTAGTACAACAGAAAATAAGGCTAGAACTGGAAAGTCACAGAAAAATAATACTAAGGCTGGGAAGTCAGCCTTAGAACAAAATCTCATGAAACAGAAAAGAACAGATCAGAAATGTGTCAGAATGTACCAGATGGATTGGGTCAGGATTGCTACATCTATGTTCCATACAAGTGTCCAAACAAGTAAATTGAAATTGGTTACTTAGGCAACACATCCCTGCTAGCAGTTCCACTACTAAAGGGCACAATGTCAGAATTCTCAGTGCAACAATCTGCAGTTAATTTAATTTGTTAGCAGAATTGCTTTCTGAAATTTTAAATAATACTGTTACGTGCCTCCCACAGTCACTCACAGCTAAAAGTGCTTACAAAATGAAAGCACTGTGCAGCAAAATGAAAACAAATCTGTCACCCCCACAGAAGAGCACACATCTCCAAAATGAGAGAAATGGGCCTTTATCCAAAGTTTGCTAGCACCACAACACTAGCTGATCTTTGATTTGGCTCACTTTAAAAAAAACAATTCTGATTTTTCTTGGGCTGGACTATGCTAAATTTAAATCCCACTGGGAATGGGAGGTAGAAAAACAGAGCCAGTGGACTGTGGCACAGCTGCCTCTTCTAGAAAAAAAATAATCCTTTATTTTTGTTTCCTTAAATTTGTATGAAAAACCGTGACAGAGAAGTGCAATATTCCTTTTTCATGCATTGAAAATGAAGGGAATCTACAGGATTTTCAGGTTTGCACAGACAAGCAGCCACCTTAAAGCCTATACTTACTCCATGTTTTTGTCCAGGTCTGGTACCAGAACACCAAAAAAAAAAGAGAATGCAATGGAAAACATGAAAACATAACTAGGTAACTCATAGCAACAGCTCCTATGCCACTTTTAATATGAATGGGTCTATCAACAGGTGTATCTAATACATGCAAGTACATAAAAGTTACTCTCAGGATACAAGATTTGGCCCAAATGAGGCTCATGGAGGATGGAGCAGATGTTTACCAGCAATTGTGTCCATGCATGCTCACATGGAGTAAAACTGGCATCCTATGGATTCCCAGATTTGCTCCTGAATGCAAATTTTATTCAAAGTTAAGGCTGCTAGTGGAACAAGTCTTACCACAGAATATGTGGATAGTGTACATACAGTTAAAGAATCTTTCTATCTACCTTTTAGTAAATCAAAGTCTTCCATTTCAGTCCCAGTGTAATGCAAGAAGGCTGAATAAACTCCTAACCCATTCACAGAACTAAAATTCCCATAAAATTAAGCAGGATTAAGACATAACCTTAATTATGACAATAAAATTAACTTTAGAGACAAAAGAAGTGTTCTTTTAATTACTGACAGTAAGTCAAATATGAGTGAATGTGGCATAAATTGGAAAATCGTTCACTGTGTAATAGAAGCTCCAAATAGGCTTATAGATGAAAAGTAAATGAGCTGGGAAAGAAAGAACAAATGTGCTGGGAATGCTGTTTTTCATATTATGCATTGTGTGAATCTGAAGAGATCCCACTATACTGGCTTTTTTCACTTCAGTTTAGATGGAAATATACTGGCTTAATAGAGAAACATATTTGCATTTCATTTCTTAACCTTTCTGAGCATTTAAGAATATTAAATCCATTTCCTTGCCAGAAGTACTAAAAAATTACATATTTCATTGTCGAAATAACATATCCAACATTATTATAATAATTTCTCCCAGGATCATTAATCTCCAGATACAGAAGATGTATTTGTTTTAAATATCAAATAACTTGCTCTATTTTACTGAGAAATGAAGTGAAAGTATAAACAGGAAAAAAGAAATTAAACCCTGGTTGATCTGACGATAAGAACATATTCAATTTTTCTTTCTATAAAATTTAAGGGTTTTTTTAAGAGGAACAGAAAAGGCAGCGCAAATGCTTGTGGCAGAATGCAGGTAGCATCATCTATCTCCTCAGTCAATACATAGGCTTTGAAGCCCATGCAGTCAAAGGAATTTTTATCAGCCATTTCAAAAAACTTTGAATTGAGAACTTCAGAAGTCACCAGGACTATTCACAAGTATAATATTATAGTGTATTTCTATGCTTGACTGGCTTGTTAGGCTAGAGTGCAATTCTGATCCTGCTTGCAAAGTCTAAACCTGCTTTTGCCATAGGGAGCATCAAACCCATTCTTCTGTAGTACAATATTTAACTGGGATAACAAATATTTTATCTTTCCAATTTTTCTGCCTTTGTTCGTATTTTTATTTCAGGCATCCAATTCCAATATTTTCATCTAAGTTTACATAAATTACGTCACTTATTTTTTCTTTGAGTATCTGTCACAATTGTTTTCTTCTTCTATGCAAATATAACTGTGTAAATATGGCAGAAATTTAAGTCTAAAATTTCCCCCACCAGTACAGAAAACTTTTTGTTGCAACAACTGATAGTTTTCAGACAGGCTTAAGATAAATGAGATTTTTATTAGATCAATGAAGTTAGTTATTACTCTTTAAGTTTGTGCAAAACCCACTTTTATCATACTAATAATTATGATTACATTACCACTATTCTCAGATTTTCTACACAAGAAAACATCAGATGAACCTAGAACACAGATAAAAATTCAAAGGCAAAAATGAAAATGTTGTCAGAGAACAGTGTTTCCTGAAATATTATAAAATCGTTATGGATTAGGTAGCCCAATTTCATGCATCTAGGGTTTTTTGGGGATTGGGGTTGTTTGTTTGTTTGTTTTTTTAATTTATCTTGATTCTGCTTCTTAATATCAGACCTTTCAAATAAAATCTATAGGTAAATCAAATGACGTTTGATGTGTTGTGTTATGGGGCCCAAATAATGCCACTAAAATGGTATTGATAACCACATTTTTTGATTCATTCCTCAATATTTCTAAAAAAACCAAGAAACCCTTATTCTCTGGCTACACCACAAGTCAAATACAGAAGGAAAGCTTTTTAGCACCTCATGTAATACTCCTTTATCCAGGACTTCATTTAAAATCTTTCTACCAGTTTCTCACAGGTCTATGTTCCCAGTTTATTCCCAATGTGTTTGATCCTGTGATTTTGATTTTCACTGTCATATCTACAGTTTTTCACTCAGATACAAAAACATTCATAGAATTATAGAATGGTTTGTTTTGGAAAGGACGTTAAAGATCATCTAATTCCAGTTTTCCAGGGAAACATTCCCTTGGACCAGATTGCTCAAAGCCTCATCCCTTAAGGGGATGTAAGGGGCATCCCTTACACCAGAAGTTTCTTTGTAATTCTGAATATAAACCTGCTTTTTTTCCTTTTAAAGACATACTCTTTTGTCCTATCATGACTTTACATAAACTTTCATAGGCTTTCATATAAACTACCTCCCCAGCTTTTTTCCAGGCCCCCTTTAGGAACAGTAGGACTGCTCCAGGGTTTCCCCTCCAGCTGAATCCCAGCTCTCTCCACAGGAGAGGTGCTCCCTCTCTGATTGTCATCGTTCCACTCCTCTGGACTTGTTGTGACCTATCCACACCGTTCTTACCCTGGGGACCCAGAGCTGGATGCAACACTCCATGGGGTCATCCATCAAGCAAGGGACAGCCAGCTGCCTTGTTGGTGTGTATGTAATTTATTTTGTCTGAGCTGTGGCTAGAGCCAAGTACCAGCACTCTAGATGATGGGTTTTGGTTTTGCTGGTAACATGGAATAGCTTATGTTTAATTTACTATAGTGAAGAGCTGCTTCATTCACAGTGGGATCAAGTATTAACTCAACAATTAAAACTCATAATATTCGTCCTAGCAGAAGGGCCAACAGGCTTTAAATGGCTCTGCCCACCTGCTTTGACTAGCAGTGGTGGTGGTAGTTTATTTGCCTTAAGTATGGCATATGTAATTGTCTCCATTTCAGGCATAAGATACATAACTAGGTGATTCTAGATACAATGCAGGTGATTTCAGATTTTTAAGGGTTTCCTGAATAAACTGGGTTTTGGCAGGTATATAATTATTTTTTTAATGAAGTCTTAATTAATCTCCTTAAAATTTTACTAACATAGTTCTATATTTTGAATTGCAGAAGTTATTTTTTCTCCTTTAGTTATTCAAACTGACATTTTACCTACATCTGATTCTGTCAAAAAAGATCCTTTATTATATCTTAATTTTTATAAGTTCCTTTTTTAAAATATATTTTATGAATGATATTATTTTCTTATTTTTTTCAAGGGCTTTTTACTTCATATATTGAAATATAACAATGGTGAAAACAGTTGTTGGAGGGGGATATGAGGTGAGCTGGACTGTCAGCTATATGGATATTTTTATAGCATGGGCATATGATTTTTTTACCAAGAATAAACACGTGCTTGATTCGGGATGAATGCAGCAAGAAGTTGCTGTTAGTTTCTTGGTACTTTGTTTCACTGAATGACATTGTCCCGTGCAAGAAGATGACTGAGGAAAAGTTAAGATAAAGGAATGGATCTGGATTTTGTTTCTGAAAATGGTTAAATTTTCTGAAGGACATGAAGAAGAATAGTTAATTCAGCAATTCAAAATGTTCATGCTTTTTGGTTAGTGATTTTACTGCTATCAAGTGTATGCCAAGTGAGCTCGCATTCACTTGATGCCTTCACTGTGTGATGCCTTCACATGTGCCCAAAGGGAATTTTATTCTGATGCACTGTTGCAGCCTTATGCTTTATAATAGCAATGAGAAAATTATGGGCAAAGAAGCTGGCTTTAAAAAAGAACAACAACAATTGAATGAGGTAATTCTTTTAATGGATGGATATCTAATTATGCTGACAAATCATAATTTAGACCGTCCATAACCATAAACATTAGACCATAAACATTAAAGAATAAGCGTTAAACCTACAGTCAAAACAATACCATATCCCCAAATACATCAGCTTCTAAAGAAGAGCTTATCTAACAAATGTACATACTGCAGCTGTGAATTTTCCTCCGGGAATTCCAATATGCATAAAAGGGAGGAGACCAAATGGCCTGATTTACAATGAAGGTAAGGAAAGCCAGACAGTATAGCAAGACAAATCTGATGCCATCACATTTTTGAAGGAGGGACAATCATTCTTCTGCTGCTCATCACTTTCTTGAAAACTCATGAATTAATAAATTAGATTTACTTCTTTGTTAGAAATTGTGACAAACACAGCACTGACCTTAAAAAAAAAAACATGAATATTTATTTAGTAAATATAGTAGAGAAGAATGTATTTTCCCACTTCTTTACAGGGAGCAAAAATTCAGTTCTGCTTCCACCTCACTAAGTAAATAGATTTGCAGAATTTAGAGCACTGAAGGAAGGAGCCATTAATATCAAATAATGCACTCACTAAACTATTAACATAATTATAATCATCAGAGCAACACTGCAGATGGCCTTGATGGTATTGTTTGACTCAACAAGCAGCCAGAAGTTATTAGGAGGTTTGTTGGAACTCTTTTTTGAATTGATGCACTTTTCCAATTAAAACTGTATTTGCTCCTTTGTCTCTAAAACACTCAATTATGGAAGTGTTTCCCACTAGTCCCCAGCATGCAAATATTATATGACATTAAAACTATTAAAGTTCTTCTGGGGAGCTGATTGCTGCTTTTATTGTTATAATTTTGTAGATAGCCAATATTGTTGGAAATGCATATCTTTTAGTCAATGTATATTTATCAGGTGCTCAATTATGGTTTCTTTATGTGATATGAGAATATCAATAAAATCTGTGAAAGAGAAAACTTACCACAGAAGTGTCCAGATAAAATGGTATTTCTTAAGTCATAGATTGGTGTGTGCATACATTTTTCAAAGGTACAGTAATTTCACAATTATAAGCCGCACCTGATTATAAGCCGCACATCTGGGTAGCCAGTTAGAGCACAGGATTTCTCCATATATAAGCTGCACCCGAATATAAGCCGCACTTTTTTTTTTTTTTAAATTTAAAGCCAGGATCCGTGTGCAACAAAGTAACGAGTTAGTAACAGCGTGGGGTTTGGTGTCAGGTGCTCAAGTTGCAAACAGTTTTCATAGACCAGCGAAGCCTTTAAAGGCAGCCCCAGGCACCCTCCCAGGCTGGCTCTCACTTCCAGGTTGGCATTTCGCTGGGATTTGTCCATAAATAAGCCACACCTGATGATTAGCTGCACTACTGGGGTAGGCTGGATTCTTCAATGAAAAAGGTGTGGCTTATAATCTTGAAATTACTGTACATAAACTATAAGGCAAAAAATTTCAAATTGGTCTTCTTATGTTACGTATATATAATTTAATTTTTTTTTATGCAGTGGAAGTCTATTCAATTAAGCTATGAAGAAATTAAAATTATTATAAATAGCAAAAAAAATGCTACTGGCATTACATTATATTGTTCAACCCTAGAAACTAGGTTTGTATTTAAATGTCTGATGAAAGAACATTTTCTTCTTGCATGCACGTAAAAATAATAAATTAAAAAGCACAAGCCAAAACACTTGCAATAATTTAACTAAGATACAAAGAAATATAGATTAGATATTTTTGTTTCACTTGTTAGTATTGTCATTTGGCTTACAGTATTAACTTACCTTGCTTAAAATGATGGGGTCTTTAAAGATGAGGCCATTCCCAGTAGCTTGAATTCAGTGTGTTAAGTTCATGAACTGCATGGTTTGGAGAAGACTCCAAATGCAGTATTGAAAACCATTAATATATCTCATCAGCAAGTCAAACTTGGATACAGAAGTAATTAGCTGTGTCAGAAGAATGAACATTCTGCCTTCAAGGAAATAACAAAAGTTGCATAGAATTTGCATACAGTATATGAAATATGGAAATTTCTCTGTAAACAGATGTGTTTTCAACTTTGATTTACTGTCATCACTAAATGATGAGGATGTGCATGAATACTGATATGGTGGTATAACATTATTCATTTACCAGAGAAATGTAGAAAAGAGAGCTAGAAAGGGAGGGAGTTTGAGAAAGTAAATTGCATTAAATTTGTTGAAAGAACTTTTGTATTTTATAAGGGGGTTAAGTAAATAGAGAAATGGTCAATTTGATGGTGGAAAAGGAAGTAGGAAGTTCATAAGAAAATTTTAAAATTACAGTAATTTCACAACTATAAGGCCCACTGGATTATAAGGCTCACTTCTGGGTTGTCGGCAAATTCCCGAACTTTGTCCATATATGAGGCCCGCTTTGTTTTTTGGAGCGAGGATCCGCGTGCAACAAAGTAACAGATTAGTAATGGAATCATGTGATTGCAGGGTTTACTCACAGGTGCTCAATCTGCAAACATTTTTCATGGATTGGCATGGCCTTTAAACACAGCCCCAGGTGCCCTCCCTGTTCCGCGGGCCCCAGCACTCCCTTCCACCCCCAGCACTGGCTTGCGCGGCTCTTGCTGCTCAGCAGCTTGGCTCCGTGGCTGCTGCAGCTCGGCTCTTTGGCTGGGTGGCTTGCAATCCGGGTTGGCAAATTAACAAACTTTGTCCAGATATAAGGTGCAACAGATTATAAGGCGCACTTCCAGGTTTCAATCAAAATTTTATTCAAAAGGGTGCACCTTATAGTCGTGAAATTACTATATATGGACACAAAAGTTTGAAACAAAGATGGAATAATACTATTTATACAAAATATAATTTTGCTTTATGTGTGATATCTGAACACAAAGCTAGTATGTAAGCACTCAAAAGATGGGTTTATTCTCTGTGACAGATATTTTCATGTGTTCTGGTCAAATCTACTCAAGAAATGGCAGTGGGAAACAATCCAAACCTATCTGGACCCAATTTTATTCAGCCAGCTGACCAGCTTGAATTTTAAAAGACATTTGAATGCCTACCTTTGGCTATGAAAATAGAAGTCAAATTCCTTCTTAAATAAATGGTATGAAATTCAAAGCAGTGTTGATAATGCTTAGAAAGTAGAGCAATTGGAAAAGGGACTAAGAAAATGAAACATAAACAGAGAATTATAAGAAAATTAAGTGGGTCTTAAAAAGATTCTTGCATCATATTATTTCAGTAGAGACTTACTACAGACTTATGATTGTTTACACAGCATATGTTCTATTCCAATTTTCTATTTCCTTAGTTTTTGGTAATGGTCAAAGCCATTTCAGTTCAGTCATTTTCACAGCTGCCTGTATCCCCTATGCCCTCTTGCAATGAATGCACAAGTATACTTTAGGCAAGCTTAACCAGAAAAATCTGGATATTATCATGCTGCAGGGGCACAGGTTTTCATCCTGGAAATCTAAACACTATTGGAAGCTTGTTTTGTGCATATGCTGCTTACATAAAGAGTAGATTTGTTTAGATCAACAGCATAAATAAGACATTCACCTAATACTAATCAAGTTGTAACTCAATCCTCTGTATGAATCCTGTTTATACAGATAACCAGAATCTAAAATAAGAATAACAAAAATCTGCCTCAAGGTTTTCTGCATGAAGATATAGTTGGTGGCCTCTCACTGGAGGTGCCCACCAAGGCCCCATCCTGGGCTCAGTGTTGTTTGGCTTGTTCATCAGTTACTTGGATGAAGGGGCAGATGCCTCCTGAGCAAGTTCACTGATGACACAAAGCTGAGATGAGTGGCTGATGCCCTGGAGTTCTGTGCAGCCCTCCAGAGGGACCTTGACTGGCTGGAGGGATTGGCAGAGCAGAGCCTTTTGAAATTCAGCAAAGACAAATGCAGGGTCCTCTACCTGAGGAAGAATAACCCTCAGCACAGGCTGGTGGCTGACCTGCTGAAAAACAACTCTGAGGAGAAGGATCTGGGGATCCTGGTAGAAAATAATCTGTCCGTGAGCCAGCAGTGCCCTTGTGGCCAGGAACATAAAGGGTACCTAGGGTCATCCTTTGATAATGAAATAATAGACTGCACAGAACATTACAGATCTGTGGGCTCAAAAGTAGCTCGTAGTTAAGGGTTCAATAAGAAATTCTGGAATTCTATTAGCAGTATCAATGACAATTAAACTGTTAGGTGAAAATCAAAATCCTATTCTCCAGTTATTAATTTTGATATTTCTATTTTACAAGGATCATTTTATTTATGGGTGTGTACCAAAATGTTGAGCTAATATCTTCAGACTTATTTTTTCTTCTATCTCAGGAATGTGCACAAAGGCATTGAACAGACACCTGCAGAAAGATTGCGTCAGGTAATTCTGGAGTATGCATCACATTACTTTCATGAGAGTAAAATCACTCCTATTTCGATCCCAGACTTGCTAAGAAAATAATTCTCCCTTCACAAAAACCACTCATAAAATAGCCTTCCGTCACTGAGTAATGTTTACTGATGTTTCTTTACATGCCATTAAAAATCCAGTAATTGAAGGCAATACAACAGTAGCAATAAAGGCCCGTATTGGAATGACAAATGCTGTATGTGTCAACTAGCCACATTTTGCCTTGGGTGATTTCACCAGGTTGTTTTGAAGTTTCTATCTGACATTTAAATTAGCTGTTAAATATAAGTATGAGAACCATCTGGAGATCTGTTGTAGGCAGAATAGTCCAATAAATGTGATGTGCAATGATGATATGCCTTTAGATTATTTATATATTCTGTTTGACTGCCATCTGAACTAATAATTTGTTTCCTAATTTTAGAAAATTCAGATTTTAAGCCTAGTACTAATTTTTACATATAATTGTATTTTATTACAATTTTCTCTGGAGATCTGACTCTAGATCTTGGACTCACTTTCCTGAATAGGAGGCCAGTGACTCAAGTTTACAAAGTTAGCAGCGCCCTACTAAGGGCAAGTTGTTGCTGCTTGATATCTTCACCTTAAAACATGTAAAAATTGCAGTGCAATAGTAAAAATGATAAATTGAGCGATTAAGTGTGAGGAACTCTCAAACCTCCTCAAAGAAAAGAAATGAAATGATCTCTGCAATCAGCAAAATAAATTAACTCAGAAATTTTATGCTTAATTGTGTATGGTCAACCGAATATTCACAACATCCTACACTGCAGTGAAAAATTAGGGAATAATTTCTGCTGATTTCTTGGACCAAACCCAGCCAATTTCTCTGTTAAGCAACAAATTAAAATTTCTTGATATATTATCTTTATTTATCCTGTGAACTCAGCCATCCAGAAATTCTCCTCTAACATTAATCCTGAACAGCACCAGAGTTCTGCATATTATCTGCTTCCTGAAGGTCCCAAAAATTCTGTAATGCCTGTGGAAACACTAACTGGCTTTTCTTCACCCTCAGGTAAGGGGAGGAAATAAATATGAAAGACTGGCTTTCCCATAAGTATTAAATATGTGCTGTTCTACTGATCTTGCATTTCAGAAATTATTTTTCTATGTCTATGACCCACTGTGACTGTTACACCAATTAAATTTCCATTAATTGTGGCTGAATAGTCTTTAAATATCTGGCTTCATGTTCCCAGGGCAATCTAAAATTCTTAAACATGTCACCAGGAATTATTGTAAACAGCAGTATTTTAATTTTCACTTAGCTGTGCATGTGAGGTTTGACCTTCTCAGCCCTGACCCAGTAACTAAAGCAAGAAAATCAGAACCTCTGTCTTGGCACTATTCCAGATTTTGTCTGATGGCTTATGCTCCATTAGACTTAAATAATTTCATATAATTTCATTAGACTTAAACACTCAAATGAACCTAGCCACCATTGGTTCAGACACAGTCTGAGCATTTTGAAGCAAGCCACACATGCTTGCCAACAAAAATACAGTAGTTTCACGATTAAAAG
>VRYO01002734.1:19660370-19676882 GCA_009812075.1 Sialia sialis
ACCGGGAGGTGCGGCTTATAATCAGGTGTGGCTTATAATTGTGACATTACTGTATATTTATCTGTATTTGACTATTCCCACATATGCACATGCATTTGTGTTTTTCTTAGTGACTGTACAGAGCATAATCATATCTTTGCATGTTATGTGTGCAATACATGCAATGTGCATATGCAGGAAGCATGGAAAAAGTGACTGTCCAGTCATAACCTTGACCTTGAGATTGTTATATATTAAAAATAGAACTATATAATATCTGGGAAATAAAGAAGCTGAGATCCATATCCCTTTTTTCCTTTTCTTTTTATCACTTAGACCAAGTAAACCAGAAAAATACTAACATCAGAGAGTTTTCTGGTATAAGACACAGGTGCATTTCAAGTAGGTAGAAGGGTTTGGAGTTTTTTAAAACACTTGTAATTAACTGTTAATGAATCCATTGACATGGCTCCTTATGAAAAATTCAAATTTTAAACAAAACTAAAACAAATCCAAACACTAGTTAACATAAGTGATCAGAAAAAGTAAAAAAAACTTGCCTGCATAAAAACAGTAGACTAAGAATAATAAATTTTTGCCTAGCAAGAGCTTCTTTCACAATTAATTGCAGCATTGAGTCAAAATATTTTTATCCTCACTACTCACAGTGCAATATTCATAGAAAGGTGCATATTTATTTTCAGTACATGGAATAATTCTAAAATTTAAATATCCTCAGATCACCTGCAAGCCCATGTTCATCAAGATATTTTCTGTAAAATATTTCTCATTAATTAAACCCACTGTTTTTACAAAAAGAAATTACTACTTGATTTTCTTTCCTTCACATGCTTCATCTCAAACTAAAGCCATTTGATTTCATCACATAATATCATTATGAAGATATATCTTCATATTTTTCAATCAAATAATCATTGAAGTAGCAACTTGATTGCATGAAGAATAGTGCCTATCAGGATATATTATCATTATACAATGTGCACCTAAGATGAGGCAAATTTAAAGCAATGTTCTACCACTTAATTATCATGACAAATGAAGACTAAGTAATTTTAACCTGATGCTCTCTTATATAGCTTCCAAAAGTGCTCAAGGTGTACAGCAATTAGTACCACTTTGGAAAGATTTTTCTTTTTTTAGAAGTGGTAGGATATTATAGATGGAATCAGCCTGAGGAGAGCACTGCCTTACTGAATTGCACCATTCTTGATTACACTTTGGAGCAGCGTGTCATTGTTTTCAGTGGATCAAATTACATGACATGAAAGCAATAATACACCTGCTCTAGGAAATGACATTCCTTGTCGTCAATTTTTAATACCAAGGTGCACTGTTATGGTGGCATTATTTATGTTACCATAATTAGCAAATAATACTTTTCAAAACAATTCAGGAAAGGTCTCATCTGAAATATGCCGCACTCTGGAAGTAGAACTCAATCCAAGATGTTACAAAATGTTGCAGATGCAAAGAATAAGAAGCAAACTGAAATCCTGAGCTATATATTCACTGGCAGGATTTGATGTAAATATTTAGCAAATGCTTGGGTGGTTTAACCTTTAAAAAAATATATCAGATGAGGTTATAGAAGTCTTTATCAAAGCCTACAGACTAAATTGAAAAGTGTTTGCAACACACTTTTTATAATGCATCATATTTCTGTTATTTATAAATATTTTTCATCAAACCATAGAAAAAGAAAATTGGCAGTGAAAAACAGGCTTGTGTCTTTACATCTCTATGAAGTTTAGCTAATGTCCCATGGTTGACACAGAGATGCAATTTTTGTAGTGATGGTTCACTGAAGGTGGATGCCCAAGCAATGGATCAGCATTTCTGCCTCCCAGTCCTGTGAGCTTCAAATCCTCAGCAGGGTTTGAACAGGTCTGGTGGGAACTAGCTCAATAATGCAGATGGCAGCAACATTAATAAATGTCATTATTTTAATCTGTACAACATAAGTATAACATAAGAGTAACTTCTGTTACTTGTCTTACACTAAATGGAGAAAAACATGTAACTAATTGAAACTGGTAGGTTAGGGAAAATGATAATCACAGCAGTCACATTAGAGAATAAACTTGTTTCAACAGTTTTGATTAGATTGGTGCAGATATTCTCCAAGCAAAATTTTATTTAAATACCTTATTATGGAAATTGACTTTAAACTCATTCCCTTGCATACTCACATGCTGTCTTCTTTTTCAGGCAGGATACAGTGATGAAAAAGCACTCCACTGCAGCTTCAGGAATTAAACTTTATCTGTGTTTCACTGCAAATAGAGGACCTGGTAAAGGTAAAGGTGACTGAAACAAGATTAATCACAGGAGGCATTTTGCATCACTGGCTACAGAAATTGTCAGCCATTTTCACCAGTTCTCCCTCCTTTCTTCCAAGGGCACAGACTAGTTTTTGGTGGAGGAAAGGTTTTACAGACTGCTCCCCTGGCATTCTGGGATAAGATGGCAAAAGAGAATCTGACTGCCTCTCTCCCAGTTCTATGTAGATTGGAAAATACACCTCTCCCATCAAGGGATAAATTTTAAAAAATTCTTCATAAACTGAGATTAAGACAGAAATGTGTCCATAATTTTTGCAATAAAATAAAATGTTCATAGTAATTATTCCCTGTAATTCTTCACTAGCTGTTTCTGATGCCATTTCTTCAGGAAATAGTGAAAGTCTCAGAATTTAATCATAGATGTCTTCTTTAGGTAACAAGACCTGTCATTAATAAAATAGTGAGGAAAAGAGATAATGGAAATAAAAGTAAATTAGAAGTTATGAGGTATACAAAAGTGGGAAAGGCTAATAAGCACGTTAGGAAAAAACAATTGTTGGCAGAACAAAACAAAACCCCATGTGTTTTAAGCATATTGAAAAAATAAATGTTTTATTATTGTCAGATGGAAATGCTAATGATAATAATAACAGCAACAACTGTTATGAAGACTGAAGTGTTCAAAAAATACTATTTTACTTTTCGGAAGACAGGAAAATGCACAATTTGCAAATGTGGAAGACTTCACAATAAAAGCTAAACAGGCTGTTAATCAACACCTAGTAGTGATGGCCAAATTTTAAAACTAGTGGACAGTTTCTGGTGTTCCTTCAAATAAATCTAGAACTCCAAGGAAATGCTAAAATATAGTTAGAGTGTTATGCCAAAGTCATAAAAGGCAAAGAGGATGCCAGGAATAACCACTTATATCAAGCAAGAAAATGTGTTGCAGGAATCAAATGATTTAATTTGTAATTGTCTTACAGGGAGCTGATCTTGTCAAGCAAAATGGACTTAATCATTGGATTAAATGGCAAATTTGTCTAAGTGTTGTTACAGTAGAAGAATAAGACTAAAGGACTTTAAAAGGCTTTGAATTAGCTCTTCTACTGCATTATGAGAAGATTGCAGTTTGGCTTATTATCCAAGGAGTGTCTTTGAGACTCATATTTTTTCTAACATAATCTACAGTAATTTCACGATTATAAGCCGCACCTGGTTATAAGCCGCACTTCCGGGTAGCCGGGAAGACCACGGAATTTGCTCATAAATAAGCCGCACTGGATGATAAAACACACTTTTTAAAAAAAAAAATCGAGAATCCATGTGCAACAAAGTAACGAGTTAGTAACAGAATCCTGCGAGCGCGGGGTTTGGTGTCAGGTGCTCAATTTGCAAACAGTTTTCACAGCCCAGTGAAGCCTTTAAATGCAGCCCCAGGCGCCCTCCCCATGCTGCGGGCCCCAGCACTCCCGCCCCCAGTGCTGGCTGCCGCCGCTTCCCGCCTGCTTGGCAGTGGTGGCGGCTCCCCACGCCACTCAAAAGCGGCGACTCGGCGGGCTGGCCACGTGGAGCTGGTGGCTGCTCCGCGGCAGCGGCTCCATGGTGGCTCTGTGGCAGCTTCCTCCCTGGCCGGCTCACACTTCTGGGTCGGCATTTTGCCAGAATTTGTCCATAAATAAGCCGCACCTGGTGATTAGCCACATTTCCGGGATCGGCTTGATTCTTCAGTGAAATAGGTATGGCTTATCAGTGTGAAATTACTGTAGATTTAATAGTATTCAACTACCAGTGCTCAGACCAGAATATAAAGGTTTTGCTCATAAAATGATATGAAAAATGAAATAGATTTCTTGGTTAAATTTAGTTTTCAAAATCTTCATAAAATACAGTTCAATGTAAACATTTACAAGAAAAACCAGGCCTCACTTGAGAAAAATATCTACAGAATTTGTGTGGGAGCTATAAAAAGTCAAAAAAATATATTAATACAATTTTTCCTTACAAAAACAAAGACTAGGAAAAAGGGAACTAAGATGATTTCACTCCTGTTTAATAAGATCAAGAATGAAATATTCTGAAAATAAACTATCCAGGAAGAAAACCTTTGTCAGCTTAAATATCAGTATTTTAAAAATTGAATTAGATGAAAATTAAAAATGGCAAACAACCCCATAAAATTAAATTTCAGCACAAAGCTCACACAAGAGAGAAAAAATAAAAACTTCGCAAAACAACTTCTCAGCCGGTATGCACACAACAAACAGTACCTGAAGCTCAATCAGAAGTCTATAAGCTGTCATTTTGATTTTTCTGTTAGGTTTGATATATTAGATTCATAAATGGATTTTAGGAAAGTTTGAGTTTTACAGAATGTTTCAACTATATCTAGTGGTTTAAAATATTTTTTTAAACTGCAAAATTTTTCAAATAATAAAAATAAAGCTCTATGAAATTATTCAAATCCATAGCACCTAAGTCAAAAGAAAGACATTAAGGGGCCACTTGGGTTGTAGAAAAAAACTGACAGCTTCAGCCAAAACAAGTGAAACAAAGACTAAGGATTTTATGTCATAGTCAAGGTAATTATCCACTGGATGGGATTTCTCCAAAACAGTAACAGACTCTGCAGGTCAGTTTTTGATCCTTCCAATCTAATTTCTGGATAAAATGCAATACTATATGTAATATAAAGGAGGTCTGACTGGATGGTCTAGTATGATCTAGTAATCCATTTCAGGCATAAATTTTTGGGGGTGTGGTAGGGGTTGCCCTTGCTGACACTGACAGTGCTTTCCAGTTGTAGGTGACAGTACACAAAGCATTAATTAAGCTTCCCAATGCTCTGCAACTGCCAAGGTTATTGCAATAGCTGCAGAAACAAGCACAATATGAATAGGGAGCACTATATGTTAAGATTTGAATTCAGCAGATTTCTCCTCTTACCCTCAGTAAGGATAATTATAGCAAAGATCATTCTCCACAGAACTGTAGCAAGGAATTATTTATACTGGTTCAACACGCAGAACTAAATTCCCCTTCTTACATTTAATGATATTATCAATGAATTTGCTCTCAATAAAGAAGTTATGTTATCCTGTGGGACATGTCCAAGGACTTATACTTTGGACATGTCAAACCCCAGGGTAGTTCATGACTGAGCCAGAAATAAATAGTTCCCTTGATGCTAAATTTGATTAGCATTCCACTAAAGCAAATTCTGATTCGAATCCAAAGAAAACATCTTTATTTTGGTTGAACAAGTTAATCAATATAGTCATGAGATTATAATAGCAGCAAAATTGTCAGTCTGCCATGTAACTGTATGTTTCACAGCACATCTCAGAAAGGGAAAGGACAGTGTTTTTATGTACAACCTTTATGTACAACCTTTCTCTCTTTATGTACAACCCTCATTTCCTCTTCCTTCCTGCCATCATGTACATTCACTTCATCATCTCCTATTTCTGCCTGATGGAGCAAGGCAAGTCTGCTACCACCAGGAAACAGAAGAAATAGTGCTAATTTAAATCTGAGTTACAAGACTCATAAAATTACTATACATAGTAGGCATCTTATTTAAAATGTTATTCTATTTTATACACCTTTTATCAAAGTATCAGACCTATTGAAACAGCAAAGAAAGCAATGCTTTGCCAATACTTACTAAAATTTTTCCTGAAGTATTTTAAAAATATTAAATTAAGAATCAACATTCCCTCAGGAAATAAATAAAGGAGAGACAATGTAAGCAGATCTCTCATCCACTGCAGCACTGCCTCTAGACAGCAATTGCTCACAACACCTAGGAGCAGATAGTGAGGAAAGAGTCTCATATCAAGCTGAAATGGCACAGGGAATTTGAGAAGGCAGAAAGCAATTATCTGAGATGGAATTTCATCAGAATGATAAGGTTATACCAAGGGAACATTTATGATCACTTTAGAACCTCCTTTGAAGGAGAAAAGCAGGGCTCGGGTATAATAATGCACTCAAGGAATTCCGGGTGTAGGGCACAGAGATATTTCAATTTTCCTGCATCTCCTGGTTTGCACACAGAGCCACAGTGTGCTACGTATGATTAATTTTTTTTTTTACCCTCCTAGTGATCACCATTACGATACCTGAGCAGCAGACCTAAAAGAGCACTGGCATGACAAGGGGGCATAAGCAGAGTTTGATCATGAAACAAAGCTGAAACTGCAAGACTGAAAACCTCGTGGCTGCTCTCAGCAGAAAGCACAGCCAAAGCCTGGAGGGTCCTGAGCACATGCAGGGGCACGAGCTGTGCAGTGCACAGACCTTGCAGTGTACAGCATTGTATTGGACACACCTTGCATTGCACAGCATTGTGTTGGACACCTTGCATTGCACAGCATTGTACTGGACACCTTGCATTGCACAGCATTGTGTTGGACACCTTGCATTGCACAGCATTGTGTTGTACACACCTTGCATTGCACGGCATTGTGTTGTACACACCTTGCATTGCACAGCATTGTGTTGGACACCTTGCATTGCACAGCATTGTACTGGACAGACCTTGCAACGGGTGACATTGCAAACTCTTTTCAAAATCTGTTTATCCTTCCTCAACCCTGAACAGCCATGAAGGAAGCACATGCCACACAGTCCCAAGAACCTAATACAGCTCTGAATTAGATGATTTTCAATGCCTCTGATAAATGTGGTATGACTATGTTCTTAACTGTGGATTATTCCTGCAGAAGTTCTGCAGAAGATCTAATATATTGCTGGCTGTAATAAAAAAAGATACAGCACAGCACAACACCACCTCACTAAGGTTTTAAGCACATAAACTGTTTGGATATATTATTTCCTCGACATCTTAGATTACAATGTTATTTTTTCTTGGCACCTTTAGGAACTGGAATATAATGAAGTTTTGATGAACTGGAATATGATCTGTTGCTTCTAACAAATCACTGTGACCAAAGCTGACCTCATTAGAAGGACTAATTTTTTTTATATAAGAACTAACAAACCATTAGCAAAATTCAGTCTGGATTTTTTTAAGCATTCATAATTAATTTAATTAATTAATTGAATTAATTATTAAAACAGCAGTTTCCATGTGAAGAAAAACACAACTTGTGTGGGAAATAAAAAGGTGTTTTATTACAGATTAAATTCTGTTCTGAGAACAGCCAGCTTGACAAGCAGAAAATACACTCTCTTCATCCTAAAAAAATATACAGTTTTCAGTCATTTCCAATCAATGATAAATTTACAAATTATCTCTGGTAATTTTTTTGTTTTCTATTATCCCAGAATTTCAGGTACATCAGAAAATCATTTTCAGTTCTGCTGAGTTGGAGCACTTCTTTTTTTATTGGATTATTAACACCTTTTAATGGTTTATAGACAAGACTGCTGTCAAATTATTTATTCATTCAAATTACCCCAGATTTCTGTGCCTTGAATGAGGGACATGCTGATCTCAAGCCTGTGTTGTGCAGGGGTCCAGAGTCCCAAAGTAATGAGAAAGAAAACCTTCATAATATATACTTCATAGTATGATACACTGCCATGAATTTATTTCAGTTGTTCTTCACCTCTGCAGTTACTTCTGGTCTCCTTCCTTTAGGATTTAGTGTAGGATTGTAACCTGTAAAGGTCTGTCCATTCAAGAGCCATGTTTCATGGAAATAATTTCCCATATATTAAAGTAGGAGGAAAAAATAGCAGTTCTCTGAACAGTTTCTTATTTCAAGGCTCATATTCATTCCTAGAAATAAAATACTGGGATTTGGTATTTTAACAGAAAGCATTATTTTAATCAAAATTCTCGATCAACAGTGTAGCATAATGTGAAATTGGCCTGTTTCCCTCAGTCAATATGCCAGCTTTACCCAACTTCAAATTTCTTGCTATCAGATGAAAAGGTGGAGATACATCTGGGTATTGATCCATAAACTCTCCTGTGGCAAAATTGGCAGCAGTATGGATAAAAAAAATCTTCTCTGTCTTGGAGATAAAAACACTTTCAGAGTGGCAGATTTATCATATGGACAGTAATACATGCAATCAGTCTGAATTCACATAGTATATTATCTATATTCTACATTAAAATAGGCAAGTTAAATTATGGTCATTTTAATCCACCAGATAATATCTAACTGGAATCCTATCTTTGAAATTATGGGGAAAAATACACCAGTATTTATGAACAAGTGAATTTCTGGCAAACTCTATCCAAAGAAATACTGATTGTTGTTAGTATTTCTCATCTGCAACTGCAATTCTTATAGACTTCATTTTGGTCTCACAGAAATTAATTTTAAATGCTAAAAATGTCTCATTTCAGGACATTTTCAACACAGTTACTTTTATAGTTTGGTTCAACATTGACTAAAAATGTGCTATTTTTTAATAGCTCATGTTTTCCTACTCCTTTATTGGTCACTATATTAAAGGGAAAATACATTTTTTAAAACATCAAAATACAATTCAAAAGAATTTAACATTTGATGAAATATTGAATGAGGTTTCTCGATTTTGATGTATGCCCATCATAATGGTTACAGTAAATAAATAAATGTCTATTAGTACAGAAATATAAATGTACTCAACAATGCAAAGAAATATATCCACAAACACATATATATGAATACAAAAAGAAAGGGTATTTTTTAGAGAATTAGAACTCTGATAAAGTGATAATGAACAGCTATAAATAATAATAATGTGCACAAAGAAATGCTAATGACCTAAAGAAGATAAAGCAGATATTATTTAGACCATAGCTCATAGCTATAAGCTAGGACATAGACTATTCTACAGATGCAGCTGTATTCATTAAAATTCAATATCACTGCACTTGTGTCTAGTAAAGTCCTTTAAAATCTTCAGCTTTATCCCCTAAAGATCTTTTGGAAATTGAACTTCTTGACCCCACAGAGTCTTCCCCAGTCATACACATCCTTCTGGTTATCTATTACCTGAAAAGGTCCTGATGAGGTCAAAGTCATTACCTGTAAATTCTGAACACCAGAGAGAAGGCAAAAAAACCAGTGCAACTTTTTTGATATCCCTAAAACACAGTTCTGGATAAGTAGTACTTTGTCCCAGGTGTCAATAAATATGATGCACAGCTGGTGTATCCTTTAAAACACCAGAGAGTCTATGGACTGTACTCCTCATTGAGCACATAAGAGCTGATGACCTAAGGAATAATAATAACTTTTTTGTAAGTATTCCAAAATCAGAGATGAATAGACTGTGGGGCCATAAAATGAAAGTATAAAAGAAGTTCTTAAAAGAGAGAAGTTTCCAAATCCTTTAAATCTGTAATCACTGTGGAGATTAGAAAAGTTGTAATGACTGAAACTTTCTTTGCTTGGAATAGGCTGAAGAATCTGACTCTGAGAAGAAGTAGTTTTAGAAAAATACATAAAACAAAATGGCAGGTGTTAATACCAGGAAAAAAATCTGAAAAAAAAAAAAAAAAAGGAAAACAATATCTCAAGACTATAGATTGTGTTGCCAAACTAAATTTCTTACAGTTTTACTAATATCAGGTGAATAGAACCAAGCAAAAAAATCTTTGAAAACTCTGAAGGTAAAATATTGACAACTGTTCTGACATCCGCACTGGGAAAACTGGTAGAAGCTGTAACAATCACAAAAACATGGAAATGCAGAATCAGTGAGGTTGGAGAAAATCTCTGGAGATTGCCTTGAGGCAGTCGAACACCTGCTCAAAGCCAGAAAAGAGAAGTCATTTGCTTGCAGACATACCCAATCAAACTTAGAATGTCTCCAAGGATGAGACTTCACACCACTCTGGGCAACCTCACCGTAAAACAGTTTTGCCTCTTTTTTTTTTCTTTTTCCAATGTGTCCAAGACTTGCTTGCCCTGGGGAGCCCAGCAGTGGGCAGAGCACTCCAGATGTGACTCACCAGGGCTGAGGAGAGGAGCAGCATCACCTCCTTGGACCTGTTAGCAGTGCTCTAGCACAGCCTGGCACAGCCCAGCAAACTGGGGGCTTTTCTTGCTGTAAGGGTACATTGCTGACTCCTGCTTTACTCCTTGCCCACCAGCATTCCTAGGGATGTCCCTGCAAAGTTGTTTTCCAGATGGTTGGCCCCAGCTTGTACTGATTCATGGGGTTATTCTTCCCTAGGTGCAAGGAGGAGGCATTTCCATTTGATGAGCTTCACAGGTTTCCTCTTTTCCTGTTTATTTTTCCTATTTCTCCAGTCTGTAATGGTCCCTTTATATAGTGGTGCAACATTCTGACTTTCTGAGAGTGCTTCATTCCAGTTCTCAGAAAACTTCCCCTGCCACAGTGACCTTTCAAAAATTTTACATAGTGGCCTCAAAATGACATCACACAAGTCGCTCAGGACATGGGGGTGCAAGCCCAAGGTTCCCATGGTCTGTAGCAAGTCCAGTTGGTTTAAAAAGCTTCTTACCTGATTATTCTCTACCAAGGATAAAACTTTATTTCTCTGAACATTCACAATAATTGTAGGGGCCTGGAATTCCTGAAAGCCTTATTATTAAAGACAGAGGTGAAGGAGGTGAGCCTTTTCCATGTCCTTGTCACCAGGTTCCCTGAACCATTCAACTCAAGCCAACACTTTCCCTATTCTTTCTCTTGCAGATGAAATTCCTGCAGAAGCTCTACTTGCTGCCCTTAATTCTCTCCCTAACCCAATTCCTGCCTGCTCAGACAGGGAATCTCTTCCCAGGACACCTCTGCCTGCTTCTAAGTCTTGTACGTTTCCTTTTTCCTCTCTAATTTTAATCAGAATTTAGGTCTTTGTTAATCCTAATAGACATTCCGCTGCCTTTTTCTAACTTCCTACACCAGGCTATGGGTCAATACTGAGATGATTTGAAAATCAGCAGCTCTCCTGCACTCCTCTCCAGGGACATATATCCTACAGGACACTTCCAAAAAATCCCTGCACAGGCAAAAGACTGCTCTCCAGAGGTTAAGGTGATCCTGCTTTTTTTGCCTTGTACTCTGCTCTCAGGACCCTGAACTCCACCATAACTGTAGCCAAAGCTGTCCCCGACCTTCACACCTGTAGTGATCCTAAAGGACAGATTGTAAAGCCTCCCATGAGGATCTGATTCTGCAAATACAAGGTTTCTTCTAGTTGTCTGGAAAGGCCACATCTATTTCATCTTTCTGCTCATACAGTGTGTAGCACAATATCCTATATTGGCCTGCCTGCTAATTGGGACCAAAGAAGTAAATGGATCAGTAGGTGCATTAAGAAAATGGGAATTTTGAGGAAAAACCAATGTAGATTCTGTAGATGAAAGTCATGATCACATATCAGTAGAGCTCCCAGAATTAACCAAAATAAGATTATAGACCATAGTTTTTAAGTTACTACACCATTTACTTGTGGTTTTCTAAGTTTTTGGGATTTTTTAATGAAATCCCTGCCAATAAAAGAATATAGCATATTAGTGTCATAAGATAAAAAGCAAGTTTTCTTGTGGATTCTTAGCTGTAAAATAGGAAGCAGAAGAAGCTCAAAAAGTGAGAGACTCATTTGCTTAGTTAAATCTGATAATTTTTAAAATACATATATATGGTTAACTGTGGCAAGTGTACACAAATGTGGAGAAGGTAAAACAAGAAAGACAGCAGTATCTTATCAGGATTATAAATTTAGGCTAGCAGGTACAATGGCCTGAAGAAAATGGTTAAGAAAGGACATCCTGGAGGTAGGTCATTGAACAATGCACTGGGAAGCAAATTACTGATAAAGATAAGGTAACACACATAGGAAAACTAACACTGACTACATGCACACACTGATGCATTCTGAACCAGCTAATATTCCTATAACAGGTTAAATAGGATACTTTCAGAAAAGCAACCATAATGTTAATTTCTTTTAGGAAAGGAACATTGACTATAGCAAAAAAACATCCCTATACTATGAAATAAATCCGCATGATGTGTTAAATGTTTCACTTCTGTCACTAAAACACCTAAGTAAAACTAGAATAGCTGCAAAGAAAGACATGTATAAAATAGTGCACACTGGAAATATAACTCAATAGATTTAAGCTCTGAAGCCTGGAAAATAATTGCCTGCAAGGAAGTATAATAAAACTTCATAAGAACATGAGTAAAGGGAAATAAGGAACAGCAATTCATCATTTCTCATGATACAAAATTGGAAATTATCAAAAGCAAATGGTAAATTAAAAAAATAGAATGCTTTTTTACACATAAATTAGAGATAAACTTTGCAATTCATTGTCCCAAGATGCCGAGAATGCTGAAAGTTTACTTGTTTTCAGACGTAACCAGACACCTTAATTGAGCAGAAATACATCAAGGACTAATAAACACAAAGTAATGAGATCTAGATTAATATCTGAGCCTTAGGTTGCCGGAAGCTGGAACATTGCATTTGGGAGCTACTTCCTCAACCTTGCCTTGTTCCTAACCATGTTCTTGTATTTCTTCTTGTTTGTGTGCTATGAGCATTGTGCTTCAATTAAAAATGTCCTGTGTTGAAAAGGATCACAACTTAAAAGCATGGAATGGAAAATTATGGTTATAAATGAAAGAAATATCTCAAATTCACCTGGGAATTAAAGGGATATAAATATGCATTAACAATATCTAAAGATGAAAGCAAGAAGAATTTCTAGACCTACCTTTTTTTTCCCCCATATCCTAAACCTTCAGGAAGCTGTACAGAATTATGTTTGCCCTGTCTGTTGAGGAAGCACTATAATCAGCCATTGCTTAAGAGTTACGTTACCCTCAGGAAGAAGAGAACTGTACATAAATGTTTGATGTATTTAAATAATGGTCCTCACTGAGTCATATATAACCAGTAGATCTGAAACACGTAAATTTTTAAGGCAAAGAGTTTATATTTTGCAGAAAATAGTACTAAATAAGCCAGTTGCCAATTTTTTTTTCTTTAGACTGGACTAGCAAGGTACACAATATTTCATAGCTTTCAATATCTCTACAGTTCTCAATAGAGCATCATGTTATCATCTCATTTCGCATCATTTACTACCTTATTTACACCAAATCTGATTTAATTCACATCAGGGACATTTCCTCTACCTGACAGCAAGTTACAGTAGAGATAGACTCCTTCCAAGGGAGCTTTTTATCCTCTTATATTATACCCAATGATTTTTAGGAGTCAAAGAAAATTTTCTCTCTTTGATTAGAGGCCTCAAGCCAAGTTAAATGAACAGACCTTTGCAATGAAAGGTTCAGCTGGTTGAATATCCATCCTTGCCTGAGCTTATCAAAAGGAAAAATCAGCTTCTCAATTGGATGATTTTATTATTGCTGCCTTTTATACTGAGAAAACAAAGAATTTGTACTTCTGTCTGAGGCTGAAAGAAATTGGCCATGATCTCCTTCCTCCAGTGCTAGCTCTCAAATCCTAAAGTGCCATCACTGTAATGCTTACAGGAATGCTTATATTTCAGGGTAGTGTGGTCTCTGTGCAAGTGTTAAAACTAGAGTGTCATTAAATATTTATAATCTTATCAGGAGAGCCCAGGGGACTGGAGCCCATCTTCTGTGCATGGGCTAGTCCCAGAGATGGTCACAGTCCTGGCTTCTGGCACAGCAGCTCCTGATCAGACAATTTAGATTGTGACAGATTCAAACTGGCAAATTATTCAAGTCCAGAAATGTCCCATGGGGAACACTAAAGTCTTTCTAGTGAATCCACAGGATACCACCACTGGATGAAAACTACAACGGAAGAGAGGAACTATAAAGTGAGTGAAAGTATTCTCTTTACTACTCAAAACCTATCCATTCAGTAAAGTCTAAGTGTAGTTAGAAACAAGCTTTTCTAATTCCTCTCTCACTTCTTGTCCTTCAGTTTGGAGGAGTTTGTCTTGAACCTTTCTAGGGTTTAGAGCTCTCTCAGACATGCTCTATATGTATACCAAAAAAAGGAAACTAGAAAATGAAGCAATGAAATAACCCACTATTTTCTTTGCTCTGTTACCAGATAGCTATACCAGTATACCTTTCCCAGAGAAGAAATGTCTAAATTTGTTTAGGTCCCCTCCTTGTTTACATGTTTATTTTAGTGCTGATAGAACAGATGCTGCCATTGGTTCTGACTGAGGTGCTGCAGGAACAGGACTCATCTTTTGCCTGACAACCTGTTTCAATGTCAATGGTACTAAATCACATACTCTATAAAAATCCAAATTCTGGTTCTATAAAGCTCAGCCATGCTTGGCTTTGCAATGCGTAACTCTTAGTGTTTCTTCATTTTTTTTTCATTTCTTGGTTAAAGGTGTAGAGATTTATTTTCTTTTTAGGAAAGTAAGACTTTCAATTAGAATGATGGTGTCTCTCACCCTGAGACTCACCATTTCCACTCTGGATCTCATAAAGCATTTGCTTAAGTCAAAGCACAAGAGTAATGCCACTGTGTTCCCAGGCTCTGACTGACATCACTTTAGCATATTTTACCCTGCTAAACATTTCTCTCAGCAGAAAATGTGAGGCACTGCAATCTACAGTATATTAGTCAGATCACAACTTCAGAGAACAAATCCTGTTTATGCTGTACTTGGAAGCAAATGTCACTGATGTCAGTGAAAATGTTCAATTGAGAGATCTGAGCAGCCCTACCTATCTTTCCAAATTGGCATATATACATTTGCTGTATAAATATACAGATTAATGCATCCACACACTTATGTTTTTAAAACTGCAAGCTTTATAAAAACACTGTGTAAGTAACATTAATATCAATCTGTTTCCTCTTTACATCATATAAACATCACAATAAAAAAATCAACCCTTGTTTTTCCCAAGACTCTTTTGATCTTCATTACCAGAAAAAAACCCCCACAACTTTAAAGGCATTTTAAAAAATCATTATTCCCTGCTTGAGAAAGTATGCTTCCTTTATGTTTTGCTGTTTTAAAACTGCAGAAAGATGCTGGTTCTCACCCAAGATTGTGGCTACCCTGTCATAGGTATGGGCACATATGTCAATAAAAAATCCTTAGATTCTAGATGTCTACTTTAAAATTAGCATGATCTTTTTATCTTCCCTTTATTTCTGAAAAAAACCCCATATATCACTAATTAAGTAGAAATCTCCTGCTTTTTGTTATTAAAGCAGTTCTGCAAAATGCAGCCCTAATCACTGCCTGCCTCATCATTCATATTGTTACAGAGTCATGGAATGGTTGGGGTTGGAGGGAATCCCTGGAGGTCGTCTAGCCCAGCCGCCCTGCTAAAGCAGGTTTGCCTAGGAAAGTTTGCACAGGTTTACCTCCAGGTGGGTTTTGAATAGCTCCAGAGAAGGAGACTCCTCAGCATCTGTGGGCAGTCTGTTCCAATGTCCTCAAAGTGAAGTTTTTCCACACATCCAGTGGAACTCTGTGTGCGTCCATTGACCCTTATCCTGTTGCTGGGCACTGTTGAGAAAAGTCTGTTCCCATCTTCTTAACACCTGCCCTTCAGGTATTTGTATGCTTTGATAAGGTTCTCTCTTAGTCTTTTCTTCAGGCTAAATAGGCCCAGCTTCCTCAGCTTTCCCTCATAAGAGAGACACTCCAGACCCTCCATTATTTTAGTAGCCCTTTGGTGCACGCTCTCTAGTAGATCCTTGTCTTCAGAATATGATAAATTAGCTTCTAGACTTCTTAAATGACACTGAATTACATCTGGTCTATGTAGAACTAAAATTAGGTATTGTTTAGATGCTCACAAATCATGCCCAGAAATAAGTCAAAAGGGACAATGTTAGATGGTTCAATATTGCCAATTAAACATGATAACTTATAGACAATCCATTAGTCCAAGCAGCTACAAATATCTACATTATCAGGGCTTTTTTTACTCATTATTTGTTGCCTAAATCCTTCCATGTTCCCCTTGTAGATCTACATATGCAGTGAATATTTTGCTATTCTCAGCTGCATGGCACTGCCACTGGATGGGTGTTGTTGCCTTCATTTCTCTTGTGTGTGGAGGGGGTGCAAGTGCAGCCTCCCCCCAGTGACCCCAACCTGCTCAAGCCTGCCTTTGCCTGGTCTATAGGGGATCTATAGGGGTAATGTCCATACAGGCCCTTCTGTTAGGTGAGCTTTGGAGTGGCAACCCCAGCAAGGTGCAGGGAATAGAGGGCACCTATACCTTCTACCAGCAAAGATGATTGGAAAGTTCTCTCCTATATATTTCTTACCCTAGGAAGAAATTTTTGGAAATAAGGTCT
>VRYO01002734.1:19688479-19717374 GCA_009812075.1 Sialia sialis
TGTCGATAAGGACAAATGAAATGTCTCTTGAAAGCTAGAATGCTCGAACTAAGTACACTTTTACTGCAATATTTCCTCAGTGTGGAAGTCCTTGACATAGCAAAATATACTGTGTCAATTAAAATTGCCATGGAAAAGCCATTTGTATACTTTGTATCTGGCTAATAAAGGGGAGAGGAGGGAAAGGGGAGACAGGAAGGCAGAATTCAGATTAATTTAATCTATTCAGTCTTTTTGCCAGAAATTTAATTATTCCACATTGGTTTCTTCACATCAGCCCCACTAGGAAAGGCTGTACATTGCATCTGGTCACCTTTACTCATATCAGCACTTCCATGAACAGCTTTCTGTTCGCAGGAAAAGTGAACAAAAATTACAGTAAAGCTCTTCTAGGAGAATGATGACCCTTCCATTTCCCATAGCATGCACCCATACTAAGTTAACCGGGCATGGAAGTCTGCTTGCCTTCAGGCTGGTATTCTCCAGAACATCACTTCCAGTTCCATTGACAGACCAACCATCTTCTTTACAGCATAAAAATTAACAATTTGTTTTCAGGATGTTTGTTTGAAGAGACTCTAGTCTCGGTTTTTATTTTGTATTTTTTTACCAATCACATTTTAAAAGTGTTTATAGTAAACAGCACTAAATACTTATCAGCATACCAGAATTAAAACCCACACAGACACTGGAAACCACGGTTTTTCACCAAAGCTCAGTATCTATCTGTCAAGGCTGCAAAATTCTGAAATTTACAACACTGTCAGAGACAGAGTGCATGAAAGAGGGATTGGCAGAAAAAAAATCAAAGCTACTGAACTTCCAGCAAATTTCTCAGCAGAACAACAAACAACATAGATAGGGGAGCATAGATGTTGTTTTTTTTCTATATGCATAGAAGAACAGATAGAATAAAAAAGAAAATACTCTTGATCTATTTTGGACAGGTAGATATTGCTTATCTAAATAAAAACTTATCTGCAAATGAAGAAAAAAATAATCAGTGTATAAAACTGAAAGAGATACTGATATGAGAATGAACATTTTCCTAAACTGCTTTTCAAAGGCTCTAAGATAGATTTGTTCTGTTTTTAAAAAGCTGTAAGACTTGGGAACAATAACCCTTTGAATAAGGAGATATCAGCATTTGGAAGCATGCAAGAGTTATAACAAAAATTTCCACTTGACTTAGCTCATTGTTTCTAATTCTTTGCTGAAAATTCCTTTCACTGCAGAAATGGTAATTAGTGTCTCAACTTGTTGAGTTCAAACTACATCTGATACTAGACAGTATTCCAAAAATTTCAAAAACATTACTATACTACTACTACTACTACTACAGCTGAATCTTTTGCCCAATTTTCAGAGCTGTATTTACAGACAGGAGCAATTGTGCCTATTGTTACAACATGCTCCTTTTGATTATTGATTATTGTGGTTTATAGCCTGGCAGTTAATATTTGGATTTTTATAATATATGATTTTTTTTCAACAGAAGATATAGAAGATTTCTGGCACATCGTGTACACATGCACACTACCTCTCTATATGTGCATTTTATGATCATTTTTTCCCTGGAGGACCACAGGCAGAACAAATATTGCAGCAGCCATAACGCTAATTAGTTCTAGATGGATATACTTTTGTTCCTCTTCCAAGTCATACATCAAACTTCTCTTCATTAAATTTGCTTTTGCTAGTTGACACAGGCAGGGATGCTGCAGAAGCTGCAGAACAGAACCAAACTCTGTGGCTCTTCATCAAAAGCTTAAAGCTTTGGAGTCCACCAGTCTACTGCAAATACATTAGCAAGTGTTCATTCACACCTTTAAAGGAAGTCCATTAAATACATAATAAAAATAATACATAATAAAAATAATACATAATAAAAATAATACATTAGTTGAAAGATTATATTATCATGGTGGCTTAATATTGGATCTTTTAAAAAAATGGGGCAGAAGTTTCTCATTTTTACACACTATTATTGTATTCACTGAAATTAATTTTGTTTTTATAAAATACACTGAATGCAAACAGAGTTTCCAGTTCTCAAGACTTGTATCACATCCTTCAATATCTTAGACGGAAACGGAAATTCTACATTCAGCTCTCACCTTTTGGTCCTCGTAGCTGACATGCAAGATCTATGAAGCAAGAAAACACATTCCTTACATATCTCACTCTTTTCACAAGACATAATCATACAGTAACTCATTCATAATTTGGGACTATTCTATATATACAGCTTATATGTTATAGACAAAAAATTAAAAATAAATGCTTTTATGTGCCACAGTAGACATTTCATTAGAGGGCAGAAATGAGCCAAGACACAGACTCTCATTCAAAAACATTAAAAGGGTGCCAGGTTATTCTTCTTTTCAACTTAGCCATTCTAACTCTGACTGCAGCAAGCTCCTGCTGTAGGGTCCATCTGCAGACTCTGACTGCTGGCTGTTCTCTGCTGGTCTTGGTTTGCAGACTCTGACCCAGGTTTTCATTTAGCTCAGCTCTGTCTCCATCAGACCCAGACTGGCCTCATAGCAGATCTTTTACTGCAGCAGCTCTGTTCCTTGTTTCATTCTTCTTTGTGTCTCTGGATCATTCCTTCTTCCTCAGGGCTCCTCTGCCTCCAGTCCCTCTTCTTTCAGGTTTCATCTAACCAGCCAAACCATCCCTTTTATCCCACTTCTCTTTATTCAGAGCTGTGACCCATTCAGGGCAAGGCTATTCCTCTTCTTTGGTAATTAGTAAAACTGTGACTTATCAGGGGTGAGGTCATCTGTAATCCCTTTTTCTACACCTACAGTAATGTATTTTTTATCAATATTATCATTCCTCATGGTATTAGAAGCGGTCACACACACAGCAAAAAGAAATCATGTATGCCACTTGTGGAACTAAAAGATGCAGATGTTCTTCAGCACCAGATAGATTGCTTTATTGAATTTTCATTTTTCTTACTGGTGCTATACCTCAAATTAAGTTAGCAATTTGCAAGACAAAAAAAAAAAAATCAAACAACCAAAAAATCAGACGTGAAATTTTGCTTCCTACTGCTTTTTAAGTTCCACAGGCCATTTGTAGGAAGCCTTTCCCCTTGGACAACAAAAGAAGACAAAACTAGAGTGTGACATTTGTGACAGTCTGAATACAGCTTTCAAATGCACAATCATTAAATAATAACTACAACGTGATGAGTATCTAGAATTTTAATTGAAACTCACATGCATCCTGGATGCCCTAAATCTTTGAAAGACATCCAAATTGTGTCTGGTTCCTTGAAAAAGTTGTATTGTGTAACTTAAGGTATCAAATCCTAACACCATTTTATACTGTAGCACAAAGTTGAAACCATTTTCTATCGGCTTCTGTGATTTTTTTTTTCCATACAGTTCAAAAAGGGACTCGGGTCTCAAGTTGTGACTATGGAGATGAAGACTAAATATAAAAATTACGAGGAGCACAATCCCAGCCCAACTGCTAACTTCTGCAGCAAGGTTCTATCCAAAGAGGGGAAAAAAATGATGTCTGTCCTTCAGAGGTAGAATTATCTGACTCGTTCCTCTTTAGATTCCAGAAAACATTGGAACATGAAAAACATGAAAAACAAGATGTGATGTCACCAAAAAAAAAAAAACATGAATGGAACAGACGAGTTTTGTAATGCCGATGCTATTGTGTTTATCAGCTTCTTCATAATTACAAATTATGTGTTCTTAATTATTGCACTACATCTCACTCAGCACTTTTAAAATCAAAATTACGTGCAGTGGAAGGCTCTGAGTAATACAGAACTCATCTTACAACTCTTCTGATACTTCACAAGATTTGCACCTGTGCTACTAGAATAAATAAGAAAACAAAACAAACACATCAGCTGCTTCCATCTTTACATTATGATGTTGAACTGTTTATTTATTATGGATGGGCTACATAGAAATCACACCTGAGTTTTTTAAAATGGCAGGTGTACCTCATATACTCATGGGACATCTCAGATATCCTAATCAATTACTAAGGAGAGCTCCTCAAACAAAGGATAATAAATGCAAGGAATTTCTATGTTTTCCATATCAAAATTATGAAAGATTCTGTAATATATTAATCATCAAAGAAACCAAACTGCTGCAGTCTTGAATACAGTTGTTTGCTAGCAATATAGAAAAACAGTGGCAGCAAAGGTAAACATGCACTAAAACAAACAAGCAAATGTTGTGGAAAAAAAAGTCATAAGTTCATGCAAAATAACACAAGTGAATTAAAACTCTACTTGCATACAAGCTGATACAAATGGGGCTATTAGAACACCATACCAGAGGTTTTTTCGCTGTTATTCCCTTTACCTCCACTTTAGTCAATGCTCTCTCAGAAAATTAGACTTTTAAAATGTAGCTTAAGCATTTGCCCTTAGAGAAGGATATACAAATCTCACTAGATCCATCCTACAGGGCTCAACTTCACCCAGGAAGAGTTACTGCCACTTGTGGCAGAAGAAGCCTTGCGAACAGAATGATTCCTAGCAAGACTAGCACTCGGTGGTGGAGGGCAATGGGGGCAAGCAGGTCTCTGAAAGAGCCCTTTTCCCATCAAGACCAATGCACAGTAAAAGGCAGAGCCATTGCTCTCAAAACTGTAGCACATCACTGCTGGTGAGATGGTGAGAAAGGGAGGTGATGAATTTTCGGCATTATAGACCTTATAGTCCATTTATAAAGACTCAATTTATGTCAGACACACATCAATATAGACTGAGTTGCCAGCTAAAGGATTGTCATTGAATGTGCACAGTTTGTGGCCTGTGCCCTTTCTTCTCGTATAGAAATGACTGTCTGAAGAGAATATTGTAAATTTGAGTTAGTTTCTCTTGTGTGGCTTCTGATCCACTGTTTTGACATCAGAGGCTGGGAGCAGCAGAGAGAAGGTTTCCAAGAGCCAAGGATTTATGGATGTAGGGAGCTTCAGTTTCTATCTGTGGAGCCCCAGACAGCTCTCTATGTTCCCATGGTCACTTCTCCACATCTACTTCCATTCCTAGTTGAAACAGATCTTATGATAGCTGAAGTTTGCCTCAGTAGCCTTGAACATTACAGTTTTTCTGTGCTGCTGGCAGAGGTGGGCAGCCAGAGCAGCACTGTGGGATGCAGCTCAACACAGCCCCAGTGAGGATCTGGAATGTGTCAGACTCTGGGAAGATGCTTTGCAAAGGCAACACATTCATTTTACCAATGAGAAACAGACCAAAAGCCACAGCATCCTCTGCAGCAACAGTACAGCATGCAGAATTAGGAGAGTGAGGGGTTTAGAAGGCTTTGCTGAAAACAACCAGTTTGAGGACCCACCCTTCCAGCTGATTTTCCTATGGAGCTCGTGAAGTCGACACAGCTAAAAACATGAACTGTGCTAGAGCCTCAGCTCTATAATTGTTGCTCCTAAGTGTTCTGCTCTGTATTGTAGTCTGTAAGGAATGAGTAAAGACATTTTCAGCTACCCATTTTTGCTTTAAACTAACCATAAAACAATTAGAACAAATAAATAAACTATTCCAGTATAAAGCAATATCACCTCTAGTTAAATTCACTCCCTAGTCTCCCATGTTGCCTAATTAACTAGTCAAGCACTAGTTAGCACTAACTAATTAAGCATAGAAGTAGAGTTTAAATTGTGCCTTGACACTTTCACATTTCAAATACATGACTTGTGTTTCCAGCTACTGAAGGGTATATAAGAATATGTAAAATCCAGAGTTAATACTCCATCTCGTGGCAGATCATTATGCTCCCTGCAGACATAAATACATTTACAAAATCACGACTGCATAATTTCATTAAGACTGTTGTATGATTCTGTTAAGATCAAAAATACAAAAATAGACACCTTTCCCCAGAATTAGAGTAGAAATATCAGTACATGCATGTGTGGTGGTAGAAATCAATTGCAGTTTGAAAACCCCAATTTGCAGTAAAACTCCCTACCAAAGAAAACCCAATTCCCAAACCACCATCACCAAACACAAGAACAAAAAAAGCCCCCAAATCCCATAACAAACAAAAAAATGATAATCAAATTAACAATAAAATAGAATTCCTGAAATATAGACTCTTAGCACATTATTCTGATATAAACCCTTTGCAGATTTCATAGAAAATACAGCAAAATAGAATAACAGGATGAGTTAATTTGACTTTTTGTGTGTTATAGATCTGTAGACATTGATCAAATGTTCTAATACATACACAAAATACTGTAGCCTTCCAAAATAAAATCTATGCTCCAAGAAAAGAATTGCCACCTTAACTCTCCAGAGATACACTTATTTATCTAACCTCTGATCCACACATAAATAAAATCCATCACCAAATCATTCTCTGGTTCATTTGCAAAACCAGCACTGTCAAGCAGCTAGAAGCCCTTGAAATTAGTTGGATCATATCAATATCAAATAAGAATACTGAATCAAGTCAGGTAAACAAAGTCAAAGAACCGAAAAACCTTAACAGCAGTTCAGTGGAATATTGGAAATATGGCACCAAATTATTCTTTTCCTGACAACCATGTGAGCAGACAGTGACAGTTCTGAAAAGTCCTAGAAAAAATCAACAATGGAAAAATACTATCCTGAAACTATTTCGTATATGGAGGCTGTACTTTTAAGGACTCAAAGAGATAATGTACTTTGTAGGTCCAGGTTGCTATAATCTCTTCATTCTCAAAGAAAATATAATTTTCCTACAAGCTCTTTTGTTGCATCTCCACAAAGAGCTTTAGGAGATATCACAGGTAGAAAACAACAAAAATAATTATCTTATACTCAAAAATATTCATTGTGGGTACACATTAGGACACTTGGATATTATTGGAGCCTCCTCTGCTTCATCAGACTGGAATGTCTTTTAGGTTCTCTGCTGAGTGCTCCAGTCATATACTGACTCTGTCAGGGTAAAGTTAAACACTGGCCCCTCCTCCAAACACTTCTTTCCATGGGAAAGGAACTATAATTTTGCAGATTAGATCAAACCACAGAATCTATCAGATTGTAGGGACCCCAGTGGGTTATCTGCTCAGTCTTGAGCAAAATGGAAAATGTGAGTTTATAGGCAGCCTGATCCTTATAAGCCTTCTGCCTCTGCTTCTGAGCACAGCCAGGAGCTTTATCAGACAAAATATCCACGTTTCAAAGGGAGAAATTAATTGTTAAATACCCACACACTAACAAACAATGCTAAAGAAGCCATCACACTATTGGTGCCACTAGCTGCTGGACTCAGATCACATGGGACTGCACTCACAGATCATCTCTCCCTTTCCCATGGTTGAACACACAACCAGAAATCACCACTACTGCTTGTGGCAGACAATTGGTTGAATGCTTTAGAGATAAAAAGAATTGGTGAATAATCATTTCAAACTGAACCACAGCTTGACTATTTAGACTTTCATTTACTAGACCTTTCTTAAGGAAGGTACTGAGTCAACAGAAACACAGATGAAAATAATACAAATGTCTCATTACATTAAATTTGAGGCACAGCATATCCCAGACCATCCCCACTTCAAGCGTTTCTTCTTAACTTTTGATAGAAGAAGAATCAAGACCAACAGGCAGAAAGAAAAGCTTTTTTTTTTTTTTTTTTTAATTCCAGTATCACTCAAGGGAGAACTTCAAACTTAGTATTCATTGTCTTTACTACCTTGCATTCCCACTATAGCTATGATCGTCTCCCTCTGGGAAAAAAACCTGTCTTCTTAGGGACATACAGTCGTGTTTCAGATACTCATGTTCCTCAGCTAAAATCATCATAGCTAAGAAAGTCCAAAAATAGTAAACAGCTACAGTATTTAGGACTGACTGCTAAGTGCCAGAGTCACCATGAATAGTCCAGACTACCACCTCACCATGTACACTCAGAAAAATAGTGAGTCTCAGAAAAATAGTGAGATTCAAGAGCTGTTTTCTGATATGCAAGTCCTCAGTGCTATTGTAACTTGCTTGATCCCCAGAATGGGTGCTGAAATAGTGACTTAAAATCACTAGAATGTCCACCAACAGCCAGTTTTATTTTTAACACTATATTTATGCAAGGAAACTCACAAGAAAAGCATGACAAGGACATTTATAACAGAGACAAGGAGAATGCTGTATGACCTTTGTGATTAAAGCCCCTCAGATATTAAATACTTTGATGAAACTGTAAAGCAATCTACAAACCACTATTTAGTCAAGACATTGTAGCCAGTATGACCAACTTAATGCATTCTTGCCCTTGTGACAAGCAACTTTAGTGAATTTTAATAAACAATGTATTTTTGACATTTAATTACTATTCTAGGAAACAATGAGCAAAAAAATAATCAAATTGGTAATAACCAATCATTTATCTCAAAGTTATTATTACCTCTTAGTAAATGCCTTAGTCTCAGCCAACAGACATACAAAAGCCTATGAAGAAAACAAAAACCAAGAAGACAACCAAAAGAGACTTAAAATCAGTGGTCTCCAAGAAAATCAGCGCTCTGCTTATGTAAAAGATTCCTGAGATGGAGTGGGGTGGGAGAAGCTAATTTAGAATTGGAAATAAAAGAACATTTCTAGACCTCAAGGAAGAATGTTTACCTTATTAAGTTTTAAAATCATCAGGATCAGACTGTACAGGCAAATATTATTAAACAGAGAATTAAATATGACTTTTTCTGATAAAATCTGTTTAAAGATAACCATAGAAATATTTTCAGTAATGTAAGCAATCCATCATCACTATTTTATCTGCTATGATCTTTCTTCTCAGACAGCACATTTTTTAACTTAACTGAAACAAAATTAAAACAGCTTCAAATTACATTCTGGCTAACTGAATGCCCCTTCCTGTGTTAATTAGATATGGTGTTATTCACTTCATGCTCCCTTACTCAACAGCTGATGTTTACAGCCCTGAAGCACATCATGTGTCAGTGTAGGTGCAGCAATTTATTCTCTAGTCATAATCTGCAATGTCATCGGGGTGGAAAAGGTGTCATAAACACCAAATTACCATGGATATTTTTCATTTGGATATGTTAGTGTTTCTGGACTTCAACACTCACATCCCAGAGACATCACTGCTCAAAGTGTGACCAGACACGTCACCTTCTTTGGTGTTATCTGGAGACTTCCCTCTGGAGACAATGCATGTAACAGTTTATATAACAAAGGAAAGTGAAAAATAGCATAAAACATGAACATGGAGAGGAGTCAGAGGGAACTAATTTTTCTATTACATCGTGGGATAGAGTAACTCCTAAAAGGAAATAAAGAAAACAAATTGTTTTCTTGATCCTTCCATCTGAAGGATCAGCTGTGGTGCTCAGGACAGTTGGCTGCTGGATGTATTAATGAAAAATGCTAACTGGGCTATGTGCAGGTAATGTAAGATACATTTCTACTGGACCGTCCTATTTAAAATATTCTGGGATTTCTCATAAATCCAGACAGTAAGAGTTCCAAGGTACTGCCTCACTGACCCTGTCTATTACCAAAAAAATTAGTTCTATTACACTAATTAACTACATGTATTTTGCAGTCAATTAAAATATTGAAGTTCTGATTTTAAGGAGTATTTATTATTGAAACAACAGAAGGAGGGGGATGTTTAGCTTATTATCTGAAGCATTAATGAACTTTTCCCAGGTGATCCTGTCCATTTCTGCTGATGCTTTAGCATAAATATTGACAAATGGGAGAACAATCAGAAAACTAGTCTGTATTTGGGAAAACCATTTTAGATTGAGACCTTTCTAAAAAGTCAATTTAATGTGATTTAAAGAAGTTTAAAATAGATAGTAAGCTACCTAATGTGATGTTTACAGCAGAATGCTTTCTGTGCTAGTCAAATTCTTACTTACCCCCCAAAAAAAAAATCAACTGAGAAGACAAGCATGTGAACATTTTCTCAGTCATTTTTGTGAACTAAGATTATTAAATAGAGTAAAGAGATAGGGAAGAGAATGCAGTATGAGTTTAAGTAGAAAGGGATAGATGAGAGATGATTTGTTTTCAAATGCTAATATAGTATGATTAATAATTATTAATTTGATACTAAACTTCTGCTTCTCTTGTGATAATAATTGTAGTATTTGACACAAGAGAGGAAAAAAAAATGTATCATCTCCAGTACTCTTAAGTCCTCATCCTTTCTCAAACTTCAGCTAAATCTCTAATCTGACCTACTTTATTTTAAAATGGTTGTACAGGATATGCCACACAACACGGGACATGGGAATTTTTATCCTATCATCTCTGTGACCTTCCTACAGCTTCTTTTTTCAGCAAGCTTTTCTTTCTCCTGCTTTTTCAAGAACTGTCAGTACTTTATCCACCCTGTGGGTTTCTTCAGCCCAGGATGGGGCCTGAAGCTCATCCCAGCTCTGGGGAGATCTGTAACTAAGGAGCTCAAAGCCACTCAGGACTGTAGAAAAGGAGGGTAGTAGGCACTGTCTTCAAGAGTTTTTAGAGTGAAGTCAACATTGCTGGTCATCATCTGCTTTTTATATGTTGTTTCCTGGACACTGTAATAAATTTGGTGGAAGCACTCTGGAAAGCAGGCAAACTTTAAAAGACCTGAAGGTTGCGGAAACTGGAAGAGCTCAGGAAGGAAAAACAATATTTGTACAGGTCTCCATCTCCTTCTCTCGTACCTGCTACATTTCCTGATGATAAAAAGAATGCTTGGAAGCAATTTTTGATAAAATTCCATTCAGCCAAATTTAGGTAGGATCAAGGAAAACACAAAATAAAGAAAGGGAGACATTAAAATGAAAAGCACAGATACTTCTGCAACAGTCTGATATACATTTCTTATCAGTTTCTTTGACTATCTTTTCTCTTGCATCCTTAATACTGAGTCCCATACCGGCTAATCTATCCCCTTTTTGATTTCTGACTGCTGTCCTGAGCACTCACTCCAGAGAGCTGTGCAGCCCATGGCAGGAGGGAAGCAGCTCACTGTCCTCAGATGGAACTGATGTGGACCAAATAGAGCAGCTGTGCCAAGCCTGCCCCTGCCACATCCATTGTTCCCACTGGGAAAGAAAGGGAACAGAGATTCAGTACCTGTGCTCCACCAATTGGCCTTATTTCATTTTTGTTGGATAAATTTTTTTTCCTTTTTGGCTCTCATTAATGATCAAGACAAGTCCGTGCAAAACGACAGCACACAATTAAGAATCAACATTTATCAGGAGAGAAAGGAGAATTTTTGTGATCCTATCGTTCTATAGCTATACCAAGGAGAAAAATATGAGCTGGTCCTAATCAGATCCTCATCTATTCCCAATTAGAAAAGCATGCCTTTATGCAGTTCCAAACTTCCTACTTGAATGAGTGCACTATGTGAAAGTCACGGTAGAAAAGTCAGTTCTCAGAAGTAACATTCTAGCTGGTGCTGTGCCCAACACTATACAAAATTCCTCTGTCTCAAGACACTTCCTGATCAACATCTAGGATTTTTATGATGCTACAAGGCTATTTCATAAAGATAATTTTACATGTAAGCAATGAAACAATTAATCACAAGCTTATACTTTAATGTAGAAAGAGTTCTGTCCTTAAATAGGTTTTTGTCATTTATTTTCTAAAACCTATTTTCAAAAGCATAATGATTTCAGAAACCATTATCCTATACCCTTTTCAAACTTAAGAGGATATCAATGACCTAGGAACTGACTCTTAAAAGATATTTTTTCCCTTGTAGCTTCTTGGAATGAAAAAATTAAACAAAAAAATAAAATAAAAAATAACCTTATCCCTATCAACTTCCAAATTTTGTCATAACTCTGGCAACACTTAGAGAGTTAGTGAATCAATCAATTTCAGTTCCTTTATTAAAAGGTGATAAAATTGAATGAGTTGGTAATTTGTTGGTAAACACAATGGTATCACTTAATAAAGTGCATTTTTTTCTTTTAAACCTTGTGCCACTCGTGCTGATTTGTAGGTATTCATGTTTCAGGTCAGCAAAACAATTTAAAAATCAGGCCACAGGTTAAAGATATAAATGGAATATCTACTAAGCAAGAGTGAGGAAAATAAAATCCAAGTATCTAAGGATGATTTAGCTATTTTGGGAAAAATATATTTTAAAAAAAGGACTCTGAATTCTTGCACTAATGAATTCAAACTAAATTGTTGATCACAAAAACAGGATGTGTTTTTTCCATTTCCACCTTCATTTTTCACTTTAGTGACCTTCAGCAGTTCTGTGTTGTAGATGGTACCTTTAAAATGTCCTAGAAGAATTCAAGAAAATTCAAGAGCAGCTTCTACTCCAGTCTTTTGAGGCAGACTGCTCCTCTCCTCCCTTTAAGAAAAGACAGAGTCCTAACAAGGTCTCCATGAAATGTCTTATTAAATATTCATAGAGATTTTGGCTTTAATTAAAAAGAACACATTTTGGGGTCTTGACCTATCCCAATTTGAGAATTACCTTTGAGATTTGTCTCGTCATTATCACACATCCTTTTAATTAGTAGGTGGACAATTATATGACCGACACTATTCTAGCAAGGATGTAATAAAAAATGTTCCCACTTATTTTTATGTAAAGCCCATGAGAGGGATTTAGCTACTTGCAAAATAGGCAGTGCTAGGAGGAAAGTCCTTACTCTACTCCTTCATTTCTAAAGCAAGAAAGCTCTACTATAATAACAGAAAGTGAAAAAAATGCTTCTGTTGAAGTACACTGAATGAAGACAAAGAAATAATATGCTAAAGATTGACTTATAAAATGCTAAGTGAAGTTAGCAGGGCTGAAAACTTTATACAAGAAAATTACCCCATCATTACCAAAATCTGAGGGAGAGCATAAATGAGCAGTAGATCCTCTTACAGAGTGAGACAATAGGCTTTTCATCTGATGCAGCCTCCTGTTTCGAGCAGTGTTAACACTGAATTCAGACCTGGCTGTAATAAGTGGCTTCAAAGTCAGAAACTGCATTCCAACCTAGTTTTCATGTAGATAGGATGTTTTTAAATCACAAGCATTGCTATCAATTATTATCAGAAACTCCATCCAGCACATCAGGAGATACACCTGCACAGCAAAAGAATCATCCTCTTTAGCGAAAGCACTTGCTGGCTACCCTTCATTTCCTTCTTTAAAAATAAGTTATATTTTTGGCATCAAATACAGAGACAAAGCATATATGAGGGCTGTGCAAAAATTTACATAAGCAGTTACAGGAAAGACCCTGTAGTACTGTGAGAGTCCAGTTCAGAATAAAAGAAGATACCAGGGGCAGAACAACTAGTAGAAAATATTTTATTTTTGTAAAAATTGTTTAATGACAGGAATAAAGCCACTTAATTGACATTCTGCACCCAAGTATTTCCCTACGGCCTCACTGGCTGCAAGCCAGTTGTCAGACAACAGGCATTTATTAATTTTCTCTGCATGATAAACTTCCTTTAAAGCTAAAAAAAAAAATTAAAAAAAAATTTAAAAAAAGAAGCTTTTTTAGCAAGAAAGCATAAGGATTTTCATTAAAACAAAACCATATTTTCATTTCAAAGTATAAACTCTGGCATAGAAATTCATTAAATGCCTTTAGACCTCTTTGAACTTCCTACTTTCTCTCTGCTGCTGAAGATAGTATCCCGAGACTATGATAATGCAAAGACCTGTTCCAAATGGCAGACAGGCAGAGCAATATGCAAACAGGATTAGTGGTAAAATGTTACCATTATTCTCCAAAAAATGTTGAAACAAATAATTTCTTACCTCAGTATCTAGTTAGGAAAAAGCTTTCTGTCCAATAACTTCAGCACTGAAACATAAAGACATCAATGCCAAAGGCTGAAAATATAAATCTGTGACTCTTTTGCTACATGCTTATGTGTAAGAATTTTTCTTATAACCCAAATATCTACCAGTACTTCATTTCTTGAAAGTACAAACATCTGCAGTAAATTTACAAATAATCCAAGAAGTGAAGGCCAAATTGTATCAGCCACTCATTGTCCCATAACCCTTTGATTTCTAGGAAAGGATGCAAGACATATTGGCTGGCTGATCAGACTGGACCCTCTATATTGCCCTTCACATTTCCAGTATCAGTAGAAAAACTATCATACAGAAAGGTATATTTTGTTAGTGCAGCAATTCCCATATTTTCTTAGATATGGTGTATGCTTACTGTTAGAGTGAAACTACTTAAGAAAATACTAAATGGGTGCAATTGAAATATGGCCCAACTACCCTTAAATTTAATTAAAACGTTTATGGATTCTGTTACAGAATTTTAAAAGCCTGTATTCAAAATTTTCCAATCTATCAAATCTTGCAAACACTCAAAACCAAGCTTCTGTTTTGCTAGGAGCCCGTGAAACACAATACAAGGAGAAGTTAAAGTGGAAGACAAAACAGGTGGTATCACTGCTGAAACAGTGTTCTGTACAAGCAACAAGCTATTCAGATGAATATTTATGGCATTTTGACCAATGGGATCAAAGATGAAAATTTATCTGTTGAAAATTCTTTTCCAGAATAAATATTAGAATCCTTCAAAGCTACAAGCTGTGGAATACATAAAAAAGGCACAGCAACAAGAAAGGATCACAAATTGTTGCATAAGAAATGTTTGTCGTATAAAGAGTACAGAAATTTCACAACTATAAAGTGCACCGGATTATAAGGCGCACGTCTGGGTTGTCGGCAATTTTCCGAACTTTGTCCATAAATAAGGCACACTGGTCTATAAGGTGCACTTTTTTTTTGCAGCGAGGATCCGTGCAACAAAGTAAGGAATTAGTAACGGAATCACGTGATCGCAGGGTTTACTGGCAGGTGCTCAATTTGCAAACGTTTTTCATGGATCGGCATAGCCTCTAAACCCAGCCCCAGGTGCTGTTCCCGTGCTGTGGACCCTGGCACTCCCACCCACCCCCAGCTGCCGCAGCTCTCGCAGCACATGGCTCGGCTCGCACTTCTGGGTTGGCAAATTTCCAAACTTTGTCCATATATAAGGTGCACCAGAATATAAGGCGGTCTTCTGGGTTTCGATCAAAATTTTAGTCGAAAGGGTGCACCTTATAGTCGTGAAATTACTGTAAGTTTTCCATCAAGTAATATATTATCATCAATATGACATTGAGTATAAGTCTGAAAACATTGAAACTGTGAATAAGGGGCAAAAAAAGCATTCTTGTATACTACCTGAAACTTAGCAGCCCTAGGTGGTAGAGTATTTCACAATGAGACTCTTAATAGAAACTGATACCAGCCCCAAAGCAGAGTGCAGAAAAAACACAAAGCAAACCTGACCAAATAGTGCTTTGGTGCCTTGGAGTACTGTGTCAATTACAGCAAGCAGATTTAGGCATTCCATTTAGAAAGAAAAATAGAAAGCTCATGCTTGCACTAGAGAAAATGTACTAAAGAAAAATTGTTAAAAGAAATTAAAATAGAATCAAATAAGAAGTACATATCTACAAAGAAAGTGTATGAAAAGGAAAATGCACATAATGTGATCTGACTGCAATTTAAGTTCATATTTGGACATGTTTTGTCTGCTGCAGTTACCCTTTCATACAATATTTGAAGTGAAAGAAATAAATTTAAATGTCGGAAATTAATTCTAACCACGTAACTCAAAGAAGAGTTCTTTTAGAGCAACTTTATTCATCTTCAGACAAAACACAGTCCTTGATTCAGAATTCAGAAGGCTTTCCTGAGCTATGCTGATCTCCCACTGACTTCAGTAGAGGGATTTGATGTGAAACCTTGCAAGCACCCTCCAGGTCCTGCCCCTGTCCCCACCATCCATGGACTCAGCAATGAGCATCGGGTGCCATCAGGGCATCCCAAAGCTGTCCCTCGAGCTTTGCTTTTCCTTGGCCAAGGGCTCTCTGCTCCACTTGGATGACAATTTTCACTGCAGTTATACAAAAGATGGTACCTGTTGGCTTTCATCAACCTGCCAAATTGTGGGGGGAAAAAATAGACTCTGAAGTTGTTAGGCCAGAATGACACAAGAAAAGGTAAGGGATTCACCTGCTTAAACACTGGTGTTGAGTGCCATAGTTACCCCTCAAGCATCCACCGTACCCACATCTATGACCCAAACATGACCCAGAGCCTATTGAATTCCAGTCCCCATTGGAGTTGCAGCTTGACACCAAATGGGAATTTTCAATACTTTCGGTATTGAAAAGGACTTTTTCTTCCTTGTATGGTCCATCAAATTTTTACCTTGGTGTTTTTTTGTTGGGATTTTTTTTTTTTTTTTTAAGTGAATACCATAAAAATAACAAGATTTTGCATTTCTGGATACATTTCTGAGTACCAATTACTTCTCTATCTGGGTTTCAGCTCACTTTCTCTTTTTCAGATGGGTACATTTCTATTGAGGACAGCAACCTTTTTTTCATTCTTCTGTGCTCTAAAATGCAACATTATCAAATGAAAAACTGAGCTATCATTATCTGCCAGCTATCCTATCCACTGATTTAATTCAAGATAAAAGTAGCCAAATGGCTTTATATATGATAAAAAGTGGAAAAGGCAGATTGCTTATAAGATAAAAAGAAGAAACTATGATAAGTCAATCATAAGCACAGGAGATAAGAGCTAATGTGTATTGGTGTGATGAAGACTGACATGCCCATTACCAAAGTGGAACAATTTTTAGCAGTAAAAAGATTAAGGATGATGGTGTGAAATAAAAAATTGACTAGACTTTATAGAACATGGAATTTCAGAGGCTTCAAAAGGATTATTAAAATTTTCTGCAAAAGTAACTTCCATGAATAAAAAGAATCAGAGAGATTATGCTGCTGCTTAATGTAAGAAAAAAATTACTAACTTATCTTGTCTACAGCAAAATGCAGAGAAATTACTTATAAGTAAGAAAGAGTGAAAGTAAGAGCAAAAAAGAATAGTCAGCTGCAAATTGTTGAAGAAGAAAATTGCAAAACAAGAAGACAATTATTCCAGGCAAACCTCACCATTGCCAATTAGCAATCTAGAACTCGAGAGAAGAGTCTTCTAGCCAATAATATGCCAGATATTAATTTTTTGGATATTATTTTCAGGAGTTGGTCATTTACTGCTGATCATCTTCTCAGAAGCTGCAGCAGGTATTCTTTTATGGGCGTTTCATTTGCCTTTATGTTGGATGATGTAGTGAGCAGCAAGTCAAATCTCTTCAGAGCCTCACATCGGTCCTCAGAGGACAAATGAAAGTCTCTTCTGCACTGACACTGTGCACCAACAGATTTCCACAGCACAATGGCTTTTGAGACAGCTAGTGAGCCACACACTGGTATGTGGAGGCAATATCAAGGGTTTAATTCAGCTTTAGAGATGCATCCATTAATGTTTATAGCTTTATTCCCATTCATACACTGAGGCCAAAGTTGGCTCAGTGCATCAAACAGCATGATACTTACACCACACTGATGATTGACAGCACCTGAGGTTCAAACATTTTACTCTTCTTTCTGTTTTTTATACGTACCATTGAAGATTTGCTAGACTGGATTTACAAGCCTTTTGGTGTAATATTCAAGCAAGACATCAGATTGTATGCTTTCAATTTCAAATCGTGAACTTTTAGTATATTTGTTTATTTTTTCCAATATTCTGTAGCATTTATCAGTGTGGTACAAGCATTTCAAAATGTCCAAGAAACCCTCACCTTCTTTAGGGAAGTATTATTCCATACAAAACCATCATTATTTTCACATTTAACTTTTTTCCAAATACTAGTGAGTTGCACACAAATGCTCAGTGTTTTTTAAGCCTACTTACTGATAAACTGAAACAACTGAATAAAAAAATGCACTCCTTTCAATGGGCTATTGATTTTTATTTTTTTTTTAAAATGATGGTGTAGGATGGGACTATTCTGATTTAGTACAAATCTATACTTGAGCTAATCACACACAATTACCTTCAAGCAGCAGCTCCTAGGTGTAGTTAGAGGAGGGCAAGGCAAGAATTGTGCCATCCTAATGCTGACATGTATCACAGAACAAGGAAACCACATGCTAGATCGTGCAGACCACTGCAGAAGGAGCATAGTATAAATATCTTAACCACTGACGACAAAAATGTTTAACTGTCTAAAGTTAAGGATTGATGTCGCTCCTCCACAGTGTGTACCAGGTAATTTTCTGATTGTTTGGATTAATTTTACCAATCTTTGTTGTGGAGTTGCTAATGCCCAAAGAGTGTGGCTGAAAGGCTGATGGAATGAGTGTAAAAATTACAGTTGTTCTAAATCTCGTGCTGGCCACAGATCATCAGCGCTTGACAGCTCCCATTTCTGTTTTGCTACCCCCTCATGCCTAGGTCTATAAGTTAAAAATGAGGGCTGAAAGATAGATAAAACTGCAGAGATATTGCCCTCTGGATTTCAGAGAGCACATAACTATTACCTGCAGGAAGAACTTTGTGTTTTGCTGAAATAGATGTTTGAACTATTTTTTGAATCATAGCACTCTGGAGATATTTTTAAAACTGGGATTTGCTTCAACTTATACCTATTAGAAACCAATGAACAAAACCATAAAAGGAAAAAAACAATCTTCTATATTTCCATAAGTAATAGTCCTTACTGAGGGATCAGTTTATTGCTTTCAGTGAAACTTCAGTTTATATTATTATCAAATAAGGAGAACTTTGAATTTGGAAAAACAATGAGAAAATATTCAGCTACCAGAAGGGACACTGTTGTATCAACTGAAACTCTCCAATAGGTTTTGTTAGCTATCAAATTTTCAGTAATGATGATACTTTGATTTGTGTGTGTGAGGTAATTGTCAGACTGATTAAACAGTTACCTTAATCACATTCCTAAACCTTCTAAAAACAGGCTGAAACAAGCAACAGCAAAATCTCATGCAAAAGCACTGTATTCATTCTCATTTTTCAAGCTCCTGGGTGAAGTAACAAATTTAATTGTGTGGGTTTTCAGTTTTTTTAAACCCTCTCAGGGACAACAAATCCCCAGCCATTGTGTGAGCATGAGTTCTCCAGTGGTTGCTCAGCAGCTTACCGCAGCCAGTGCTGTGGAAATGGTTTGGGATAGTTCTCTGAGGAAAAAAAAAAAAAAAAAAAAAGGTTTAAATTTATGAACATATTTCATGACTACTTCAACTAAAGTTGTTTTTCAGAAAGGGGATCGAGCCCCTCCAAACCCACTCCAACCTCCTCTGCCAAACAGGGCTGCACCCACTCAAAGATTGTTGAAGCCCAAGGAGGAAAGTACAGTCACATGCATAAGACATGTGTTAATTCTAAGTAAAGATAAAATGCTTTCTATTTGAACAGGTAAAAAAGAATTTTCAGAAGGCTCTGATAGATTAAGGCTCATAAGATAAGATCTGCACATTGGTTCTCACAGCAGATATTATTGCCTGACACTAACTACTGTGGTATACAAACAGGGCAAGGCTAAAACTAGTTAAAGGCATATGTGATCTAAGCAGACCTCAGGAGCAATACATGAAATTTTATTTCTTTACATAGTGTAAGTTCCAATTCCATTCTTTCTAAATGAGACATTTTTATTCAAATTGGAGAGGTGAATCGGTCTGTAACATATAAAGCACACATTTCTTTTGATGTATTTTATTACTTTCAGAAATAACACGGTAGATCTTAGTCAAAGAGCAGTGGCTGACCTGTATTTCCTGAGTAATATTACTTCAATTTTTAATTTGTTCACAGTAGCTTTTTTACTAACTTAAGAAACAAAAATATCAATTCAGCTGGATCCATATAGTGGAAGAAAATATCCACTCTAATTTTTGTTGATATTTCTTGTCATTTAGGCAACATACATTAATATTTGGTGGTAATATATTCAAAAAATAACCTTTATCTCTTTCTTTCTCATCTGTTTTCAGAAGAGTATAAAGCTTTGCTCTTTCTCTTTGTTAGTTACAGAAAAGGGTGTATAAAACCTGTACCATAGTCTAACATCAATACATGAAAATTCAGCTACCACAAACATCTTCCTTAGATGGTGAAATGTTACAGTTCTTCATGCCTTCCTGTGGTGTCTATGATTAATCTAATGCAATAGTGATTATTAAAAATAAACAAGAAAGCTGAAACTTGATAAGTACAGGAAACTTGTTTCATTAAGCCACCTTGGGTTTCTCTTTTACTCCTACAGAGCTGATGCTATTTTTGGAAAGTACCGATAGTGTAAGCTCAAGATACAAGCAATTATAACAGGACATGGTATGAAGAATTCGTAATTCCTATTGCAAGGAAAAAGTAATTTTCATGTCATGGTGATTGAAACTTTTCTGCAGTTCATTGAGCCTATAAGAACAGTCATGAGCACCTCTCTGCATGAGGAAAATAAATAAACAAAAGTAACTTTTAACAGCAGCAGCCTTGTGATCAATCCACACATTGACTTTTAGTCATGATCAGAAGATTAAAAACAAAGAAATGTTGTGTTACTGAATTATGTTCCTGGATGCTCTGAACACCTGAGGACTGTGATAGCATCTAACCTGCAAAGATGAGGGATGTTCCTGTTGTGTCACTGCAGGGAGAAGGATGAACACTCAAGACTTTCGGCTCTTTTGGGTTGCTGCTGCCTAACCATAGGCAGGATTTGGATACTGAAGGGAACAGATCAGGCTCTCACTGCTTCCCAGGCAGGTTCAAGTAGGAACTTGCTAAGCTGGCATGAGAAGGAAGGCAGAGAATGGGATTTATCATTTTATTTCTTATTGGGAGGCTCACTCTGCAAGAAAACAAACCCATACTGTTTGTATAAAGGTAGAGGGGGAAAGAAATAAAGTGCTTCCAAGGATTTTTCCTTTCACCTTTGAAATGTCCAGGAAAGTCTTGGGACAAGCTTCCTTTTAAGACTGTAGAAGCTCCCACGCTAAACTTTGGGGAACCCCTCTGAGCAACAAGTATATATGTAAAACATTTGAGATTTGGCCAGTATTGCATCTTTAACTGCAAAGAGCAGAACTGAGAATTACAGTAATTTCACCATTATAAGCCGCACATCCAGGTAGCCAGGTAGACCTCAAGATTTGTCCATATATAAGCCGCACCCGAAAGTAAGCGGCATTTTTTTTTGTTTTTTCCCCGCGCGGCAGGGTGGGGGGTGCTGCTGAGGGGCCAGGCAGCGCCGGGGCTGCACTGGGAGTGGCCGGCCGCCAGCGGGAGACGGCAACACCAGCAGCGGTGGGCAGCAGGAGCAGCGGGAGGGTCGGGAAGCGGTGCTCACTTGCCCGCCCATGCAAAGGGATACGGCGCTGGCGGTGCTCGCTTGCGTGAAGGGAAGTGGTGCAGGCGGCGCTCGCCCGCCCGTGCAAAGGGATACGGCACTGGCTTGCCCACCTGTGCGAAGGGATGCAGCAGCAGCGGCGCTCACTCGCCTGCTCCAAGGGCGGCTCATTCGCCCGCACAAACGCAGCAAATGCGGCTCGTTCGCTCGTGTGAAGGCTGCGAAGCCGGGCTGGCCTTGCCAATTCAGCAGCAGCCCACTGCCCGCTCGCCAGTGGCTCCAGCTCACTGCCCACCCGGCAGCGGCTCCGCAGCAGCTCTCTCCCCAGCCGGCTCTCACTTCCAGGTTGGCATTTGGCTGGGATTTGTCCATAAATAAGCCGCACCTGATGATTAGCCGCACCACTGGTGTAGACTGCATTCTTCAGTGAAAAAGGTGCGGCTTATAATCGTGAAACTACTGTAATTTCTTTATACATTGACAGAATGGAAATCAAAAGCCTCTTCAACAAGCACTTAAATGAGACTAATTTTTGTTAGCAGCAGTGATGTAGGATTTCAGCAATCATTCTGAGAAGAAGAAATTGTGGCTTGGGGAAGACAGGATGTATAAATGCAACAACTCTTTTTTCCCCAAATGTTTTCATCACAGTTTCAGTGAAACATAAGTATCAGAAAGGCTACATCATTAAATTATTCCATTTTAAATTGTGCCAAATCCAATTAATTGGTCTTTTTTTCCCTTTGAACTATAGTACCTTGCTGCTTCTTTTCTTTTTAAAAAGACTAACATCATTAATTTTTCTTTTTTCCCCTATATAGTTGTATTTTCTTTTACCAATCTTGTATGCCTTATTTTCAGAAACTTCAATCACCTGCTTGTGAGAGCTTAATCAGCTATTAGTTAAATATACTTTTTTGTGGCAACTTCGTACCCTAAGCCAAGTAATAGTTAAAAAAATAGTGGGATATCCTCTGATACATTAGGATTACCTGCATAGCAAGTAATATTTAGGAAAGAGATGAAAGTAGTTTAGGAAAGTGTTCCCAGGCAATAAATCTGCAGTAGTAATAAAGACAAATTAAAAATTCTTGGTGAAATCCATCTTTTGAAATCTGGCATATCCCACATCTCTGGCCTTCATTCTCCTATTTCATTCACTCAAGGTAAATGCTAAAGAAAAAAAAAAAGTATGTAATCTGCCCCCCAAATCACACAACCCTCATTAACACTAAAACAGCTGGACTCTGGGCTAGGAGTTGTAAACATTTTCAAAATGCAACAGCGTGGGAACACTGAAGAAAACCAGTTTGAGGTTGTAGGGAACCAAGAAAAACTGGATAATCTGGAAAAAAATCTGCTAGACTTGCAATCTAGGAGACAAATGTGCATTTTTCAGCTGTGGGAGGATTGAAAATAATCAAAATTTGTTTTGTTGTAACTTCCCCACAGGTGTTCTGCTCTACTGCACTTGTAATTGCCTCATCTCTCTCCTGCTGACCAAGGCTCAGGTGATGCCCTTGGTACCCTATCTTCACTCCTGGCTGCATTTGCTGCTTTCTGGCCCTCCTAAGCAAAGAAGAGGTAGCTGCTTCATGGGCAAAAAGAGCACTGGGCACCTTGGAGAGGGACTCTAGACCAGTAACAGAGTAATGATGAAAGACTGGGTGGTACTGTGTGGTAATTATGCCGAGATGGACATGACTGGCATCATCGCCAATCCTTCATTAAAAGCTTCTCAAGCCTTCTTTCAGTGAACTTCTTTTGGCAACTCTGACTCCTTTTCTTATAAAGCTGCTCTACACAGCACTGACTCCTCCTCTGAAAGTTTCCTGCTTCCTTCTGCATGACTGGCTAACCCCAAACTTGTCCCTCACACACCTTACGTTGTCTGTCCCTTGTACAACTGCATGTCCTTTATCTCCTTACAGCCAGCAAGCTCTAAGCCTCAAGCTCCAACTGCAAGCGCAACTTGAGGCCAGCTGGCCCTCACTTTTATAACACCCAGCCTCATGGGGCAGGCAAGGCTGTTTCTACTCCTTGGTAATCAGTACAGGTGTAATTCATTGGGAAAGATTGCCTTCTGCACTATCCATAGAACCTATCTTCCCACAGTACTCAATTATGCAGTTTTCATGAGCATATTGTGGACATGTCAGCGTGCCTGAATCTCTCAGGAATAGATATCCCGGATATCTACTTGGATCAGTGAGGGGAATAAGTGCAATATGACAGGATGGAGGATCTGTCCCTCACCCGAGCACTGGACATGGGAGACACCTTCTATGTAACACAACACCAGGTGCTGCTATTTTCTATCATGGTATTTTGCTCTTGAAATCATCTAGTTGGCAAAGATAAAAATCAAATAATATTTGAACAGAATCTACAATCTGTAGAGATAGTTAAAGGGACATGCTAAATTATACCTGTACAAGTAGGTATGGAAAGAAATCTTGAACCAGTTGTCTTTGGATTTTATCTGAAATAAAAGTCTACTCTTGGGAGGAATCTGATTATTGCTTCTTAATCTTGCAGGACCTTTTAAAGGAGATTTAAAGTACAAAAATAAGATAAGATGCAATGAATAGATAAAATGTTCCTATTTAAATGCTCCTTCTTGACTGATGTGCTTAATAAAGACAACAAAAAAAAATAAATTACCTATGCATTGAAATAACTGAACAACTGCGTACAAAAGTCTACAGTTCTTGTTTGGCAACACTTATTTTTTATTTATTTCCTTTTTTTGTTTGCTAGTTTTCTTTCTTTGACTGGTAGGTTTTAGCTGGGCTTTTTTTTCTTTTTTTAATTTTTCATCGTGATGAATGAGACTGATTTACTCAGAACTGATTTCATAACGGCGAAGGACACACAGGGCGGGCAGTCCCCAAGAAAGCTTTTTTAACACTACTACTATGCCAAATTGCAATATGGCATTGGTGTATAGATAAATGTTCCCTGGGAACTAGGGTGCAAACTCATCTTACCTTGTGACCCACAGCAGATTTGAATTCAAGCTGGCACTTGAACATACTGAGCTGGGAGAGCTCCTCATATGCAATTCTGCCCCACTCTCCTCAGAGCAGCTAATTTCAGCCCTATCAGTGAGGTCTTGTCTTTCCAGCCTCAGTTGTGCCTGCAATAACTCCTAACTGCTCTAAAGCTTTCTGCTGCATAAGGGATCTCCAGACCTTTCACATGACATTTTCTTCACATCCTTTCATGTAAGATTCCCTGTTATAAGGAAATGGTTGAATAAACATTTCACTGTGAAATGAGTGGGAGAGTAAGCAGCCAAAGTGGAAAATGAAAAATGAACTGAGCCATCAACATTCACACGTATCTTCTTCAGGGAGAATTACAACATCACTAGTTAGCTGTCACTTAGCAGGTATCAGTTTCATTAAGGTGGCTCTCTCCTTAGAGAAGTGATTATCTGTTAATATCTTAACGAAATACACCTCGAACATCCCTGTGCAGACTTAAATTATAATTAGCGATAACTATACTTATACACTGGCTCCAATGTAAACATATAAGTATATCCAAGCAGTGAATTTCAGCACAATACTTTGATCATCACTGGACCTACTAGCTTCCTTTTGCCCATTTTAAACATTTTGGGCAAGGTCACAAGTTTTTCTTGGGGTTGACAAAGACAGAAAGTCTTAATTTACTCACAGAAACTAGTAGAACTGTTAATGTGTTTTAAATAAGCAGCCAAAATTATTTCTTTGCAAATGTATCCTATCTATCTCTTATGGGAATGAAGACAGACATAAACTTACAAGGTGAAATAGTGACAAAGAATGCATATTCAAACACAGCTGTGTCTGTTCATAATTTTGCTCATATTTAAACACAATTTAAATGGCATGCATTATGTATTTTTAAGGAGATATTTTCCCTACAGATAGCAAATTCTGCAATTCCAAGAAGCTTAGCACAGCTGCACGTAGCTCAAGCCAGTACACATTTCAGATGAAGCTCTCTATGCAGAATGCAGCCCTATTAAGAAAACTCACTTGAGAACAGCCCTTAAAGATATTCATTATACATTAGGTGGTGTACACAAGGAAAATAAAACAGGTTTTATTATTTAACGTCTACTCAGTGTTTAAAAATGCATGCTCCATGTTTAGACAGTTTAAATGGCACTCAGCCTCCATGCACTAAGCCACATGCAGTACTTCTGGAGACTCTCAAAGTCAAAACACAAAAGAAATGTTGTTCAGCAGTTGTTTGTGTTTAGCAGAATCTTGAGAGCTTTAATAGGGTGGATAGCTACTGATAAACTTAACCTCTAGCTCAGTAAAGTATATTAAAATACTGGAAGTATTGCAGCACATTAAATTTTCACAAGTTAGTTATATCATCAATACAACCTAAGTTTTTCAGCAAGTCTTAGAAAACTACATTGCACTTCCTTAATGAATTTGATAGCATTTCATTGTTTCCCGCTCATTCTCGTTGCTTTAAACTGATGGTGATGAGCAGACGATCTTATGTAAGACTTCTGCAGTTTGAATAATCCAGTATAGAGTACAACATACAATCAGCTGCCAAAGTAATTCACTGATTATCATGCAAGATAACTGATCAGCAAGACAAGGAAGAATCTACAGCTTCAGTGGAAGGGTTGTCAGAATTGAAGACTATTAGATTATAATTTGAAACATTACATGCGCACAGAATAAACTGCAAACTCTGTCAGAAATCTCATTCACGAGTGCAGATCTGTCAGGGTATCTGCTGAATGATGAATTTATTCACAACTGAAGGAGCACCTGACTCAGCAAGTCAACCACTCCTGCAAGCCTTGCTCTACAATGGTGAGAATGTTTAGGAGGAGTTTCACACTTATGATGCTCAACACCTGTAATTTTCATGGTTTGTAGCAGTCAATATGTTGTTCTTCTAGCTTTTAACTTTTTCTGACTCCAAGATACTCAATCCCAAACCTTGCCAGCTTCCAATTTGCAGTTGAAGTCACGTATTGCATCTAAGTATCTCTTCATTTGAAATGACTTTCTTTAATACCTTTGTAGAACCTAAGTTGTGTCTTGTTTTTAAAGCACATTTTGCTGTCATAAGTACATGCATCTAGTGTTATCTTCAATGGCATTGAAATTTTTTATCTTAAAGTTATGCATGAGAATAGAAACCGAAGGGGTGTTTACCATATTATTATTTTCATTAATATGACATTTCACAAGTCTGAAATAAAATCATCTATTTACTGCAGTAATTTGAAACCAGACACTGATGTACAGAATATGGTTTGAACTAACCAACCTAAGAGGCTAATTGTTCTATGACAGTGCATAGGCTTGTTCTTTCAGGGAAGCAGTATCTAATTGATGTTAACACTATATTTTGATGGTTTTGATACGAAAGTTGTGTTGAAAAAATAAGCTAAACTAAAATATAGTTAGATTTACCAAGCAACTTTAAATTTTATGGATAAAAGCTGGATAGTATATAATAAATATTCGCTACTACATGATTTTAAATAAATATTGCATAAAATAAATTGCTAAAAAGAAACTCTCTAGATTAAAAAAAACCACGATCAAATAAAACTATTAATAATACAGTGAAAAAAAAAAGTAGTTTAAATCTTCAGAAAAATCCATTTTTCATCACAAGTCCATCGCCTTTAGACTTCATCCAGCATATGGTGGGGGAAGAACAGAAGGTAGGACTGGTGCAGGTGGGAAGAATTTAAGACATACTTTCTGTATTTGCACAGGTGTCAAGATACTAAGCAGTATTTTATATTGAGGAAACTGTTCACATAAAAAATGCATGGAATATAAAGACTGGTTACTTCAGAATGCCATTTATAGCTATACACTTGATGCAATTGAGATATCCAATTTATTACAGTTTTCTACAGCACCACTGAAATATGCAAATCTTGAAAGAGAAACTCAAAATCTTCCAAGTTGATGCCTCACTTAGAAGCTTGGGAAGGAAAGGAGAGAAAGAAACCACAGGAAAATAAGTCAAACATTCAGAGAACAACAAAGAACAGAACAAAAATTAGAGCTGTGTCCAGTTCTATTTCTGCACATATTCTATAAAATACCATCTTGTATCGTTTTATTGCACTTAAAGCTTTCCCTCGCACCACACACTCGCTCAGCTCCAATCCCACCCTGATTTCCTTTGATTACAGTGCTCTTGTTCGGATGAAAAAACCCAAAGATTTAAATAACAGAAACACAGGATCTGTCAACTGGTTGTTGAATTCAAAGTAGCATAGCTAAAATTTCATCCCCATGACATTTGATTGTCCTATTATCATGGTATATGCCTCAGAAACCTGATGGAGAGCAGCAGAAATCACTTTATTTATAAAGAATATAAAGCACTGAACAGCATGAGAGTCACCAGATTGACACATAGAATCAGAGTCAATGTGACAGCTCTCCATCTCCAGAACAGATATCCCAGAGGGTAAATTAAAGGCTTTTCTTTACCAAAGAATAAACCTCAGAAAATACTTTGGCTGTCATTGAGCTTAATATTAGGTTATGGAAAAGCTGAGCAAGATCTGTGACAAAAAGGTTTCATGAGGTTTTTGTTTGTTACTGAACACCAGGGTTTATATTTTACCTATATTTTTCACATCAAATCCAGAATTTGAATTGAACTGTAGCTTTCAGTGAGCTTTGAGAAATTACAGCAGATGCTTGTTTTCCTACCACATTTTTGCTTGAAGCCTAAATTGGAGACATTATCAAGAAAGGTAATTAGGAATTTTTAGCTCTTATTTTGGGTGTTGTTTTGGGAAATAAAAAAAAATTTAGTACCTTCTGATTATGTTGCCCATTCATCCAAACCACAATTTACTCTGATGAAACTTCTCATGTGGTTAAATGCAAGAGGTTTCCCACGTGTGTGTATTGTGGGGGGAAGGAAGAAGGGTCAGTTTTTGGTTTGCAAAGGGGCTGCTTCTTTCCTACATCTCATCACCTTGCTTCCTTCAGGAAAAGCCAGGAGAGAACCAACATTGTTATTTGTTTTTGAAGTTGCTCAATGGCTGATTCTTAGCCAAATAAGCTTCCTGATGCTCAGTGTGGTCACATGAATGCTCAAACCAATGCCCTGGGCACAGAGGTGGGATTGCAGCTGAAATGGACAATGTGGGCAAGCTCAGTGCCCCAGTAAGTGCAGGCCAAGACAATGGGACAAGGCTCAAAGCCTAAATTTAAAGTTGGCCCTGCTTCAAGTCGAGTACTGCTGCTAGTGAGCTCCAAATTACAGTAAGTTCACAACTATAAGCCGCACCTGAATATAAGCCACACATCTGGGTAGCTGGGTGGAGCACAGGATTTGTCCATATATAACCCGCACCCAAACACAAGCTGCATCTTTTTCCCCCTCTTTTTTTTTTTTTTCTTTTTTTTTTTTTTTTTTTTTTTCCCATGGCAGGATGGGGGTGCTGCTGAGGGACCAGAGAGCGCCAGGGCCACGCCGGGAGGGGCCGGCCACCAGCGGGAGGCGGCAAGGCCAGGAGTGGTGGGCAGCAGGATCTGCAGGGAACGGCAGTGAGCGCCGGGGAGTGGGAGCGGTGCTCGCTCGCCTGCATGAAGGGAGGCGGCGCTGGCACTGCTTGCTCGCCCGCGCGAATGGAGGTGGCAGCA
>VRYO01002734.1:19718374-19743445 GCA_009812075.1 Sialia sialis
CTTATAATCATGAAATTACTGTAATCTTCCAGCTCCCAGCTGTCACAGGGCAGTGCCCTTTGACTCATGCAGACTTTCATGTTTGCTTGCCTGGGTAGACTCAAGGCACTTCCACCTCTGATGCCTTCTCTGCTCTCCTTTCACCACTCATTTCTCTTTTTTCCTTACTCATTTCAGCACACATGGAGCATTGTTCCTCCCTCCTACTCAGGCACACTGTAAAGCAGTCAGCATCTCCTTTTGAACAATCTCTGGGTAAGGTATTGGGGCACACGTAGCTAAAAATTTACTGAGTATCTGCTAACAGCTGAAACGTTCTAGATAGGTGAAAGACAACAAAGAAGATTTAAAGCATCACTTCCATTTCTGGCTACTAGAGGTAGGTTCATGAGAGAAAGGAAGACAACTGCAGGACACTGCTGGTGCAATAAACTAGTTCTGAAATAGCTTGAGCACACTTCTAAATGAACACTATGAAGAGTAAGTGAAGGCAGAAGGGCCTTCTGACTAAAGATTGAAAAGATAATCATGGGGTTTAAACTTAATCTAGAAGGAATCCAATAAAAAAGAGCTGTATGTGAAAAAATTAATCTTCATAATTACGAAGATTAATTGATCTTGAGTGGGAAATAATGCATTTCCGACTCAAGTATCTCTAAAGTAAAGATGAAGTTTAGGATCTACAGAGCAACCTATACTATGGCAATCATGACAAAATCCCAGAGCAAGAAAAAGGAACAGGACTTGCAGAGGTTGGCACTGGAGTTAAGACAAAAAGCTGCACAGAACTTTCACAAAACAAGAATATGCACATAACTTAAAAATAGAATAATAAAGAAGCTCCACTATTTCCCAAACAAATGGAAAGATTAGCAGAATATAAACAGCATGAACAGGACTGGAAACAGCATTATTCCTATACTGGAAGGAATCAACAACATACCACCACAAAGTGAATGGGCTATCCATTTTAAAGAAGGCATAATGTTAACTTCAAATTGGACACAGATGAACAATCTGGTGTCATCAGGACATGGTAATTGTTACTTTCCAGAGAAAACCTGCAACAGATGAAGTTCAAATCCTATCATAAAGATTTTGTTTCCAACCAAAGAATTTTATGAAATAAATGAACAGGAAACTAAAATTAATAAAATGGTACAATTTATATACAACATCACCAAAGGCGAGGACAAATATCTCAAATAGAGTAAAAGATTTGTCATGATCTGTGTTTCTTCCCTGGGGAGCCCAAAATAGCTGGGTCAAGAGTTTGAGGCTCTTTCTCAGGGGACATCCTGAGAGAGCATCTACTTCATATTTCTTGGGCACAGAGAGCAGGTGAGGTTTTATTGTGTGGGACATGCCAGCTGAACTTGGGACATCCGAAAAAAAAAACAAGGAAAAACCTTGCTACTGGCATTTGAAACATTCCACCAATATTTTACCAATTCCCAATGCAGTTCAGCAGTGCCTGTTTCATCCCACAGAACTTGCCTCTATTTCATCAGGATTGCATGCACAATGAAAGGATTCCAGGGATGCTCAAATACAAAGATGGTACACCTTTTAACTACTCCATTAATCACACAGTGCCATTTTACAGTCAATGTTTTTTTTAAAAAACACAAAAATTCCGTTCTCAGATTCCACCCCACCAGAAATGACAATGGATAGGTAACCACCATTGACATATATCTACCAGTAAATATATCCAATGGATAAGTAATACTTCTGTGCATTAGTTTCTTTAATATCGGAGTTTTTAAAAATAGTTAATACAACTTTTATTTAAAGAAACATTATTTTGCTCTCAAAATTTTTATTTAATAACTGTAGATGTGTTTGGAATGCCAGTACCACCCAAAGAGGACACAGTGAGGGGATAATTGACCTTGTCAGCTAAAAGCAGTCTTCCTTGGAACATTTAACTCATAGATGCAGTCAATTACCTTCAGGTAATGCCTGCTTCAGGGGTTTTATTGCTCTGTCCCTTTGAAATGAACTAGATTTGCTACCCAAGTTAGATCTATTTTGCCTGAAGTTCCAAAAGCACTTTAGCATAATTTTAGCAGTATTAAAATTCTATCTAATTCTAACACTAGGCTTTAAAAACAAAGCCACTGACATCTGTGTTTAAGAGCAATCAAATATTTATGAATCTTGTAAATATTTTTGTCAATAACCCTGAATTCATTGCTATGTATTTTAGATTTATAGGACCAATAGGTAATTTTCACTTCTTGCACTTTAAGTGTACTGGAAAAATTGTCTTTATACCTCATAATTGGTGGGGAGAATATTTGGTTTCAGTAAGAATTTCTGGCAAAGTGAAAACAGGGCACAGAAGTGCGCCATGGTTCATAACACTGTCACAAATATGGTCTCCGCCCAGAAATCTTACAGTTTGCGTTCAGTGATGAGAAAACCCAGCTGACACTTCATCAATAAAAGAACTAGAAGAGAGTATTTAGAATATAAAGCCCATGGCTCACACATGGTGCCTCTATCTAGAACTTGTTCAGCACAACTAAAAACCTCAAATTTTTATTTTTTTTTTTATGAAAGAAACACAGAACAAGGCAAACATACTCACATGGTTTGACTTCAGAAAAACGTACTTTTGCTCCTTCTTTGCTTCAACTCTTATGTACTTAACCCTTTTTACTTTCTCTTTCCTTAGCCCGTTTTCTCTTTTTTTTTTTTTTCAATTTGGCAAAAAAATGGTAATCTATACTTAGTCTAGAAGAAACACACTTGACTGCACAGAAGAGACAATCAAACCAGCAACTGAATTAAAAAGGTACTGAACCTAATTGCTTATTACCAAGACACAAACAATTCCTGTTAATGTAAGATCCCATTTTCACTGCAGCTAAAAAACAAAAGCAAAAACCTAAAAAGATTCAGAGGAAGAAAAGAAACTTTCCACATTTGCAGAGGATCAGTGTACGGAATTGCAAGCAGTCCAATATTTTTTCATTAACTCCTAATTAGATAGTTCTATAAAGAAGAATGAGTACTGTTGGATTATGCATCCTACTGCAAGTCCCCAGACACCTCCTGTATTGTTTATTTTCACAGAAGCAATAGGATTTAATTCTACAGTAATTACTTGCCAATTTTCCTCCAGAACAGAAGTACATTACATTTCCTACTAAAAAGAAAATGGAATCTATCAAGTAGCTGCTGGCTTGCAACTTACTGATAAAAGAGTGAAAGGAAAATATTTTAAGAGGTTGTATTTATCTTTGAAAGGTGCTGAATCCAAAGCAACTGTTGGATGGAAAAGGCAGTGCTAAGAAATGAGAGCTTAGGTCTTTGTAGGATCATTACTAATCTTGTTCAATACCCATTGGATAGACTACAGTGTGTATGTGCATCAATTTCCATTATATATGAGAAATTTATGTATATATGTATATATATTTTTATCTTTGAAAACAAATCAAGTCATTCCTGTTTTTCCACAAGTTTGAACATTAATCTTTCAATTGGCTTCTTCAGCTTCTAATTGTAGTGTACTCAACTGAAATCAGTACCAAATGTCTAGCAATGCTATTTTTTTAAAAAAATAAAAAGCATTCAAAGTTTTTCCAAACACCGGACTATTGGTGATGGCTGAAGATTCCTTGTTGCCAAATGTTCAAGGTTGACCAAAAAGTCCTTTTTTCAGCATGAGATTAGAATAGCAAAGCTCCAAGCCTAAACTAGTAAATTAGTCTACAGAAGGGAGTAAAACCTCAAAGGGAATACAGAAGAAGCTAAAGGTAAAATGAAAAGCATTCAAATGATTCAGTGAAAAAACTGATTTAAAAGTGCAGCCTTGAAAAATGAGGGACCAGAAACCAGAGCTTTGTTGAGAAAACAGTCATATTTTTCCTAAAACTATCAAAGATTTTGACCAGTTTTAGCCAGTTACCAAAATTTTAATCACTATCAGTTTTAGCAACCCTATTTTTGAAACATGTCTTCTGAAATTTTCTGAAGAACTCAATAGACATTTCCCCAACTAACAGTGCCTTTTATGAATTTAATTCTAAAACATTGGTAAATCTGAAATTTACATCTGAAAATTTCAGTTACTACTTCCACTGAGGTTTATCTTGGTACACTTCATTTCAGTTTCCAGTGACTTCACAGTCATTTCGGGAGAGGAGTGCAGTGAGACCAAAGTCGTCTCTGGTGGCAGATCCACCTCATTCTTTGCAGATGCTGCAAGAGCACCGTGGGCACTGCAGGGCAAAGAAACCTCTGCATAGAGCTTTGAGATGTTGTTCTGTGGGCTGAACTACCCACACAGAAAATGTACCCACACATTCAGGGTGTGGGGATCTCCACAGCTTTCATGGAAAGAATGCCAGTACACCTATCTGAATGGCTTTGGGAACAGAATGGGATCTCACCTTACAGACTCAGAGCACAGCAAAGCTAGGTCATGATTGCTCCCAGCAGATATCCAAAGTTTTTTCAACTAAACTGTTTGGTACAACTTGTAAATACAGGTTAACTTTTGATTCTAGTTGTAAAAGATGAGCTGCCAAAATAGTGAGTATCAAGAAGCTCTTGCTCATCGCTTCAATACAGAACATGCTTAGAAAAGACATGAAATTATGGTCTTATAGATTTCACTCCCATCTGAGATGCCCCAACACTTTTTATCATTTCTTTTCTTGTTCATGCAGGATGCGGCCTTTGAGACCATACAAGTCAATTCCACATGTAACGAAGTTTGGCTAGCAGTAACTTTCAATGTGGATATAAAAATTATTAGGTAATAAAAATTACAGTAATTTCACGATTATAAGCCGCACCTTTTTCATCGAAGAATCCAGCCTATCCCAGTAGTGCGGCTTATAATCAGGTGTGGCTTATCTATGGACAAATCCCAGTGAAATGCCAACCCGGAAGTGAGAGCCGGCCAGGGAGGGCACCTGAGGCTGCCTTTAAAGGCTTCGCTGGTCTATGAAAACTGTTTGCAACTTGAGCACCTGACACCAAGCCCAGCTGGCAGCGATTCTGTTGCTAATTTGTTACTTTGTTACACATGGATCCTCGTTAAAAAAAAAAAAAAAGTGCGGCTTATATTCAGATGTGGCTTATATATGGACAAATCCTGTGGTCTACGCGGCTACTGGGAGGTGCGGCTTATATTCAGGTGCAGCTTATAATCGTGAAATTACTGTATTAGGCAATACTCTTGTCAGTAGTTACAGTAATAAGTAAATAACTTTTTAAAACATCCCATAAATACACAAATATGACATTTTATAAACTGCACAAGAAACATGAGCAATGACAGGGTGTTGGTGGTACTGCCCACTGCATCTGTTGCTATTTTGACTACTTACACTACAAATAATCTAAATGTTGAACAGAACTACTATTTTACTTGAATTTAGCATTCATGTGTGGTAGTATATGGTAAAGACTACAAATCATCATCATAGCTATACACACTGCAAGGTGACAGTTCAAATGTTCCAGATCCTTGCAATTTATAAGGAGTAGCAGTGCAACAGAGCATTGCAGGAGCAACTGTCATCAACCAAAGTTCAAAAAAATAATGCCTGTCATGGGCAACAGAGAGAAGTTATTATTAAAATGAAACATGCCAGGAATTGTATTAATTCTTTTTGTTGTCTACATTTGCAGATGCAGCAACAATAGAAGGTTTGGAATATTATTCTAACCATCTGTAAAATGCCTTTACACCATAGAACAGTTTCAAATTTTTTAAAACCTCACTGCAAGCTTTCTTCCCACCAAAGATATGACTCAGCCTTCCTCTCCTTTATGCTGTCTCCATTATATCTAAGCACAATCCTCACAGTTCAGCTACTGGTACATAGCCTCTTCATTTACTGAAGCATGTAAAGTCTTTCACACAGATGCTTAAGAACACAAGCTAAAGCAGGTATGGCACTGCTAAACTGATCCTTTTCTGCCATCTAGGGGACACAAACTAGTGTGCAACTGGAAGAATGTCTTCATTTACATCCAGGAAAACTTTCTGTATGGAATGTGTATCTTTACAAAACAAAAATCAACTGAATGGAGAAGTAGCACACCCAGTACATAAAGGTGCATTCTCCTGCCTAGAGGGTGGGCACACACACTGTGTGGACAGCATGCAGTTTTTCTAGTGCAGTATCCCCTGAGAAGCAGAATATAATCACTCAGTGTTGAAAGATCATCAAGATAATTTTAGAAGAAGTTGAAGGCTGTTCTCATACTGCTCTTCTCAGTGGTGCCTTCCAGGCTCTTTCACAAGGCAGACTTGACAAAAGAGCAAGCTCAGCTAAATGCTAAGCATAGTCAAATGCACACACAAAGATCCATACAAGTTTTTTCCCAGTCTTTTGTTTGGATTTGTTTTGTTCTTACTGTGAAAGAGAACAGTCCTCTAAAACAAACACCCTTCACTAAAACAAACAAAGACCCACGCTTCCCATGGCTGAAACGATGTGACAGTCTCTTTAGGATCAAAGCTGGAGCTTCTCCGAGATGAAAGGAAGCAGGTGTCCAGCCAAGATGTTCTGTGAACTGGCTACAGCTGCACATGATGGAGGCCGCCATTCTGCCCCAGTGAACAGACTGGAGATGAAATGCAAGAGACAAGGCTACATTGCTGCAATACCTCTTCATCACAGAGTACTCACAAACAAAAACCCCATCCAACTTCATAGAACAACTCAATTTTATTTTGCTGACAAGTATTTTGAGCAGCTGTGCCCAAGTCCTCTTCACCTTACTGAGTGCAGTGTGTTTAAAGAGCTGGAAAGAATCCCTGCTTTGGGGATACTGAACCTCTTTGCCACCTAGACAAAAAGTAAGAAAACATGAACAAATAAAAAGTAATGTGCCAACCCATTTACAGCAGTACAATATAAATGTGCATAGGACACATCATTTCTTGAACTTAAGGTGATTAACATTGCTCTTTGTGAACAGCATTATTCAACACAGAATACTTTCAAAGTACAAAATTACCTGCAAAAGATTTACTCCGTTCAAATTGGCTAACATAATGTAGTATTTGACAATACAAAGACACACACAATATTCTAAGGCTACCCTTAAAAATATTTTGATCAAATAACTTCTAGCTTAACAGGTTCTGAAGTTATTACAAATAGGGCCCCCAAAATTCAATATGAAGCCATTTCCCCCCCCAAAAAATAATATTTAAAAAATCACAGCAATAGGGCTGTGAACAAACCAATATCATCCATGGAAAACTGTTGCAGAAAATGAAGCTGTTAGGTGACTAAAATCATAGCATTTGTCAGGAATGTTTTATTCTGCAAAGATATTCAAAAGTCTTAAGTGCTAAGAAATGAAAAGCAAACATCCATTATTCTGATCTTCTAATGTCTACAACCAGACCATCTCCTCCTAATCAAAGTTGTATTTATTAATCTCAGGTAAGGCAGGATTTAGTAATCAAACTGTATATTTACAAACAATTTTAGCTACAAAGTATTAAATACAAAATTGTACCCTAAAAAAACCACAAAAAACAACCACAGGGCTATACATCCAGCTACTGCTCTATGTAAGTATTCAGGATTACATTCTTAATGACATAATTTCAGTCTGCAATTCAGATTTATTTTCAGGTTTATTTTTAAGTCACCAAACAAGAAATACCATTCATATTATAATTTCATTTTTTTCCCTTATAATTTGCTTCCCTAAGAGCAAAACATATCTTATTTTCACACATTAAAACAGCTGAACATCACAGCAAGCAGCTTAAATATCAGATTTTAACCTTGCCTTGCATTCATCTTTTTTCTTTATGCTGATTTTAAATATTTTCTGAACATTTTGACTTAACACTCAATGTAGCCTTAAACGTGACTTTTGCTAACTGCCAGTAATACACAGCTTCATTCAACCAGTCGCTGTTCCCACATGTATTCAAAGTCTTTCCAACACTTAGGACAACATATTTGCTGATACTTTAAAAATTTCATTAAGTTTTATTTAAATAAAACGGAAGCAAATTGAAATTTACAAAGCTTAAAATTTTATTAAAGAAAACTCAGTGTGCTTAAATTTTCGAAACAAGATTTAACAAAAACATTTTGTCATCAAAGGCCAACAGTTTGCAAAACATTTCTGGTAACCAAACTCCATGTGGCTTTTAGGCATGCAGAAGTGCAGAACAGTGCCTCTGGAAGACCTGCCAAGCATTTAGACAGGTTGGATACCTGACTGCTGCTGGGACTGTGTGAGGAATTGAGTGTCCACTACTGGTTTTGATTTGTTGGGTTTTTTTAATCGTCATGTGGGATTTTTTGGGGTAATTGGGTTTATTTGATGCCTAAGGCTCTCAACTAACTCCTTATCCTTAGATTATCTTTAGATTTAACTTAATTCCCTTCAAATTGAATTAACTGTTACTGGGTCACTATTTCATCAGCTGTTTTTCAAATTTCAGGTGAAGAAACCTAACTCAAACACCGTCAAAGGTTCTCTGCTTGTGCAAATAAGACCAAAAACAAAAATGAAGGCAAAATATTTTCTCTGTAACAAAATCTGAAAACATGTATGATAATAGGTAAATAAGTGTCAAGATTAGCTTCACTCTGAAGTCTACAGATACAGCACCATGGTTTTGTTTATAAATCTGGCTTCCCTTTTGATTATGTACTCATTTAGAATACAGCACTCTCATTAAAAGGTGAAGAAGGCTCATGTATACAGAACTTGAAACTTTAACAGAATACAGCAAGTCTACACATAACACTGCCTGCTGTGATTCCAAATTTGATTACACATTTATCTTTGAAAAGGAATTCAAGTTCTAAATGACTACACCAGCACTTAGTAATGATATTTTTATGCACTGTACAGAATGTATCTTCAAGTAGAAGAATATAAGAATGTCCTGGAACTACATACCAGAGAAACGCCAACTGAAACAGATTTCTTTTAAGGCAGAAGTTCAATTATATATAAGATTAAAAGTCACCACAATATTAACTATAACTAGGTTCATTAAGCATTTAAAAACTTGCATTCATAACTATTAATTCTAGTGCTGACTAGAACTCTACTGATGTTCCAGGAAGTCCAGCTGGAGATATGGTTATCCTTTGAGGTTAAAACTATGGCAGAGTAAAGTTAGCCTAAACACTACTTTCAATTATTAAATAAAATGTGCTCATTTAGGTTAGTAAGTTATACAACTATTTAGAAAGAGGAAATATGAAATATTGACAATGATAAAACAGATTTTAAAAAGTTATCATTGAAAAAGTTAGAATTCATATTCGGAGGAATTTCAATGCTTAAAAACAGATTCACATATGTTCATCCAGTTGAAGATTAGTGTATTAAAAAAAGTTAAGAAAATACTTTTGTGTTTCAGTTCAGCTGTGCTTGATTCAAGCACAGCTTAGAGGTTGGCTGATATAAATTAAACATTGGTCACTGCCTCAGCAGCCAAAAGTACAGAAAAATGTACATGTTCACAGGATAAATAGAAGTCTCTTCTTTTGGAGGAATTAAAAAAAAAAAAAAGAAAAAAAAAAGAAAAAAAAAAAAACAAAAGAAAAAAAGAGAAAAGCTATCTCACTCCAATACGGGAGGTCATCCACTCCAAGCCTTGGCATAATCTGAAAGATAAGAGATGTTATAACTGGTACAAGTTCTATTCCAGCATCTTGAAGGTATTCTCTACTTGCTTTTTGTGTAAAAACAGCTACTTAAAATAAATCAAATCAACTGGAAATGGGATTGAAAGCTGAACAGAGTAAACAGTGTTTTAAAGTAAGTCTACTTAGGCCTTAGCCACATGAAAATGGTCATGCATTCTATTTTATTGAAGCTTGGCAGTACTTCAACTTTTTTTCCTTGTAAACCTAAAATACACTATCCTTAAATGCTTGCTCACAAGTACATGGAAACAAAAAGGTTCTTCTTTTTCTACAGAAAGCTAGACCTTTACAGACTAATAATAAAAGATAAAGGGCAGATTATCCAGACTGAATTGTTTCATGAAAAGAAAGTATATAAAGAATTCTAAAATTACATTACAAAATTAAAAGCACGTTTATACTGAATGCTAAGACTGCACGGGATCTAATCTGCTTACTAACTCAGTTTGCATCTCCGTTTAAAAGTCTCTTCCATTTTAGAAGACAGACTTTCCTTTGGTTTTCTAGGGATCTGTTTACCTAGTTTATACCCCCTTTGAGCTTCACCTTTGCACATTAAATCAGGGTTGAGATCCAAGAACGCTTTACTCACACCAAGTTGACTCCCCCCAGATTCTTGTCAGATCTTCCCAAGGAAGACTCAGCTCAGTGATCTAACTTAGGAATGTTTTTTCTAAGTTGGTCTCACTACTGTCATAGTTTCAAGTATTCTAAATATTCATGGGTTTTTGTTTTACAATACGAAGGAAGCAGCCTAGGACAACCACTGTTTCTAAACTAAACCTCATATTTATGACAGTAATTTCACAATTATAAGCCACACCTTTTTCCTTGAAGAATCCAGCCTGCCCCAGTAGTGCGGCTTATATTCAGATGCGGCTTATCCATGGACAAATCCCAGTGAAATGCCAACCTGGAAGTGAGAGCTGGCCGGGGAGGGCACCTAAGGCTGCCTTTAAAGGCTTCACTGGTCTATGAAAACTGTTGTAACTTGAGCACCTGACACCAAACCCAGCTGGCAGCGATTCTGTTACCAATTTGTTACTTTGTTACACGTGGATCCTCACTTTTTAAAAAAAAAAAAAAAAGGTGTGGCTTATATTCAGGTGCGGCTTATATATGGACAAATCCCGTGGTCTACCTGGCTACTGGGAGGTGCAGCTTATAATCAGGTGCGGCTTATAATCGTGAAATTACTGTAATTATTTCTTTCCTTCAAATGTCAACTTGGTTGAAGATCCTAGTTAGTACATAAACTGTGTATTTGACTTCAACAAAACTGGAAGAAGGAGAGTTAACTCTTAGAATGAAGCAATACAACCACTCCATAAAAAACCCCCACTTTATTCTCACTATTCCACCCAAAGGAAGTTAATGGCACTCTATAAGACATCTCCATGATATTAAAAAATACCTCATGCTAGGTAGATGCTCTCCCTTCCCAAATACTCAGTTGGATTCACTATTTTTGATGTCCGAAGACCACAATATTGTAAAGCTTTTACAACAGAGGAAAAAAATCCTCTAAATATCACAAACTCACAAGACTGCTTTAAAAATCAAAATGAGAAATTAATACACTTCACACCACACCAGCAAGACAATATCCAACTTTTTAAAAGGTATCCAGAAATGTTTTTTCGTATTTACAAACAAAGGATATAAGGCCAGCCCAGCTTTTCAATTTAGCAATTGTTGGCATAAGGCACACAATTTTCAAAATTAGCTACATTAGCAGATATAAACAAAAACTTTAATACTGGTAACAATTTTGTTTTATGACAAATCTATGTAACTTTTCATCAAAACTATGTTTCAATGCTAATCAAAAAAACCCAACCAATCAAAAAGCAAAAAACACCTCAACCCCCCAGTTTAGAGGCTTCCTGTAGTTTAGAACATAAAGGAAGAAAATACTAGCTTATTTTGTTAAATACAGAAACACACAACAGTAAAAGAGCAGCACAGAGAGCGTACACAACTATTCAACAGCTACATACTTAGGTGGAGGGGTGGTGTCTGGTTTTTCGTTTGGGGTTTTTAACAACAAATGGAAGACTTTCATACAAATTTGTGGAGTTTGAGCTATGAAGAAACCCACGAGGTTCAATTAACAAAATGAGAAGTTCAAAATGTCACTCGGACTGCAAAATTCAGAAAATACGGAGTTTCATAAAATCCTCTTTGGTGTCAGCAGGCTTCTAAATCAGAATTGCCATTTACCAGGAATTGCCACAGTGAGCAGTCAGCACTTACCCTTCTCCTGTCAAAGCACAGCAGGACTGAATGTGCCACGGGTGATCTTTTATGGAGCTGAGGGTGAGGTATGCAGATATCTCGGCAGCCGTCATGCAGCCTTTCATGTCCTGCTTGTTCGCGAAGATGAGAACCGCAGCCTTCCGTAAATCCTAGCAATGATTCAGAGTCCTCATCACAGTTATTACACAGAACTAAAATGCTGTTGTGCTAACTTAATTTGCTAAAAGAACTGTATGCAAGCTCATATACAATTACACTGGAGCATGGCGTTTTAACTGTCTTGCTACACTAAACATTCATTACAGTAAGACTGAAAAAACTAATTTATTCAGATGTGTTCACCACCACAGAGAATCAAACTGTAATGCATTATATGAGCATCCTTTTGGCGTTGACCACATGTTGATACATAACTAATGAAAGGCTTGTCAAAATACATTTTATACTGCTCCAAATCATTCAGCCAGAAGAACTGTTTCTGGTTAAACACTCTTAAGTCCTACAATTATTACTATTCAACCAGAAAAGCCTGCTAGACATCAGTCCCTTGAAATTGCTTTTAACTTCATCAAAGAAGTTCTGTACTGATTAAAGCAGTAATAATTTAAGAAAGCTTTCTGAATTCCGGTAAGTTTAACCCTAGTGTTCCAAAAAGGGAGCTCTAACAATGCTGCATCAGCTTTAATAACTAACAAAAATTGTTTTGTTTCAGTATGGAATTGAGCATTCCAAATACCAATGAGACAGTAACTGGATTGTATGGCTTTAAAAGTGCAGAAGGGTGAACAATCTAATACTCAGGAAGCTGACAGCTGCAACTAAAAATGTTCAATACATTTAAATGTATATTAAATTTTGAAACTATTTTTCCACCAAGAGGAAAAAAAACCCAGACAACAAAAGCAACAAAGCTTTATGATCTACAGCTGAAAATTCAACCCTACAAATAGTCCAGTCTAGGCCTATCAACTGACTTCAAGAGATGGGTGATCACACTTTCTTAAGAGTTTGAGACTGGAAACTAAAACACTACATGGGAAAACTTCAGCACAAGAAATAATTTTTCCACCTTTTTTGGTAGTGAATTTACTCCTTACTATTAGACCTAAACTAGAATTAATATTAAACTGTAAAGCAAAAGCTCACTTACATGAAACACAAATCTTTCAGAGAAATGAACCCAACAGGATTACTTGCACTATACTAAATCCTTTTCTTTCAAAAATGAAGGAGAATATTTAGATTTAAAACAACCTTAATTGAGCTTCAGAGTGAACACAAAAGATTTTAACATACTTTACCTAAACAAATGTACAAGTCAATTTAGGATGTTTGAGTGAGTTTACCCAATGCTGGGCAGTCCCCAGGACAGCATACAATAAAAATACAAACAAATAATTCTGAAGGAAAATGACCTGAAATTAATTGTTCCATAGTATGATATATGCTCATTAATTTTAAGGAACAGGAATAAAACAAACAAAAAAGTAAGTAAAAAATTTAAAAAATATGTTTCTTGAATTTATTTAATTTATTTAATTGAAATAGTCAGTGGCAAAGGACAGTAATACCTAGTTACATTAATATGAAGGATAGTATATTTCACAAATTCAACATTTGCAAAGTAAAGACTGACTTGATTACAATCAAGCAAGTCCTTTTAGAAGTGTGCCTCATAATAATTTTTCTGCTTATTTATAACTTACATGGTTTTAAAATGTGATCAACTGGAATGCACAGTTATTCTCAATTTTTTTTCTGATAGTATTATTTTTGTTAACATAGGAAACATGAAATGTTATTTCACTGTTCTCAACAAAACTATTATCCCAACTCCCCACCATACCTCATGAGCCAGCATTCTATAAAGTTCTTCTTTTGTAATAGAAAGTCGCTCTCTATCAATGCTGTCAACAACCAGAATGATGAACTAGGGAAAAACACCAAGAGTGTATAGTATGTAAATACAAATTACAAATTACAGAAAGCACAATTTCAAAAGACCACTACCACAAGTCTTCCTACAGAAGAGACATACACTTTCAGAGGACACTAGGAAAGAAAAAGTGACAAAAGGGAGAAAAGAGAGACAGTAGCTAAAAGGGAGAATTAGAAATCACTGCTATAATTCTCCAACATATTTTCCAAATCACTTTGCCTCATAAAATTTAAGGGATTCATTAGCCATTGAAAATGACCACAAAGTACGAAAACCTAAGTCAATTTAATGCTGCTGTGACTTTGAGATGCCTAGCAGATGAGGAGGAACAGTACCAGAATTATTCATATGAGGGATGCTAGGATTAGCATAGTAAACAGATCTCTTTTCTTTCTCTACTGTTTCCAGCAGACAAAGCTCCTAAGTAAAGGGAAAGTTCTTCTTTCCAAGTACTATAAGGCACTAGATTTCAAACATTTGCTAGACAGAATACAGAGAACATCCCAAAAGTATCAGAAAAATAACATATCCATGTCTCCAAATTCCAAAATCAAACACACTCCAGGGATAAATGCCAATAATTTATTGATCTTTACCAGATAACGTTGGCAGAAGTCTTTTTATCTACATGTGTTTCTTAGATGTAGCTGCGCTTTTCCAGATTAAACAAAAAATTAATCTAAAATACTAGAGATGAAGTTTGAGATGGCATTATCAGGCTTACAGGAGATCTAGAATGGATAATGGATCTCACCTTTCTCCAAGAGTATAGAAAAAGATATAAGAAAGGAGGAGACAAAAAATTTTAATTTTACAGGAGGATGGAATACTTATATAATTATATAACGAGTAGTATCTGCAAGAGGTCTCTGCTTTTAGTAGAAATGGTAAGAAATGAAGTCTAGAATATTTTACTTCAATGCAGATGTCTCAAAAATAGTCTGCAGTGATTATATGTGTCTTTTTGTACTGATAACCTCTTAGCATCAAAAAGAGTGTCATAAAAAGAAAAAAACCCACAAGTCAACAGTTGCTGAATTCTACTCCAACATTTCCAGCAACAGCAGCTCTGCCAGCATCTCATGAATAGTGCACAGCAAGACTTTCCATCCTCCTCTGGATAAAAACTATGAGCTGATGAGCTTTTTAAATACTGCTGCCTAGGCTTAGAGAAAGTTTCATTCCTTGCCCCTAATTATCATTATTTCAAAACTATTTCAGACTGGATGTACAGAAGCCCAGTTGACCACTCAGATCATCACAAAGTTTGCAAATTACATTTCAAAATTACCTTTTTAATCCACTTTAAAAAGTAAGCACAAAATCTGATCTAAAAAGCATTTCATTATCATTTGATTGCCTAGGAAAAATCTAACTTCACAGTTTATAGCATAGATCAAATAACATTAGTGCAGACAGAAAAAATACTTCAAATTACCAGAAAGATGGCTGCATACCAGACATACCTCACACTTTTTGAACTTATTCTTCCTCATTAAAATGTAAAAACAACACAGCTGCAATCTTTACATAAGTCTACAAATATTCCTAATAAATAAATAAATATAATTTAAAAAAAAACTTATTTGATTTGCAGCAACTTCTCATACCTCTGTGTTTGAGTAATAGGTATTCCACGATGACCGTAATGATTCTTGTCCTCCAATATCCCACATTAAGAAATGAGTGTTTTTCACCACTATTTCTTCTACATTGCTTCCTATGGTTGGAGAAGTATGAACCACTTCATTCATTAAGCTAAAAGAAACAATATCACACCATAAAGACCAGTCAGCAAAATGCATAAGGCTTGTTACAGCTCAGTTACAATAATTTTTTGTAGAAAAAGTAAATATGTGCAAAATGATGTAAAATATTAAAAAATTAGACATATTTTTATAAAGCTATACATTTGAACTTCAGAAAGCAGTGATTGTAGTCATGCTTACAGAAATCGGCAATGAAAAATAAGCATATAAAAGGCATAACAAATGGATAAGCACCTGTATTTTAGGACTGTCTTTCTAAAGGACATTACCAGACATGTAAAATGCACTTGTTTTAAAGTAGGATCTAAAGATCCTAAATACAAAAGCACTAGACCATGCAAAATATAAATCAGAATGTAATTTTATCAAATCACTCTACTTAGTAACTAGATATGCAATCCCAAATGACTGTTTGGTTGCTTAGCTGAAAATTTCTCAGTTTCACCACTAAGCTTGCTCAAAATGTTTATGAAGAGAAAATCTTTTTAGAAAGCATACTGTATTGCTTTGATATCCAAATACAAGAATATTAATTTAATTACACCCTCATCCTTTTCCACAAATACAATAGTAATTGTGATCTTGACAACACTCTTGAATTTATTATGGATATTTTGTAATGCTGCCAAGATTTGAGTGCAATGACGCTACTGAAAATGAGTAAGGTAGGACCTAGGCAAGATGAAAGTTATTTTTAGGAATTCTCCATCACAAATTTTATTGAGAAACATTTGGAAACATTTTTAGGTTTTTGCAGAATAGCTAGAATTTCCATTCATTTAAAAATTGTGCTCTTTTCTGCAGCTAGTGGCAACAGGATTATTTTTATGCATACACATTCAAACAGGCTTTAATGGGAAAAAAATCTGCAGTTCAATTTGTGCCTGGATGCACCAATTTGTTGTTCAATTGACAGTTCAGTTTTAAAGCACAGCAGTTACTTCACTTACCCTTTAAATATTTATTCTTTTTAGAACAACTACAGTAATTTCACACCCATAAGCCACACACCTGGTTATAAGCCACACTTCTGGGTAGCTGGGAAGACAGCAGAATTTGTCCTTAAATAAGCCGCACCGGGTGATAAGCTGCACTTTTTTTTAAAAAAAAGCGAGGATCCATGTGCAACAAAGTAACAAGTTAGTAACAAAATCGCAGGAGCCGCAGGGTTTGCTGTCAAGTTGCTCAATCTGCAAACAGTTTTCACAGACTGAATAAGTCTTCAAACACAGCCTCAGGCACCCTCCCCATGCTGTGGGCCCTGGCACTCCCGTCCCTGGTGCTGGCTGCCACGGCTCCCTGCCTGCTGGGCAGCGACGGCGGCTCCCCACGCTGCTCAAAAGCGGCAGCTTGGTGGGCTGGGCGCGCAAAGCCAGCAAGCGGCTGGGTGGGCTGGGCATGGGAAGCGAAGCCGGCAAGCGGCTGGGCGCGCGAAGCGAAGCCGGCAAGCGGCCGGGCAGGCAAAGCGAAGCTGGCAAGCGGCTGGGCAGGCTAGGCGTGCTAAACAAAGCCAGCAAGCGGATTGCCGCCCACCCGGCAGCAGCTCCGCAGCAGCTCCCCATCCCTCCCTGCCCACCCAGCCGTAGCTCCGCAGCAGCTCCCTCCCCGGCCAGATCGCACTTCCGGGTTGGCATTTTGCCGGAATTTGTCCATAGATAAGCTGCATCTGGTGATTAGCCACACTTCCGGGATTGGCTCGATTCTTCAGTGAAATAGGTGCAGCTTATCAGTGTGAAATTACTGTAATATCATTAAGGTACAAAGTGTGATCTAGAACCCTAGAGATTCCACCAGGTTACAAAGCTGAATTTTCAAAGATTAAACTGTGACCAACAACAAAATCCAAACAGAAAAACAATTAGCTCATATACTTACAACTGGTAAAGAATAGTAGTCTTTCCAGCATTATCAAGTCCCACTATGATTACTTTGTGCTCTGCATATTAAAGAAAAAAATAAAAGAAAAAAAAAAAGAACAAAAAAAAACCAAAAGAAAGAAAAAAAAGCAGACAAAAAATAAATTAGTGGAAACAGCAATAATTATAATTCTGGTTAATAACTCTCCCTTACAGAAGAATGCAACTGCTTGCTTTTCTTATTTCAATACTTTACACAGATTAGTGGAGACTTCAGGACAAAAAAAAAGCCAAACAAAGCCTCGTCTTCTCTTGAGACTCCAGTCTCAGGAAAAGTCAGTACTGGACATCTAAGAAAAGTATGGTCACTAATAATTACTTCACCTACAACATCTAATTTTAGAAAGAAAAATACAATTAAAAAATATAAGCCATAGTAGTATATCATGTTAAGAACACCAACAAATATCCAAAGATTGCCAAATATATTACCCTAACATTCAAGTTAAGGTACCATCATTATTCACATTAAAAACCTAAAAGGAAACTGCATTTTAAATAGGCCACAGATTCTAATTCTGCAACTTGTGAACTGAAAAGTCACAGAATGATGGAATGGTCAAGGCTGGAGGACACTTCTGGAGGTCATCTGGTCAAACCTCTTTGCTCAAGCAGAACCCACAGAGCCAGTGGCCTAGGATCAGGTCCAGATGGGTTTTTAACATATCCAAGATGGAAACTCCACAGTCTCCTTGGACAGCCTGAGTCCTTGCTCAGTCACCCTGACAGTGAAAAAGTGTTTCCTGCTGTTGAGAGAACTTTTTGTGTTTCAGTTTGTGCCCATTGCCATCCCTACCACTGGACACCACAAAGACAAGTCTGGGGAGCCTCTGCCCTCTTTGCACCTCTTTTTCTCACATGTGCAATCACCCTTGCAGCCCACTGGACTCTCCCCAGGATGTCCATGACTCTCTTGTACTGAGGAGTCCAGAACTGGACACGGTGCTCCAGATGAAGCCTCATTAGTGCTGAGCAGATCATGCACCCCAACCTGCTGTGAAGTCCAGCACACAAAACAGTGATCTTGCAATTGCTGCAACAGTTTCTTTCCAGGCACAGAGTAGACAAAACAGAAATCAACCTAACAAACAACACCAGTAAAAAAGTCCTCCAGAATTTATATGCTTTTCTGTAAACCATCCCTCTAAGAATTTCAAATACAGTAGTACCACTTAGAATGGTGGTTCTTTTGCTACACGTGTGAAGTTACAACATGCTGATCCAATTACTGACAAAAAAACAAACCACTTGAGAGGGAATAATTTGCAAATGGATAAATAAAAAACTGTGAACAAGCTCACTTTTTGAAACAGATAATATTTACAATTCTAGGGCATTTATTTTGAAGGAAAGCATGGTTCAGTTTAAAGATTTCCTACAAACTATCACATTTGATCTATAGGATAAAATAAGTTACTAGATCAGAAGATCCATCATAAGTATCAAATTGATGGTTTTTCCCCCGAAAGTGGGCGGTTTAAGGAAAAACAAAGTGTTTTGGTTAAAAATCTATTTATATATAGTAACCTAGGTCATTTTACACTGAATATTACTGTAATAAAACATTTTCTTGTTCAGAACTTTCATAAATGTTGCTATGCAATAGGGTCATAACAGATGGTAAAATGTATTTCCTTGTGCCAATTCCCCTACTTCTGCATTCTGTCAATACATTCTAAGAAAAGAACATTTCCTGGCTGTAAAGGCCGGAGTACTTTTAGCCCCACTAACAGCAGCATCAGTAATTAATAACCTTTCCCAATACAATGCTAATAAATCATGCCTAGTGGCTTGACTGTCCATCTCTTTTTCAAATTTAGTTAAAGATCTTTCAAAGGTCAACACCTAAATACTCTCTCATTGTTTTCAAACCAGACATCTTGTCAACTGTTACCAGGAAGAAGATTCTACTTCTGCAGCATTCTCTTTAAGTTATTCTCAAGAAAGAAAAGAAATTCCAGTCAGGCATTGCACTGCTCTCTCATCTTCTTATCAGAACACATCATCTTAGGCATGAATGACTGGAGTGTTGGATGATACAACATCACACTACTGTAAGTAATGAAGAAAAACCCTCCATTGAGACGGCTGCTTTTGAAAGCCACTGAAGTGTGAATGGTCCAACACTAACTGAGAAAAAAGCACAGCTTATCTGTGTTACTTCATAGTCAAATGGTGTTTCATATAGTGATTGAATAAGCAGAAACAATAAACAGTCACACATGTATTAATTAACAGTAATCTTGGCATGAAAATAGTAAGATGAAATCATGGGTATTTCATACAAGTAGCAGATTCCAGAACTACAGTAATGGAAACTCTTCACTTACAAAGATATTCAAAAGTTGAATTTCTGTCTAGTTTGATGAAAATACAGAAAATTTACACACAGATGTGCATTAGCGGAAAAACAGGTGAGCTTTAAAACTACCAAACTGAGACATAATAGAATTTTTGGCATGACAACTACTTGTTTACAAGAGCAACCAGGAGAAGACACATGACACATTTAGGAGGAAGGACAGTTACTGGGTAAATCATAGGCAGTGATTTTATTTGTGCTCTGTACTTACAGACTAACCAAAGTTTCTCCCTTTCACTGGCTGGTATTCAAACTCAGTTTAGGTTGTATTCATGAGTATCTTCCCAGTCCACCATGTTCTTGGTAAAAGAAAAAAAAAATCCATAACAAAGTTGAGAGAGCAGAAGAGAAGAGTCTTTATCAATGTAGGAAGAGGGAGGGAAGACAGAGAAAGTAGAAGTAGGCATATGCAGGGGAAAAAATAAAAGACAGTATTAGACCACTTCTTGAAAGAATCCGAGGACTTCTTGGTTTCATTAACCATTTTTAGCACACTGTTTAAAAAAGCTGATATATAATATGGTTAAAAAATAATCTGTCAGTTTAGTATTACAAAAACACAGGACAGTGAAGATGCTAGAAGAAAGACACAATATGCTCTTTTCTTCCCTTACTCATCTGTATTTCTATGTGGTAAAAGGGTCCAAAACCAAAGATTCAATTCTCTCAACGTGCCTTTTCCTCTATTTTGAGAAAGATAAAAATAAAAAAAATTCCAAATACTTAAATGATGAGACTGCTAACGTATTTGGAAGAAATGACTACAGAATGGGTACTGATAACTTTCAGGCTAAGAGACAAAATGCTCATCTGATTCCAAAGAGCAACAATCCTGGAGGCCTCAGAGCTGACAGAATGCAGACAGAATTTTGCTAGAAAGAAGGCAGGAGAAAGAGCATAATTCTGGAGGTCAAAGAAGTCTCAATACAAAGACTCATACTTCACACTAAGAGCTAACTTAGAGTCTTCTCTTAAGCATACACGAGCTGCTAAAATACATTTTGCATCCCCAGACTCAATTACAAGAAAGTAGAGAAATTGTCAATAACTTTTAGCAGCCAGCGGAATCAAAAGCCATCTGGTTTTCTGGATAATGGTCTCTCCTAACCTGACTGGGACTGCCTAAGTGAAGTAAACTGTGGAGTTACAGAAGTTCAATCATCTTGAATTAGAGCTTACCATTATTTTTGTCTTTTAAAAAATGGGGTTTTTTCTTAATCTTTTAATAACTGTAGCAATTATTCAGAGCAACCTGTAAGACGCAGAATAATTACTATTCCAAAAATAAGTAAACCCCAGATTTATGAGCTCCTCAAATAACTCTATCCACCACTTTAAAAAAAATAAGGTATTGATAACTGTCATTTCTCTTTACCAGGATTGCTGACATTCACTTCAACTGTTAACCCACAGTTTAATGAAGAGCTATCTTGGTAATATTGATGGAATGGCAAGGCAAGCAAATTTTACTCAGATGTGTTAACACAGGCATTAACTTCCTGGCTCCACCATCTATCCACACTTCTACATGTTGCTCAGAAGAATGTTCCACTTGACTACTGAATCATGGCTTCAGCAGGTCATTTTTGAAATCTGATTTTTTTTAAACTTCTAAAAGTAAGTTACTAATAAAAGCAAATTCAACTGAACTTACGACATCTAGTAACGAGTCTTGAAATGGCTTTAGAGCACGATATTTTAAATGAAAACAATACTTGAGTATTTTTTTCACATTTTTTGTTAATTTTAACAAAAAAAGGGAAAATTATCAGGAAACCATTAGAAAGTCACCTAGAAATTTGACAAAGTCTAATTTAAAGCAAACCATTTATTTTGTAAGTATCTCTACTTCAGTTCACATCATTCAATTACGATTTGATTATGAAAGACTTAAGCACACCTTATCCCCCATGCTCTACTTGGTGGAACACAGATGAAATTTTCAAATCTTTGCTTAGTTTCACCTTTCCTCTTGCCAGTCTCAAGTACTGCAGCCTATCACACAACTCACAGCAGCCATGAGAACTGATCCTCATCCATGATCCTCACATAGCAGACTCTGTTTGCACCTTAGAGATACTCCCTCTGTACAGCCAAAATCAATGTGTAAGTTTCTGTACTAGTCTGCTCAATGAGCAGCTTCACAGGACAGCCTGTGAATTCTCCAAAGAATCATTAAGATTTGATGTAACCAGAAGAGCAACCAAACTCAACTCAGAAATTACTATGCTTTATTATTAGCAATGATATTTAGAGAAAATGGTTGTGCAGTTGGAAAATAATTAGGTCAAAAATTTATGTTTGAAGAAAGTTTTCTTGAATGAAATTTCAATTTTGACCATGAAAAGAAACTCGCTTTCTTTTCTGTGGTTACACAAGAAAAAGAGATTAAAAAAAGTTAAACAAAACAACGCAAAAATGAAACAAAAGATAAATTCAGCACTAAGCCAAGATCAGAATACATCCTAAAACTCTCTAATTGGATAAATGCCAAAGAGTAAATGTTTCATGGTATTATCTAACTTTGAGAAAAAATTTTCATTAACCATCTAAATATATGAGTGCATTAGGTTTGCAAGATTTTGATAGTGGAGAGGGCTACACAGTGTTTTCTGTAAGACACCCCTAGAAACTTCTACATTTATGCAGCCAACAGCCATCACCAACAGGTGTAATGCCTCTGGGACAACATATTTAAGACAGGACAAGGTTATTGCACAGGTGTAATTATGGAAAAAGAAGAGTGAGATTATGTGAAAAAAACTCTGCTGATTCCAAGGTTGGTACAGAAGGAGGAGGTGCTGCAGGTGCCAGAGATCCACTCGCAGCCCCTGGTGAGGCAGCTATACCCCTGCAGCCACACGCAGGCCCATGGGGGAGCAGAGATGCACCTGCAGCACATGGAGGACCCCATGCTCGAGCAGGTAGATCCCAAAGGCAGCTGTGACCCCAGTGGACACTCATGTTGGAGCAGGCTCCTGGCAAGAACTCCTGGGAAGGACCTGTGGAGAGGAGCCCACTCTGGAACAGGTTTGCTGGCAGGTTTGTGACCTTGTGGGTGATCCACACTGGAATGGCCTGTCCCTGAAGCACTGCACCTAGTGAAATGGACTCCTGCTGGAACAGCTGGTGAAGAATTGTTAGGCCTTGGGAAGAACACACATTGGAGAAGTCCATGGAGCACTGCCTCCCTGGGAGAGATCCCACACTGGAACAGGGGATGCAGTCCCCCCCACAGGGAAGAAAGAGTGGCAGAAAGAACATGTGATGAACTTACCACAGTCCCCGTTCCCTGTTCCCCATTGCAGAGAGGTGGCAGAGAATCAAAAATAAAGCTAATCCTGGGAAAAAAGAGGGAGGAGTGGGGGCAGGTGCTCAGAAGATTTGGTTTTATTTCTCATCAACCCGCTCTGATTTGACAGGTAATCTATTATCTTAATTTCAGAAATTGAGTCTGTTTTGCCCATGGTGGGAACTAGTGAGTGATCTCTTCCTATTTTTATTTCAATCCAGAAGTCTCTAGCTGTGTTTTCTCTTCCTTTGCCCAGTTGTTCTAGTGGGCATTTGGCATCCAGCCAGGGTCATTCACAATGAAGAACAACTTTTCTTCCAGGAAATATTATACAATAACCAATACAATGTGTTTTCCTGAAGATAAATACTGACATCATAAGCTACTACAGAGGCAAATACTGAATGCTACCAGTTATCTCCTGATCAGTGCCCTGCTAATAGATCTTTTTGGAGTCTTTGGAATACTTCATGGAAGAAAAGGAGTTGCAGATTGCACTACTTGATGAAAACAAAAAAAAGGTGATTAATATTTTCCTGGAGTATAGGGTAAACATTGAATCTTCCAAATAGGTTTGACATTTCAGGAAAATAAGAAATCAGCAACTAATTCAGAGAACTCTGTTAGAAGACTTCAGGAATAATGTGGTAGGATGGTGTATGCATGAGAAAAAGAAATGATCTGGGATTGGATCCCAATCCCATTCCATGAAAGACAGTTTGATATATGGATCTCAAGGTGTACACACACTGAGGCTTTGCTCTGGTACCTACAGAATTAGAACGGGTTATGTGCAATCACAGGGACAAAACTATGAAAGTACACCAGGTGTATTTGCATCAAAAAACTTGCAACAGAGCATTGGAGAAAAAACGCTTATCTGCATTTTCAGTAACTTTAAAGTGGAAATGAGGTACACATTTGGAAACTTGATAAGAGACAATTACTGTATTTATTGTTTATATTGTTTTTCCTTGAGGCCCTGAGCTTAGAGCAGGCAAAATGATGTTACTATTAACTATGTGATTTTCTAACCAAAGATAGCTAGATAAACAAAAATCATTTAAGCAAATAAATTAACAGATAAACCGTAATTTTCTACTTTCATGATAACCGTCTGAGGTAAAGGTGCTGGCAGATGCAAATTCTGAACTCTGGATTAGAACACGAGCCATGATTGCAGGGCTGGATGAACTGGGCAGGAGAGCATGGAAAGCGATACTATTCCCTTACGACCTTTTTATTTTTGGCCGGAGAACTGATTTTCTTGGGTCACTAACTGTATTTAACTAGCACCTTTGCCAGAACACGAACAGATCTTTACCTCGAAGGCCCCTACATGTTTGGCGTTCTTCTTTTCCTTCTAATAAAGACGAAAATAACATGATTTTAATAACAGAGCCTGACTTTAAAAGGAGGATCGGCGAAGCCAAGACGGACCGTCATGGTCCTCCCCCAGCCGCCGGGGATGCCGAGCGCGCAGCGCCTGAAGGGCTCCCGGGGCAGACGACGCGTTTAACGCGGCCGGGGAGGAGGGGAGAGGAGGGACCACCTCGGCAACTCAAACAAAGCGGCCCCGAGCATGAGGCGCCGCGGGACCAGCGCTCACGGCGCTGCACAGAGCCCAACTTTTGGCTGGGCGGGCCTTCAGGGGAAGCCCTGCGAGCAGAGCCGGCCCCGAGCCCTCAGGACTGCCCGCGGCCCCCGCAGCGCCGCGGGCTCCGCTCGCCGCCCGCCCCGCCGCCAGCTCGGGCCCGCGCGCCCACCTTGGCTACCGAAGAGGCTCCACAGCTTGGCGAAGATTAGGCCCATGCCTGGCCTCGGCTCCCCGCCGAGCGCCCGGGGCACTCCGAGCTCACCCAG
>VRYO01002734.1:19744445-19829454 GCA_009812075.1 Sialia sialis
GGGATTTTTTTGGGTGGATTTGGGGATTTTTTTGGGATTTAAGGGAGGATTCAGGGAAGATTTTTGAGGGAAGTTTTGGGATTTTTTGCGGGATTTAAGTTTTTGAGGGTTTTAGGAATTGAAGGAGGACTCAGGAGGGATTTTTAGGAGTTTTGAGAATTTTCTGGGAATTAAGGATTAAGGAGGAATTTTATGAGGGATTTTTAGGGGGCATTTCAGGAAGAACTCGAGGGATTTTTGGGTGGATTTTTGGGATTTTTTTGAATTTAAAGGAGTTTTAAGAGAGATTTTAGGGTGCATTTTGGGGAATTTAAAGGAGATTAATAGGGGATTATTATGGATTTATGAGATTTTTTTTTGGACTTAAACGAGATTTAAGGGGGATATTTTGGGGTGTTCTTTTTGATTTTTTGGCGTCTCTCCCCCACCCCAATAAAGCCACTCCCTAAAATTCCCCAGAAAAGCCCCCAAATTCTTTCACGAATCCCCCAAAAATGGCTCCAAATCGCCTTAAAATTTCCCAAAGCAAGCCCCAAAATTCTCCCAAAATCAGCCCCAAAAATCAGCACTTAAAGGGCTTCAATTTCAACTGGAAAATGCCCCAAAATTGGCCAAAAATGCCCCTAAAATTCCTCCTCAAATCCTCTTAAAATTCCCCCAAAAGTGGCTTCAAAATTCCTGCAAAAATGGTCCCAAATTCCCCTTAAACGTCGCCAGCCGTCCGGAAGGGACGAATGCCGGCAGCAGCGCCGTCGGTGCCTTTTCCAGCCCAGTGTCCTCCAGCCCGGCGGTGCCGTGGCCGCTCCACGGCCTCTGGCGTTGGGAAGGGCTGAGGGCTCAGGGCAAGCAGTACTCTTATAAAACTTGTAAAAGCAGCAGATTCGCTTTCAGGACTGTGCTGCAGGTTCCTGTATGGAGAGCTCTTGGGTGGGTACCCACCGGGTTACCTCAGCAGCACCTCGGGGAGGGTCACTCAGTGAACACGGGCCCGGCTCTGCCCTAGCGAACGAGCCCGCGGGCACTTAGGGGGAAGTACAAAACATGTCACTTTAATCCGCTCGGCAGAATTTCATAGACCAAAACACACCCAAAAATAATAATAAATGAAAAAGAAGCCATGTCAGCAACGCCTTGTCCGATAAGCTCGGGCGCCCCGCGGGCTCTGCTGCCGCCCTCCCCGTGCCGCGGCGGGAGCAGCAGCCGCCCCAGAGCGGCGTGCCCGGGTCCCATGGCGACACCGCGGGCTGCGCTTCCTGCTGCCGCCCCGGAGGAGGCGGGGCCGGCGGGCCCGGGAGGTAGGTGCGTGTGAGGCGGCGGGGCTGGATATACGCGCCATCCGGCCCGGCAGCGGCCCCTGCACCGGCCCGCTCCGCCGGGTCCGGCCGGGGCCTGTGTGCGCCTCGGGTCCGCCAGGCGGAGGCGGCGGTGGCGGCGCGTCCCGCCGGGTCCCGCCGGGGTGCGGCCGCATCCCGGGCTCCTTTGGGCTGAGGCGCAGGGCCTCGGGGGGAGAGTGCGAAGAGCTGCGAGTCCCATTCCTTCCCGCTCCCTGAGGTTTTCAGTAAGGGGCGGGCGAGGGAATGAAGGAGGGAGCCCCATATTCCACTCCCTACAACGACCCGAGTGTCGTTTTCCTCCTGTGGGGGAGGGCGGGCAGGGAGGTTTGAAAATCTAACTCGGCATCTCTGGCGCTGGCCGCGTGTGACTGCTCGCAGTGTTTGTAGCTCGATCAAAGCCCTTCTCCGGCATCGTGTTCCCCGCTGCAGTTCCCCGCAGAGACACATGAAAATCAGTGGCTTTCTTCTAAAGTCCATCATGCCTTTTTCTGAGGCAAGGTGTAGGGCACAGCAGGTCTGGAGGAAAAAAACACACAGGTACGAGCCTGCCTCCTGCTGAACGTTTGAAGTGTGACTTGTACTTGACGGGGCACTAGGCAGCGTCCCCCATCAATCTGGCTTCCTGCTGTATCTGAACTTAGAAACATCTGTCCTGTCCCCCCTTAGCTCCCCAGCCTGGGAAATTGCCTTCCTAATGTCGATATTGAAGTCACACATAGGGCTTATAAATGTCTGCCTAATTATTTTCAGGATTCCAATCCTTTAAAATATTTAGAAGTGTGGCATTTTTTTAAAGGCTAGTTTTTTATGCTTCTGAAGAAAACCTTTCTAAGCCTGGGCCACGTGAGGATCATTTTTTTCCCCCTGTAATGTAGGCACTCTAGGACAACAAGCACACGGTGTGTCACATTTCCTGAAATGCTAACACTGAGCTTTGGTGATTTCAGTTGCGTCGACTGTTGTAGTACTGTTAAATAGATGCTATTGTATTACTATTAGTTTTTATGGCTATAGCAAAGTAAATTCTTGGGGTTTTTCTTGTTTTAATTTTGTTAGACTCTAAAAAGAAGTTAATTCAATTGCAGTCTCTTTCTTTCAGTAGCTGCTAATGTTGGGAATGAGGCTTTGAAACTCCTACCCAAGAAACTTTGCCTTTATCTGGACTCAAAGTAAGTTTACATAAGGTCACATTCTTCTAGCATTAAGGTTTGAATTGAATCAGAAATATTAAAAATAAAAAAAGAAGGGTTTTGTATTATGAAAGTGACAAATAGCTTTTTACTCAAAATTAATACCAAACATTCTGATCTCTTTCCTCTGAGTATATTTAGCACAATGAAAATGTATTTCAATAGTCAAAATTACTCATTATAAGTGGAATAAACCGAGAGTGATGTTCTCTCTTTCATTCCATTTATGCTGTAAGCAAACTTAAAATTTTAGATAGTCTCATTTCAGACTGAAGTATATATAATTTCTCCAAATACAAATAGAAGGGTGGGCAGATACCATTTGGGAAGATAACTGTATTTTATAGCCTACAGTGAAAAATGGTAGAGAATAAAATATCAGGACTGAGCAACAATAAGCCTTTTGGCTGGGCTTTTCAAGAGGAATTAAAGCAACATCTTGAAATTTCCTGTACCTTTTATCCATGTATTTTTTTCACCTGGAAGATTTAAAGATCAATAGAATTTTTGTAATTGAGAATAGTGTTACAGCCATATCTTGACCAATATTTGGAAATCTGGGTGCAATAAAATTGCATTATTAAGATAGGAAGATCAGAACCAAGAGCTTAGTTTGTGGGTACATCTTACCTGTTGCATTTATAAACTTAGAGAATATGGTACGAATCACAAAGAAAATAATTTGCTTATTCCACTTCCTTTCTGGCAGATTTTAAAAACTAAAGGAGGATGTCCTTTTTCCCTAAAATTGCATTCCAATATGAAGTTGAAGAATATCTCACCAAAGTGTTCAGAAATCATGAGGTATGTGACATAGTCACCCCTAACCATCAAAAAATAATGTATTTTTTTGTAACTTTATAACCTTACAATAAAATATTGTCCTCACATTAAACACAGAGTTTTTTATATAAAATACTTCCATATTTAAAATACAGAATTAGTATTTATGCTCATTGGCTTCAAAGTAGCATAGAAATATTTAAATTAAATTGAGTATAAATCATAGAATTCAGTTTTGGATCCCACTGAAGAATGGTTTATAGATAATTAAGTACATATTAAGCACATTATATTGACAAGAAATACTCCCTTATCCCAGTGAGATATACACTACAGACAATCTATTAATTCCTAATGCCAAGGATAAAAAAATTGCTTTTTTTATGTACACTTTTATCAGTATGAAAGTTATTGATTCATAGATTTGAATTTACTCTTCCATTTCCTTAGGGCTGGTCTATGTACAATAGCCGAACTCTCTAGCAGTTGCTTTGAGAGTTTTTGCTTGCTTCAAACTCTTCACAGTGAAGTTGCTGATAGAGCTGTTTTTCCCATAAGCATTTTTCAGGAAATTTGTGAGGCTTCCAGACATAGACATTTGTCACTATTGCACACCACACAACCATATCCCTCAATTTCTATGGAACGTGTATTTAGTGGAGTTCTTTTGCATTGAGCAAGAGGCGCCTGTGTGAATCTCTTAATATAAAATCTCTTCTTTCACTTTCAGCTTATCACTGCTTTGGGTACACAGGAGGCAGAGAAGAAATACCAATCTCTCTTAAGTCATCTATCTCATCCACCAGCTTTTACAACTGTAAGAGTAAATACCCACTTGGCCTCAGTGAAACATGTGAAAAAATTGCTGTTTGAAGAGATCCAGAAGGTTTGTGCAATTTCTTTGTTACAGCAAATACAGCAGGGTATTTCGTCTTTCATCTGAACGTGAGACCTTTTCGTTACTGGAAAATATACTTTACCTCAATGCATCCAGTGGTATTAACATTATACAACCACACTGATTTCCTGTCAGCTTTAAACATTAAATGAAAATCCATTATGTACCAGTATCCCTCATCTCATCCCTCCAAGAAAGGCAGTAACAGAGGGAAAAGATATCCAACTCTTTTTCTTATGGCAGATGCAAACCCTTGATAGGATTAAGGTATTGCTGTGGTAAATAATGTATAGGTGTTAGAAGATGTCAGATAAAGAGGGTAGCTCTGTGTGTGCTGTCTTCAGCATGCTTAGAATACCTTTATTTAAGACTCACTGGAAAAACTGTTTGGGAAAGTGAGAAAATTAGTATTTTTTGGAAACTGGAGCCATAGTGATGCCCTGCAGCCGCTGTATTTTCTTTTTTAAACCCGTTTTTAATCTGTATATAATTTTCTGGATTTTTCCTTTAAAGATTTCTTTAGCTGATAATACATAAACCATAATGTTTAAGAAATGTATTATTTTGAAATGATGTCCTAGATCTTCACTCTGTCTAAAAAGATCTTGTTCTTAAAGTAAATTATTAATGCTAGTGGGTGTACAGGGAGCTTTTGCATGACAGGAGCTAAGACATTTCTGTGATGCAGAGGCAGTTGACAGTGTTCTGCTGGCTGGGATGGTAATGAGTTTTGCTAATTTTAGCTTGATCGTAGAAATCTGGAAATGGGTATTGCAGGGTTATATTTTGCTTCAAGGAAAAAGGATTTTCTGAAAACTCACTTAAGATTAGCTTTTCACAAACTTGTATTTTGAAGTGTAATTACATGTTAGAAAAGGAAACCACCTAACACTTTTGACAGAAGTATAGTCTTGTATTGTTTCCTTTTTTAAGAGAAAATACTTATTTGTTAGTTGCAAACTGATTTATGGTTTTACATGCTTTAAGGTCATATTTTAGAAGGCTCAGATGAGAAGGCATAATTTTGTTTAAATCCAGGAACCTTTATAAAATGGCCTTTTTTTTTTCCAGCTAAATACATAACTCAGCTATCAGTACCCATACTTGGGCTGACAAGAAAAATGAGAAGTATTGCCAGCCTGGCCTATTAAGTAAGACAAGCAATACATGAGTAGTTAAACAGTGGCTTGCAACTAATTGCATCTAAGAGTTAACACAGAATAAGAATTAACAGAGTTAACCCAAGCTTCTCAGGTGGTGTCACTGTACGTTCTGTGTTCTGATAACAGCTCAGCCTTCTTCCAGAGGAAAGCAAAAAACAGTGATAGGGTTATGAGTGTCAGAGCACTCTCCCACTCCTTGAAGTCAATTCTCAGTCAATATCTTTGTGGTCTTGTTATTTCGGAATTTATTAAATATTTAGTCTTTTATACTAGTACTTTTAATATATAATGTCTCCTTGCACGTATTTCCCAGCTGCTTTTAACTGTTTTCTCTACCTTTGTGTTTTGTGCTCTACAGCTATAAATTATGAATGGAAAAATGGTTTTCAGTTTAATTAAGTATTTAAATATTAGGCTTATTAGTAATGCTTACTAATTATATTTTTTAATCAAACAGCAATTTAAAGGACTTCGTGTTCCAGTTCTCGAGCACCCAAAACTTCAGGATATATTATTAATTCCTGTCATTGGACCCAGGTTTGAAATTTTCAGTCTTCAGCCTTAAAATATTGTGTAATGCAATTTTCTTACAGATTTCTTGTTCAACAGTTATGATAACTAACTCAATATAATGAGGCACAGCTTCATTTTTATTATGACCTGGTGGACAGTCCATATACTAACCAGGTCAGAGTTCTAGTCCTTAAAAATGAAAGAAAACATAGAGTACTGTCCTTATTTTAAGACTAATGTTTTTTAGGGGAAAAGTGACATGTATGCATCCTCCCTGGAAAGCCAGGTAGGTGGCAGATAGATTAACTATTGCAGTGGAATATAGAGCTGTAGCCATGTACAGGCAGGGTTTTCTTCCACTGGAAGAAGTCAAGTGGAATCAAGAATTACTCAGTAGTTGTTATACACAGAAAACACTTCACAATCATCTGGCATAGGAAGGGATAGAGGACTGTTTCTCCATTCCATTATAATTTGTTTGTATTCCTGTGTCAGGTTCTTAATAATGGCAGAATGTGCCAGAATCTGCATTGGTTTTGGTGACTGGTTTTCTTCTTGACTCCTTGATTTCTCTGGGATGAAAAGAAATGCTTTAAATGTAATACACAATAGTTAACTACTTTTCCTCTATTATATCTGACAAAATCCATTTTTATGAACTAGAGTTTACTTGGGGGGTACTTAGCTTTTTTTTTCAGTATCCTTTTTCTTTTTACTCAACTATGTTTTGTATTTCTAGGCGAGATTTAAAAAGACATGCATCTGAAGTCATAGTTGGAGCCCATTGTGGATATGCAGTACTTCGAGGAGCACACGTTTATGTCCCTGGAATTGTATCCACCTCAAGATGTAAGAGTTCTCTAAATGCACCCAATTAAGTTGTAAAGCTGGCAGAAAAAGTGTCACCCTTGGGTAACAGATAAATGAATAGTGACACAAAACTGTTTTCTCAGCTGAAAGTATTCTTACAGTTGTAGTTTATGATAATGACACTTTTAAAAGTTTTTCTGACTTTTAAAAAATATTTTCACTATTTTTCTTTTTACTTGTAGTAAGTTATATATAATTATTTCTCACTGGGATGACCTATTTTAGATTCCTTTTTCCATATAATTCATAGTTGAAGTATTGGTTCTCAAGGATTTCAATTTCTTGGTTTTAATTTTAAAATATTTTTAAAGAGAATTTTCAAAATAAAACCAGGTTTTGTAATAATTATTTTATTACTGGATACTGTAACTGTTAATACAGATGTGAAGTTGAATAAACTTTAAAAAGTTGGCTGCTTTGTAGTCTTGTAAAAAAAAATAAATGTGACTCAACATCTGGATGGTGACTAGGTTTATCTTGATTATTTAAAAGATACTGAGTTTTTGTTTCTTCACTCAGTCACAAAGCCAGTTACCTTCATGATTCTGTTAGATTTCAAGTTGCAAATCTAAAAAAGCCCAGATTTCCTTTTTTCTCATCCATTGGCAATTCATTTGTTCATGTAAGAGAGATGTAGTAAAAATCTTTTTTCATTGATGAGAAGAATCTTCAGTTTTTATGTCAGATTCTTAAGAAATGGAAATTATGCATCAGTGGCTGTGCGACAGGATAAAAAAGTCTACATCTGTATGCTTTTTGTTCAGCAACCTGTTTTTGTTATTTAAATGTCACATTAACTTCATGTAGAACCAGTATAATTTTGGATGATTCACCTTATTCTATTGTGATGAGATCTAGTGATCATCTTGATTCTCTATTATTAAATAAAATGAGTCAGAAAAACATTTATCAAGTAATTTTGTTTCCTTTTAGGAAAAAAACCTTCAATAAGTTTTAAGCACGTGCTTAAGTCCAATTTGCTGAACAGAGATGTTTTTCAATCTAGGGCTGATAATGAAATAAGTATATTGGCATAGCAGTTGTTCAAACTGCTTATTTAGACAATCCTATAAATATTCAAATCCGTCTTTGAGTCAGCTAGTGATTTATCATAATTGCTGCATGTAATTATGCATGTAACATCAATTCAAAGAAAATAAATATACTATAAAACTTATGGAGCACTTCAGGGGAATTGCAGATGAGAAAATAAAATAAAAGGGCACACTACCCACTTGATGCCAAATATAATAAGGCTGTATTGAGCACAGATGGTCTAACTAGGAAAAAAACAGTACAGCAAGGACACATTTTTAATCACTAAACTTGCAATCCAAATGAGGATAAACTAATGACTGGGGGCTTTGAACTTAATTTACCCAATCAAACTCTAACCTTTTTGTTTATGGAATGCTGGTGTAATCTATAGAAAGCTTAAGAATTCTGTGCAGGACTAGTGTACATTGAAAGGATGATTGTCAGCAGAGACTGAAACAAAATCATCTATGTTTGATTTCTGGAAAAAACATTGACATATATGCTTGATGGAAGAGTTAAATTGCTGCAGGTTTTTATTCAGTGAAGTTGAAGCAGACGTTAATACTAAGCAATCACATAATGTTTTGTGTAAAAAGAAGTAGTATAAAAAATACATTTTCAGTGGCTATCCAACAAATATTACAGTTTAAGAATTTCAGGGCATTAAGACATAAATAGGCAGCCACTTGAAAATGGAAAAAAGGGTTCTCTAGTACAATTCCAAGAATTCTTGAGAAACTGAACTGTCACTAGTGTTGTTATGTCTTCTGGTTCCTGCAGCCTGTCAGTCACCTCAGAAATATAATTTTGGAAATGTTTTTATTGCTATCAGAAAAGGCTATTATTTTTAAGCATATTATTCATCCACTCCATACATAGCACTTTTTCATTCTTCTGTAAAATCACCTAAACCATCCCTATTCTATCTTTCATTTTTCTAACTCAGAAAGTTTGTTAAGTCTGTAGGATAACACTTCTAGAGTTTGGTGTATATTTACATACTTTACTGATCTGGTGGGTTTTAATTGGAGATAAAAAACTCTCTAAGAGGATTATTGAGAACAGCAGTTCCCTTAAAGGGATGAGATCCAGACCAGAACAAGAATATATAATCACTTGTGTCAAAGCAATAAATAGTTAGAGAAGGAGCTATAGCTGTGTTCTAGGTAGCAATTAGAGGTCATTACATAAATTTAGCACTCCTGTCTTTGTTCGGTAAGGGTGAGCAGTGTTGTTTCATATTGGTGTGCTTGGAGCAAGCATAGAGGACTGCATCCTGAAGAGTGTGCTTAAAACCTGTGTGTGACCCTGCCATGATTAGTAAAGTGCAGGTTTGTGTAGCCTCTTAGAAGACACAGTACCTGACTTGCAGCTTGGTGTCTCAGTACCTCCAGTCATTTGGTGGCCATCATTCACTGTGTAAAAAAGCTTTATATCATGTGATCTTCTTTGATTACATGTAGAAAGCGAATTTTGGTATAATAGAAGAGTTGAAGTAGACTACTGAAAATCCAAAGTTACTTGATTGCTACTGTTAAGTGTCATAATGATTTCAGCCTTTCCATTTTTCTTTGTGTAGTTGTGAAAGCTGGAGATGTGGTTTCAGTGTATTCAGATATTGAAGGGAAGTGCAAAAGAGGAGCCAAAGAATTTGATGGACTCAAAGTTTTCCTTGGAAATGGGATTTCGGAACTCAGTCGTAGTGAAATCTTCAGTTCAAGTGGCCCATTGAAGTAAGTCCATACTAATTACAGTCTACTTGTAAAAATTCGCGAAGGTAAGTAAGAAGATGGGAAAAGACTTTGAATTATTTTGTACCCTATGTGAAGTCATAAGATGGCTTTGCATGTTGGGATTTCCAGTATTTTTTTGGGAAGCTGTTAGTTTCATTGTGAGATCCAGATACCAATTTACTTGAGAGGTAGGAGGAAACAAGTGGGAATCTTTTAATAATTTATGCTTATTCATATTCAGTAATACCAAACAGAACGGAACAAATGTTCTCACTCCGGCAAAATTGCCATTTGGTAAATTGTATTCCCCTATGGATGGAACAGAAGTGCAGCCTTGGCAATTTCTCTATCTTTTAAAAATATCTGTAGAGGCTTTTTTTTTTGGTGGGACAAAGGACACAACATAAGGTCAGATATTTCAAAAAAATTACTAATATTTGCCTAAGTAGTTACCTATTTCAAGACTGTTTGCTTTTCTATTTTGTTGATGAAGCATGTGGTTTATTTCTCGTGTCACCTAAAACACACCAAAAGTAATGTAAAACACTATGGACGTCAAGTTAATGACCAAGTCTTTACTTCCCGAGAACAAACTACAAAAGTTCTAGTGAAAAAAAGGTACATTGCCAGAGATTTTCTGATTTATGGGAACTTAAATATAGTAGAAGTAGAGGTAGGATGCACCTGTTGAGTTGGTGGTATGGAACAGCAGTATGTAACACTAAATCAGATGTCTGCAAGTTTGCTTTCTCATATCCTTCCTTCTTGTTGGACTGTGCACTACATATGCAAAATAATATTAATTCTCTTCAGTAACCTTTTTTGTAGACTCAGTGTTACTCTTTCATAGTTTTGTCTTTACTGCTATCCATTTCCTGGTATATTAGTTTAGCAAATCTGCATTAGAATTTCATCCCCATTTAAAACTTTTAGGTGATTTCTAATTTGAAACCATAGCTTCACAGGCAAATCAATGCTTCTGCAAGGTTTTTCACATAGGATTTCTGTAGTAATTTCACTGAAATCTGAGGAGTTTGGAAAATGAAGAAAAATCTAAGTAGGAAATCACATGCCATTGCCTTAGTGCATGCATATGGCTAGGCCAACAGCAGTTATGGATTGAAGTTAAGGTATTTAGGTCTGGTTTTATGCATTTCTTTACAGTATCAAGGCTTGGATTACATCTTGGTTTATCCTGTGTACAGAACCAGAAATTTCCTTTATGCAATTTTAGAGATGGCTCCAATTTATCATGTAATGCATTTTTGGCATGATTTACTCAACTTAATGATGTCATTGTAAAGAATATCATACTACAAAATCATAGAAGTGTTTTTCTCAGTTCTTTCATTTTTATAAGATGGTTGTCTCCAGTTGCTATTTGTAAGCATCATGATTTTAATTGACTACTGTTAAAATGTATGAAACTGAGTATTGAATTCTTTCTCATGTTTTTCAGGGGGCTGGGTATCAGAATGATAGAGCCAGTCTACCTTAGTCCTTCATTTGACAATGTGCTTCCTAGTAATTTGTTTTTACAGGTATGTTTGTCCCAAAACCAAAAGTCTGTACTATTTACAGAATAATGAATATTCTTTTATCACACATTCATGGTTTCTACATTCCTTGTGCGTTGTAGCATCTAATTCAGTCTTTGGATTTGAGGAACACAAAGCATTTGAAATGAAGTCAGTGTCTAACTGACGGTATGTAGGAGGTTTAATCATACTGTGTCTGAGATATGATAAGAGATTTCAAAGCAATATAAGAGATACTCCCTTGAAAACATAGAAATTCCTTTTGCACAGATACTCTGCATAGAACTATTAGTTTTTGGGATCTGCCTATGCACTGGAATATGAGCCCCTTTCAAGGTACATAATTCTGTAGATAATCAGGAAAATCTCCAAATATTAGGTTGACTTGAAGCTGTCATTTAAGTACTAAAGACGAAAGGTTTTTATACCTTTGTATTGAACTAAGAAGAAAGTATTTCCATATTGTCTAAGGTGCAGTACTGTGCACAAATTACTGCACATTATTTCACTTCAGTTGCAGCTGTTGTGTTTATGTACTTAATAGCTCAGTTCAGCTTCTTGCTACTTTAATTCATTTTTATTTTGCTGTCCTTTAGCTGCACCAATATGTTAGTACAGTAAATGTTCCAGTAAACAGGTTAATATAAAATAATTGTAATAAACAGAGCTGCTCTGCTCTGGGCTGGTATCAGCTTATTTTATTTGGAGTTTTAGCACTGTAGTCTCCTCAGTCACGAGCTCTTAAACTCAGACATAGCTTTAAATGAAAAACGAGCCACTGTACTCTTCTGAAGTAGACTGTCCGTTATATATAGTATAAACAGTTCATTTTTCTTTTAAAGAACTGAGAGCAATTTCACAGAATGAGTTATTTTTTTAAATGTGTTTGCCATTCCTAAACAAAGGAGCTGATGCAGGGTATAAAGTTTGAATTCTCCTATATTTGTTTTTATGATAGAATTTACCTTCTGTGGTTGTGAGCCATATTTTAGACCCTCAACCAGGAGAGAAAATTTTGGATATGTGTGCTGCACCTGGAGGAAAAACAACCCATCTTGCAACATTAATGCATGATCAGGTAAGGGAATTAATTTGGCATTTTCAGAGGAAAAAAATGTGACCGCTGTTTGTTTGTACAGCTCTCTTCACTTAACTGTTAGAATGCACAGACAGTTTACAACAGCAAACAATTACTATTTTGACATTTTAGTTACCAATGTATTCTGCTATACATCAGAGTTACTGAAATGGGTAACAGAAAGTCTTCATCAAGTATTCACCATCAGCTTTAAAACCGTATTTGCTGTAAATTGATGGCTGAAATACGTTTCATTTCACTTTGTAAGATATTACTGAATTATTTTTAATCATAGAATTTTTTACATGCAAGACTTAGTTATGCAAGAATATGCTGGATTAATGAAACTTGATATGCATAAAAATCAGGGGTTGCTACTGTGTGCCAAAGAAACACACAACTCTCTACAAAATTTTATTAAAATGTTCCTAATCCAATTAGGATTTTTCTCAGTAAAAATTACCAATTGTGCCTAGAGATTTTAGGTTGAATTTCTAGTCTGAATTTGTCATTCTGTGGTAGAATGTCACAAATCCAAAACTGTCTCATGAGGAAGTAATAAAAACGAGAAGGAACAAAAAATACGTAGAGAAAAACAAAAGGAGAATGTAACAAAATAAGAATGGACGTATAGGATTACAGCGTTTCATGTGTTAATTGTTACGTGCACAGTGAAAAATTGAAATGCAGGTTACTCTTCTCTAACTGAGGGGGAAAGCATGTAATGTTTCCTCTAAAATTTTGCAAGGCTTTATTATTTTAGAGATAGGGTTATTAGAATATATCAGATTGTTTAGAAGTCTTGCAGTTACATTATGCAGTACTTTGACAGTGGCCTGTGCATAACTGTGAAGGCACAGCATGTAATGCTATAAATAAATTGAGAAAAGGCAGGTATTCAGTTCTATGGTGGTTTGTGTGTGGAAGTGTTTTCTTCCCTCAGTATGGAACAATGGCAGAAGGCATTAAAAACGCATTAGACATTTATTATATACACACATAAAACTTCCAGTAAAGAATTTCAGTGTGATAAATAAAGGAAGTCTGCAAATCATATCTTTATGTCATGGATTCATTTACATCTATATTCTTTCCATTTCCGTATCTGCCTTTTGTATAACTTTACAGAACTGCTTTTTCCTTAGTCACTTTACATATTTTGATTGTGCTTACCTGCAGCTGAGTGGTAACGATTGAGAATACAGATACTGAATATATATCTCACTTGATTTTCATTTTCTGAGTATATAATTTGAATTTAAAATATTTTAAAATAAAAAATATGGAAAAAAAGCACTTCTTTTTGGATTTTAAATTCCATTCACAGATTTTCCATATTAATTTTTCACAGACAGCATATTAAACCATTAACATTTCAGAATGTTTAAATCACTCTTACTTTTTGTGTTATAATTGTAAACATTACTATATTTTTTAAAAACTATATAACCAAGATGTAAAATTACTCTGTAATGTTAAGAGCTCTTAAATTAGATCTCAAGTTAAAGCTTGAGAATTTATTATTATCTGCATCTCAGTCTAGAATACTGTTTTTTCCACTATTTTAAGTAGTTGTTCTGGTAGTGGCTGGCATGGCCCAGGTGGAGAACAGTTGTCTTCTAGCTTGTTCTTTTCTCTGGAGAAGAGAAGAGAGAAACTGCGAATAGCCCATCCCTGGGGAGTGCTCAAGGCCAGCTTGGATGGGCTCTGAGCAGCTTGATCTAGTGCAAGGTGTCCCTGCCCATGGCAGCAGGGTTGGACTAGATACCTCAAAGATCCCTTCCAACCCAAACCATTCTATGATTCTATCTTCTCTTTATCTCTGCAGTATGCAGAGATGTGCAGCAAATCCGCTGTTCTTGAAACAAATTTAAAACCTATTTTACCATGTATTTGAGACTTACCTTTTTTCAAATGACTAAATTTTTATCTTAGTGCCCAGTTAAGCAGCTCAAAACAAACAACAAAACCACTTGCCATAAGTCAGATATTAGAGCATCCCTTAGAGTGACAGTGCCAAGCAGTTGGAATGTGCACAGCTTCAGACTGATGTGGCTACTGGGGAAAACTTGTGGGAACAAGGACTGCTGGACTGTGGACTTAAGAATAAAATGATTCTGTAGGGAAAACTATGCTTTATATATTACACTGCTCAGGGCTGGGGAAGGAAATCAGAAACATCCCTATGCTTTTGATGAAAATCTTGGGATTTTTTTTTCAGGGTGAAGTAATAGCCATGGACAAGACAGCTAACAAGGTCAAGAAAATCAAGCAAAATGCTGAATTGCTGCAGTTGAATTGCATTAAGGCCTTTTGCTATGATGGAACAAAGGCCCTTTCAGTTGAGAAGAGGGAGGCTAAACAAGGTAAAATAAACAGTTTGGGTTGTAGTTACTTTTAGAAGAAAATAGTATTGTTTTGCAAAAACAGGATTAAACCTGTCACAGGTTTACAAGTTCTAGAAGTCTTGGCAGGTACCTAAGTTGCTTCAGCACTGTGAATGCACTTTTAATTTCTGCTCTTTTGTGATTATCAGCTTCTCTGTGAAGCAAATACTAAAGTCAAGTTATCAGTCCTTGTCACAACCTAAGATTCTCAAAGGAAATGCATTCCTTTCCCAGATGATATCAAAGAATGAAGAAGCTTAAAGCTTCTTTCATGATCGCATTTAACCCCTTACTGGGAATTTTCTGAGCTAGTCTGAGAAAAAAATTATATTTGGAGACTTGCTTCGCTTTTTTGCTTCATCAGTAAATCCTCATCAGTAAAATGGGGTTATTAATACCTAACTCCCAGGAGTGCTGCAAGGTTTAGTTCATTGATGTTTGTTCAGCTGTTCAGAGGAAAGTTATATACAAATACAGCATATTATTTTAAGTAATTTCATTTGCTTTTCTGAAGTGATGCATTCATGATACTGGTTCTGTTCCCATGATGGAATTATTTAAATGGTATCTGCTGCCTTGATTATTTTTAGTTTGTTGTGCAAAGTATGCTGTTCTTTCTCAGTCTATTTTATCTCAGTCACTGGTTAGACTAAGTAGGAATCAGATTACATAATTCACCTTCTTTGTCCTTATGCATTGCAGTTATTCTTACTTTGGAGGAACAAAGGTACTTTCTTAAGAGTCTTTTTATGAATATCAAATATTGTAGGTGGCAAGTAGCAATTAGAGAGCAAGCTGTAATACTGAGAGATAATGAAGGCTTTTCTCTACATTCCTGCAAGTAACACATGACATATTTTGAACATTTTAGTAATGGATCAGGGGTAGATAAACCAGATAGACTCATTTAGTAGTGCAGAAACAAGCTAGGTAGCAGTAGTGTGATAATACGAGTTGGCAGCAGTAGTACCTGGTGATGCTGAGCCAATCTCCCTAGCCCTGAGGAGATAGAAACTTTTGGGCTGTTGAGCTATTGGGGTACAGATTAAAGGATAGGCTCTGCATATAAAAGATACGTATTTTCATCCAGGTAATAGAAATTGTTCTTCTCTTCACACTTGTTTTGTATTGTTCTGCTATGAAGGCAGCAAGTCTCACACATTAGAACTTGCAGAAGTTCATGTTATTATGAAGTGCTTTATTTTATATAGCTATGCATACGTCACAAGAAATAGTTATTATATAGACAGTCCAATTATTGTAAGGCAGTCTCCGTAATTAACTACAGGTTTGTCTCAGTAAAGGTTTGCATGCTTTTGAGCTGACTGGGGTTCTTTACATCGTATATTTACAGTACCCTGTATCTCTGACCAATCATATTTCAACTTTTTGATTACTTTTATGTTTTACTTTTAAATTATTAAATTAAGTTTTAAAAAAATATATTGTCTAGAGGGATAATTTTTGAGCTCACAGAAATTAAACTGTTTAGTTTTCTGGGAGATGAAAACTACCACCAGCAAGTGCTGAGACTAGTTTTGTAGACACTGTCTATAGCACATTAATGTTTTATGTCAAGGAAGAAGCAATAGCTTCTCCTTACCTACAGTGAGGTCTCAAGGAAGGAAACAGCCACATTTGATATTAATTGCTTTTTACAGAAGGACCTCCATTCTTACCAGAGTCATTTGATCGAATTCTTCTTGATGCTCCGTGTAGTGGGATGGGACAGAGGCCAAACATGGCTTATTCCTCAACTTTAAAGGAAGTGACCTCCTATCAGCCACTACAGCGCAAGCTTTTCACTGTGGTATGTGTTGTACATTGAGTAGATAAGCTAAATTGAACGTAAGTGCTTCTGCTGCATAAACTTCTCCAAAAAACAGTGCCTCATTTTCCCTGTTTTTTCAGCAGCCAGGAAGTATTAGGGTCCTGTTAACCTCTCAGCTTCACCAGATCTGTTGCTAGGTGAAGCCAATTCATTGGAGCATGGGAAAGGTATATGTAATCCATAGTAAATAAAAAGCTTTGTGTTTTTTTAATTCCCTCAGTTTCATCAGTTTTACATTATAATAATCACAGGAGTCTAAGTCACAGAGCAGGTGGCTTAGGAACATGCTAAGGAGTGTGCTTGGGCTGATTCTGAAGGATAAGATGAAACTTGTCAAAATGTGAATGATACATATTCAAAGTAAATGACAGCTTGAAAAGCAGCATAGATAGAGCTTCCATGCCAAATACATGGAAACAATTGATGTTTCATATAACTGATGTAAGTATTGTGTGTGCATGGTTGGCAGCAGGTGGTGAAAACAGATCTAATCTGTCTGGGATATGCAGAGCTGCACAAATAACAAATCTTACAAGGTGAATCATCTCAATGACATTAATAAACTGCATGAGCTATAATGCGTATATGGAAAGAAGAATCTTTCTAACCCATGTTATCCTTTGCTGTATTCCCTGAGAGAAATTAGTACCTTAATAGTTTGAGTTTTATTAAGTATTCAGTTTTAATATTCTAGGTACATGGGTTATTAGTTAATGTTGCTTAATATGAAAGTTTTAAATGTAAAAATAAGCTGAAATATTGATTATTTCTCCCTGCAGGCAGTGAGGTTGCTGAAGCCAGGAGGTGTTTTAGTATATAGTACATGTACAATTACACTTTCTGAAAATGAGGAGCAAGTTGCTTGGGCCCTGAAAACTTTTCCATGCCTCCAGCTTCATCCACAGGTAATACAATTTTCAGGGTACTTCACAAAATCTAGTGAGCTTATTTTGGAACTGTAAAGTTACATGGTATATTTACTATCAATAAATATTTTTTTTCACTGTGGACAATTTCAACTGCTGTGGATAGAAATAACAGAAGGGTTTCTAAGGCTTTTTAAAAGTCTATTCTTGTGCTTAATAGAGCTTTATTTTGGCATCATTAAGTAGTTTACTGCTGTATTGTGTGGTTTTTTTTAAAGTTGTACAATAGTCTTTTAAAACACAAGGACAAAAGATAGGTCAGACAGGTTAAAATTTCTCTTGTAATTTCTTTAATGCATATATTTTATTCTCTTCTTTTGCACATCAACAGGAGAGGTGAAGTTTTTTGTTGTGGTTTTATTTTTTTATTAATGCCACTGAAATCATGAAGACTTGCATATAAAGTATGGGACCTGAATGAAAATAAATTTGTGTTTCAAAGAAGGAGGATGTTATATGTATGGGAACTATTTTTGATTTATTTAAAAGGAATGGGGGAAATAAATTTTTTCAGGCTCAGTGTCCCAAAAAGAATGTACCTTGGTTTTTTGGAGTCAGTGTCTACCATTGAGATGTCTGGAGGAGGTAATATCTAGGGAGATAACATTTCATGCAATTCAGAAATATCTGTTACCTTTGATAGTACTTCGAGGGGGGTTTATCATCAGACCACGCATGTCCCACTTCCTCATTGATGAGATGAGCTGGGTTGGGGTAGTTGTTTATCATCATGGCTTTGAGGAAAAGTCTAATTCCGATACCTGCTTAGCTTAAACATCTGTAATGAGTTTTACCTGTCTTAAGAAGCTTAGATGAACCTTCAACTGACATTCAAAAAAAGTATATACAATAGCTGCATAATGAGAAATTAATATGATGGCTGGTAAAGATTTAACATAACTGAAGCTCTTCATCAGAACTTTCTATGGTGTGTTCTTCTGTCACCATCCATTCATTAAGAATTTTTCAGTTCCAGACATTTCAACTGAGATTATGCATTTAACCCAACAGCATAAAAAATTCTCCATGATAGAATGACAAAGCAAACCAAGAAAGCCTTATTAACTCAAATGCAAGATTTTTTCTATATAGACTTTTTCTCACCACTAATATCTCAGTCTTGTATAAAGCACTGTTTTTCACACACAATTGCCGCATCTGTAAAAATTAATCTTTTATGCATAGTATATTTTAAATGAGATGACACTGAGTTGTTCACCCACATATAATTTATAATACCTTATAATCAGTTCCTTACTGGTGTAAATTAAGGTAAGCCTTTCCAGTGAACATGAAGCAGGAGTTTAGGGTCTACTTACCTCATGTTCCTTTATGTATTTATTTCCTATATTTAGTCTCAGTGGACGCCTCCTTTTTATCTAGTCCACTGTTTCTCACTTTCTCGGTTTGGCAACAGATCCTGGAAGCACATTGGGTAATGTGGGCAAGGAAAAAACAGGAGATGGAGCCATAGGCATTGTTCTTGTGGGTGGAGGTTACCACTTGGCAGCTGCTCCTTTGTGCAGACTTCCTCTTAGGAGTTTACACAGGAGACACTCTAGATCAGCTTAAATGCAGTAGCTCAACTGGAAGGAAAAATTAAAAGGTAGAGGAAGACACTCGTCTGCCTTTAAGCAAGTTACTTGAACCTGTGGAAGACTGTTTTCCCTAGATTTTTACATTTCCCTCCTTCTACTCTATCAAGTCAGTACCTTGTCTCCCTTTGTATGTTACTTTTCTCTCAATTTGCAGTAGACATCTCTGGCTTTTACTTGGAAAGCATTGAAATCCTGCTGAGGGAAGGGAAGTTAACCAGTACGTGGTTAAGCAGCTAACTCACATCATGTGCTGGCTAGGTGAGCTCATGTGTTAGCAAAGTGTGATGGCTGAAAAAAATGCTCTGCTGTAGGCTGCATTATGGACTACATTAGACTAGATTAACAAAAGAGATCTATTTTTGATATTGCAGTGCCAGCTTTTGCACACTTTGTTCCATCTCCTTACTGAATGCACTGAAAGAACAATCCAGCTAAGAATTAATTTTTTTCCAGGAATTAGGAAGGCTATTCACAAGAAATACTGAGAAAAGGAATGGGATTTTAAGTCCTTCTCCTCTCCAGGATTTTGAAGCCAAATGTCATGTCTTGAAATTGATTCTTTTTTTCTCTGCCTCATAGGCACATGTAACAGTAGTCCCATTTACCTGTTAGTCTTATTACGTGACTAGAAAACTCAAAGTTATATTTTTCTGCTGCATCATCTGCCAAAATAATGTCTCTCCTGGCAGTAAAATATTCTGGACTAGGGCTTTTAATCTCTCCAGTTGAAGTTTTAACTGTGAAGAATCCCAGTATTTTAGGTTGGACGTTAGGAAGAAAGGTGATGGAGTGTTGGAATGGGCTGCCCAGAGGGGTGGTGGAGTCACAGTCCTTGTGGGTGTTTAAGGGAAGACTGGATTGCAGTTGGTGCCGTGGTACAGTTGACAAGGTGGTGTTAGGTCATCGGTTGGATTGATGATCTCCAAGGTCTTTTCCAACGTAGCTGTCTCTGGGATTCTACTGCTGCCACCAATGATACTGGTAATGGGCTAAGGACTCACTATGTTTGACTAAAGTCCTAGCTATTAAATCAGTACACAGAAGTGCTGCGCCATTTAGGAGTGGCAAGCTAAACCCTTTAGACTGGCTGTCTGGTGGTAACAGCTTTTTTGGGATGTGTCAGCCCTTGGAGTGATGAATCATTTTAGACCTGTGCACCTATCCTCAAGTGCTCTAAACTACTGAGATAAAGTGGATGAAGGGCATCACCAGCTCCTCAGAATACTTGTATATATCTTGTAGGAATCTTGTATATATGTTTGTATAATATTGGCCAGATGAAGGCAAAAAATGAAGCCACATTACTTCTGAATCTTTGGGTGTGAATGATATAAGCAGAGCTTGTCCATGTTAATTGTTTATAAGCAGAGCTTGTCCATGTTAATTGTTTGGTAGCTCTGCCTATCCTCAGCAGAATACATTTAGGGCATTTAAGAACTTTAGAGATGCAATAATTTGCTTTTCTTTGTTACTTGAACAGGAACCTCACATAGGAGGAGAAGGCATGAAAGGAGCTGGACTATCACTTGATCAGTTGAAGCTGCTGCAGAGATTTGATCCATCTGCTGTGACATTGCAAGGAATGGACATTAATTCTTTGCAAGATTCCAGAGAAGATGACCTGATTTCATTGGCAAATAAGGACTGTATAGGATTTTTCATTGCAAAATTTATTAAATCAAACAGTAAATAAGGATTTGGGAATGCAACCTGAAAAAATACCTCAGTGAGTCTAAGAACAGTTCAGACGTGAAGTGCCTTTCTTCCTGCTGCAATGTTACCAAGCCAACAGGCTGACGGCAGGGTTGCTATGGCAGCAGCTAAAATCTGCCAGCTGTTCTGATGGGAAAGAGCCACAGGTTGCAGCAGAAAAGTCATGGCTGGGGGAAGGGCAGTCTCCCTCTCCTTTTGTATTTATAGCAGGTCAGTGCCTGAATGACAACTATGTTCTCTCATACTGCTGTCTGCTCTGGTTTCCCCTTATCTGGTGCAGCAAGTGTAGGAAGGGGATGTAAGCTACTTTGTGAAATGCAAACATAAATAAAATAGACGGGAACTATTACAATGTATTTTGGAAAGGGTATTTTCTGTGGAGGTTTACCAATATTTAGTTTCCTTAAATAGTGCTTCTCAAAACACTGCAACATTTTACAAAGAACTGTTTTATAAATTGATACTTAGAACCTCATTTCTCTTTTATTTTAATACAAGCAAGATTCTCTGTACACATAGTATATACACAAAATACGATTAGGCTTTGTAGCATGTCTTTTATAGCAGCATGAATATATTAAACCATCTCACTCTGGGAATGTAAATAAATATTGTTTCAACATCAAACTTCCCATGCATAAACTGTATTGGTTCTGAAATAGCCTATTGGACTGGCTGACAAGTGACAGTTTTAAAATCAAACATTTGTAACAGAAGGGGCTACAGTTATGATTATATCAAAATACTGTGAATATATCAAAAGACAGAAAACAATGCATAATACCATCTGAAATGTTGCAAATCACCTTTCAAACAACTAAGGATATTAACTCTTTATTGGTTAGAAAGCATCACCAGCTAAAATCGTATGAAAATTGAAACTGGGGAAGCATGCTAATGGAAATTGCCTTAGTACATTGCTCAAAGTTTAAATAATCTAAATGTCTTAAAGATGTTAGATGTATTTGAAAATTCTTCTTCAGTTCCAGTTTGAACAGTATTCTCAGTCCTGCTGGAACTGACAACAGCACTAAAATTAGAAGGAAAGCTAAGGACAATGGAAAAACAGAAACTGAAATCTGTGTATGTTTGGTGTTTTCCTCTCACTCATCAATTTCCAGTTTTAAAAAGCATTTTCTGATAAATGTCTTTCTTTTCACACATAACTATTTGGTTGGATTAAAAAGAGCAATAGTTCTTTTATCATTTGTCTTTCTACTGTCAGAAGAGCTTTTTGTATTTGCTCGCAATCAAAACAAACCTATACAATTATTTTTCTTGGTAGTCTGATTTGTTTACTTCTATTTTCCCTAAATGTTTTGATACTGTATGTTTTCTACTGCTCTTGAATAAAACCCAAATGTTCCTTCTGTCCTGCCAAGGTTGGCTAGTACATCCTCTGTAGGGCCTATCCCAGCAGGATAGGAAAATGGAATTGTTTACTATTTCTCTACTTCTGTTGGTCATTCCTTGCCGTTAAGCACATGTCTAAAGAAGATTTAAAATAATTTTGTTTCATCAGTAGTATGTGAGATATCCTATTTAGAGTCATTATAGCATGAAAGTTCATGCTATAATCTTTCTAGTCTGTGGTGAAAATAATTACCTGGGAACAAGAGGGATTAATCTTTTATTTTAAGAACGAAATCTTTAACTCAGTGCTAGTAGAAAAAGCATTTTCTTTTTTGCAGAACATAGAAATTTTGTAAACATTAATCAGCACACTATATACTGAAGTTTGTGTATTCATATAAAGTAAGGAACTATACCTCCAGTTTCAGTAGCAGGATTTGTGCAATGCTGAATTTGAAAGAATTGAATTTTTAGTGGAATATTTGTTGAGATTTCTCACACTTTCTTTAGTTTTGGATTATAGGCTTTTTAAGGAGGTGACCTCGCTTGATATTACAGGATAAATGTCTTGGGAGGGGGAAAAAAATGTAACTAACTTGTACTTAATTCCAGTGTAATTGCAGAGCAGACCTGAAAAAAATTACTGATACATGAACTTTAGCTATTAGGTGTTTCTGGTAAATTCGACTGCTGGCCTTAGAGGAGCATTCAGCACATTGAAGGGGTTGGCCTCAGCTGTTTTCCTGAGAGCCTTGCCTCTGCTGGTAATGACTTCTCCATCAGGCAGGTCGGAACAGAAACTCAAGATGCTCCACCCCTTGAAGGAGCCAGCATCCTTTCTCTACAGGTGTGCCTAAGTTAGATTACTAAAGTTGGGTGGATGCCCTTTTTTCTTCTTTCCCAATCTTACTGTGACTTTATCTAGAAGTGGTAAGAATACTTTCTCATTGACACAATTCTGATGGATGGTGTATGTATGTTTTAAACATACAGTCACTTTCCTGATAATCTTTACACACTGAATCATTGTGCTTCACCAGTTTATGCTGAAGCACAATGGAATATATTTACATATTTTTTAATATATATGAGATATTTATATATTAAATTTAAAAAGTTATTGTCATTATAATGAAAGATTAAACCTACAAAATAGATAGATTAGGCATGCAGTCAGATCTGGTCCTTAAGAAAGTCTGAAAAGTAGTTTTCTCTATTTTCAGAAATAATGATAAGTAATAGTGCCAAATCTAACTAACTCTCTTGGTCATTATAAAGATACTAAAATAGGCAGCCTCATATATTACGAAATTATGATACAGCTTTTTCTTGTTTCAGTGTCATGGAATGCACCAATTTTTTGGATCACAGGATTGCATATGCTTTTCAAGGAATGGGCTGATCAATCAAGGAGTGACTTTAGAGTGGGTAGTTTAAAATATAAAGAACCTTGGTTTTATGTTTGATTGTTCATTAATAAAAATTTTAAGAGAAAATCCTATTTTGTACTGCTAGAATTAATTGCAGAGTAGGTATGCATGATAGATAAAAGTGGCAAGAATAAAGTAAGAAATGAGAATATGGATGAGTTGGAAGAACTTACTTAATCTCTATTATATCTGATATAAACCTTTTCTGGGGCTGCGTAGGAATACATTTCTTGGATGGTAAGTTATAAAAAGAAACTGTCTATAAAACTACTGTAAGCTCATATGTAATAGTTTGTTATATAAAAGTGGGGAAATAAATTACAGACAAATTGCCAAGCAATAAAATTGATTGAATAACATTTGATTAAAAACTTTCACAGTAAAAAGGGCACCCACATATTTTACAGATGATAGAAGAACTAAGATTTTGGTGAAATATCTGCAATCAAGTAATAAATATAAGTAAATGTACACCAGAAATGTTATATTACACTCTAAAAAATAATTTCTCTTTTAGACTTTGTGATCAAGTTTTTTGCAATGTGCTCGATTTTTATGGGTGGAATAGAATTGAAGTCAAAAACATTTGGAAAATAGCTTTCAGCCTGATGTTTTAAAGCAATCAGAGGAAAAAGTAACCACAAATCAAAATAAATTTTGAAGAGGCTTTGGTAACTCACAAACAGGAGGTGGTGTACACCAGCTCTTTTCCTTTGAACAGACATAGATTAAAAGCAGATCACTCCTTTATCCCAGCTGATGGAATGATAATGGACCCCGTTAAAACCTTTGCAGGTGTCACAGAACATGAGCATGACTTTACAAACCAACAGAGCTTAAAAATTATAATTGCTAACAGATTCAGAAAAGTCAGAGTATTAAGGGGCAGTGTGTTAAACCTGGGCAGGAACTGTGTGTATAGGATGAGTAACTAGGTATGGAGGGAGAAGTAAAGATGAGCCTCTCCCTTTATTCAGGGTTCAGTGAATGGAATTTCATTTCCTTATCCTCCATTTATAATAAGGGCTGTAGACTAGAAGTACACAGATTTCTGTGAAAAGAGGTGCTCCACTGAAACTCTCTAAAACAGATCTTAAACAGGTCCAGACCCTTAGGAGAAACAATGTATTTAATTTTATTCCTTGAGAAGCAAAAACTATGGAACTCTCTTCAAATTCTAAACTCCCAATGCCAGACACAGAATATGAATTCTTGAGTATTCTAGAAGAATTCTTTAAATTCTAGGCAGTAATTTATGAATTGATTTAGTACAAATAGTTTTTTTCAGGGTATAACTTGTACTGATGCTGCCTTTGTGCACAAACCTGTTTGCTTATTCCTCCCCACTGTCCTGTCCTGCAGCAGGTCTGGAGGCTTTTACTGTCACCTCCTTCCAGTCCCTCTGGAAGGGAATTCTTTCTTTCCTTGACATCTGTGTGACACAGACAACTGGTAAAGGATAGACTAAGAGTACTCAGCACTGATGTATAGGCATTTGAAAAAACACGCAAAAATAAGGTTAACATCTAACGTATATATGCAGATTTTGAAGTGCCATTCCTTCCATATACCAAAATTCTTTAGAAAAATACAGAGTTGAACTGCCCAGACTTACATATCACTTAACTATTTTATCTTCCTCCTTTTCCTTCAGTTTCACTAGTTTTATTATCTTTTTAGTTCATTTGAATGGAAATTTTACAGGTTGGTTGTACCACACATCCATAAGACTCTGGAGCTCACTGGGATCTCTACCATTTCTCAGATTCAAAATCCCTGAAACCAGATACAGAAATATGAACTCATTAGTATCCTAATGCAACCAGTAATACTAAACTTTCTATTGGCAAAACCTTGCAAAGACATTTCATCACAATAATCTTTGATATGTCCTCCACTTGGAGTATTTTTAAAGCTTCTTATTGACATAACTCTGTTAAAGTGCTTTTCAAAGTAGTGCTCAGCAGGCAGGTGGTATTGTGCAATATATGTAATACAAGCTCACATTACAAATGATTTGTCACTCTTAAAAGAGAAACTGAAAAAAAGTATCTCAGCAAGGCTAATAAAACCTGTTCAGTGAGTCTGCCTAAGAAATACACGTGTTTGTTAGTATATTGACTATACAGAAATAGCAGCACTATATAAAACACGATTCTATGACCAGTTGGATTTTGATTTGTCTTTTTTTTTGTGATGTTTATACTCCATGAATCAATATATAGGCTGTACTTAAATACTAGGGCTTGGTCTATGTTCTTTCTTTTCTCATTTATTTGTCTATACACAGCTACCTATGCCATAGTTTTCATATACTACTCAGTGCTTTGAAATTCTGCCAGATATTCCTTAAAAAATACTTTAAGAATACTGAAAAATAAACACTCTCTGGAGCAAAAGTAAAAAAAAACAAACAAAAGCAAAAAACCCCAAAACCCAACCAACCCCCACCAAATAAAAACCAACCCAAAATATTCAAGGTATTGAAGTGGAATCACTTCTCAGAAGACATAACTGCCATGAGTTGCAGGGAGCAACAGCATTTACTGCAGCTGGTAAATTAGCTCAAGCCAGGCTATACAGAGCAAGACAATACCACTTTCTCCTACTTACATGTGATCTGATATGATTCAAACAGCAGTTTTTAATATAATTTTTACAGATACCCTGAAAATTCTCTTGTATCAAAAACCAGTTCATATACTTCTATATCCATTTAGTAATACGACAGATCTACTTACCTATTCTTCCTTTCTCTACAAAGCCATTTAGTGATGTTTAGAAAAATGATGAGAATTTTATTTCTAGAAAAATAACCTTTTTTCCTGTGTTCCCCACAGTTCATGCCTTGAGCCAAAACCTACCCTTGAATAACCACAACAGTCAGCAGCACTGGGAGGAATGGCCAGAAAACTGACAGCAGATTTCCCACTCTTGGGTTGGTGTAAAAATGCTTATAAAGCATCAGGGAGATGGGTAGGAGAGGAAGGGCAGAGAATGTTAAAGGGAGTTTCTTGGATGCTGGGCTAGGATGCTGAGAAAGCATGCACCTGCCATATATCTTATCCATTTCACTAAAATGATAATCAAAATCAGGCAATGCTGATATTCCCAGAATTGAAATAATAAATAAAAAGAACTCTCAGCTAAACTAATTCGTATCACACTACTATCTTTATATAATGTGCTATTTACAGGGAAATACAAAAAGTATTTCATTCATACAAGTACTATGAAGACTACATGTGATGCAGAACAGCTTTTACACTAGGCAAGGGTATGGAATCTGGAGTCAAAAATAATAGTGAATTTCCCCCCACTTACCAGTGCAACAGATGTTCAGTGCAAAACAAACTGTGTTCACTCCCTTTGATTTCAATGCATGTTCTCTAGAAAGCTCCTAACAGAATCACAGTCATTTTTTTCTATGCTCTCATCAGCAGCACAACAGCTTTGGTGAAGGAAAAGCAGTGAGCTGGCTGCAGAGTGGGAATGCAGAGAATTGGCAAGTGTAGAAAAAGTGGAGAAGCTACAAAAATTTATTTTTCCAACAAAATAACTCTCCACAAGCTGTGTAAACTTTTCTTACTAAAACAAGTACTCTAAAACACAAAGATTTTACATTTCCAGTGAAACTCACAGTAACATTTGCCTGATTTTACTCTCCTGAAGTCTCAACAAAGAGCCAGCAGATTTATGCTTTCCCAATTACCTGGGTCAGTAAATTCCCTCATATTCCCTGAATGCAATTTGGATTTTTAAATTAAGAGACAGAATGTAGAAATAGACTTCTTGGGCTTTTGAGTAACCTTTGTTTTCTTCAGTAGATTCTCACAGTTTGCTGCCTAACGTGCACACGCACACAAATGCCAACCCACCACCCACCCACTCACATACACACCTCCAACACATGTGCTCTGTTTACTGACAGTAGAACAAAAACTAAGCTGTGCCCATTGCAATATTATGACCTGAACAGAGAAGAATAATTTTTAGTGGTAAGTTCATTATCTTTACCATAATTTTAAAATGCAAAATTTGGTTTGCAAGGACAGCATATGATATAAGAGTTACACCCTTTATCTCAAGCACTCATCCATATTTACAATAAGCTTTCTGCTACAGAAGAAAAAATATTTAGATTGAACACTGTTACAGATTTCCTAAGTGAGGCTAGTTCCAGTTGCCAGTAATTCAAAAGCAAATCTGCTGACTTGGCATTAGGACTCTAAAACAGTGTGATCAAACTTATATAGTAAGAAGGTGTCTGCAGAAATAACATTTATAAACTGTATATACAGTACACAGTACCAGTACATAGAAAATAGATTTTGACTCCATGATCCCCTGTGTGTAAGGCAAGACTGAATTCTGTCTTCATACGGAGACCACCAGAGGTACAAGCAACAGAGTGGTGCTTAAATCAATATGCAAATCAAGTGCATACAAATTAAAAATCAGAGCAGACAAAAAGTTTTATATTTTTTATGTGCTGATCCTGGCTTGCTGAATACATGGGAAGTTATTAAACATCAAATGTACCTTTTTTTTTAAAAAAACACTAACAACACCTTGATGGCAACAGATATTGTTCAAGTGGCAGCTACCAAAAACAGCTTGAAAAATGTCATAGTACAACATCAGGAACTCTTCAGTTGTACTACACTAATTCATATAGCACTAACCAAAAAAAAATAAGTATATGAATAATCTATTTCATGCTATTGCTATGCAAGCAACAGCAATACAAATCAGCATACAGAAGGATACCATATGTTCTGCAAAGAAGAACCCCAGATATTTTCAAGGGGCATTGTTACAAGACTTCAAAGAAACACAAGACTGCCAGAGGCAAGAGTTACTGACGGATGTAAACATCCCTGTTCCACTCTCCTGCATCGTTACGTTTTTTCGATATCACTTCCCCATCCTTGTCACAATATTGGTCCCTTGATTTATGACGACTGCGCTGCTTGTTGCATTCATTGTGGTCCTGTTCGCGGTCCCTCTCCTTTGAGCGATGCCGGGATTCTCTGTGTCTGTGTTCACTGATCCCGTGGGACTCGTCTCTGTGATTATGATCCCTGTGAGAATCATAGTGGTCACCATGCTCATGTGAGTAGTCCTCCTTTGGCTCTACGTAAGCGGAATCTCTGCTGTCTTGTGTTTCTGAGTCAAAAGTTTCTTGCCTGTGAAGGCCTCTGACACCACTGCGATGGTTGTGGTGTTGGCTGGAGGAAGAGCGGTGCTGGGATTTCTTGATGGGCTCGACCCGTGCTTCCTCTTCAATGTGGGAACCGCTGCGCTCAGGGACCGAGTGGTCATTCCTCTGGTCTCCTTGAGATCCCTGCTACCAGAACCAGCAGTAAGGTCATGAGGTACACATTGAAAAACTTCCCCGATACCAAATTCAACTAGAAAGTACCATGAAACCAATAACATTTTAAGTACAAAACAATCCACTTTGAATCTAAACTAGGAAAGAAACCATTAGTATTCAACTTTTACTGAAAATTCAGTATTATAATACAAACAATTCTTTTTACTTGCATCGGAATATAGGGTGGCACTTGGGTTATTTTGTGGCACTTTCTCAATTCTTGTGATGTTTCTGACTACGCCAGTTAGCAAGAATTGCCGCCACCCTCCAAAGCAAATAAGAGCATGCAGAAACAACACAAACTGCAGAAAAATTGAGAGGAGATATCATGCCAGGAGAGGGCATATCTCAGTTGAGAGTTTACAGATGCGTGTCTGGAAACAGCCACTATGGGAAAGTGATTTTAGAGGGCTGAGGAGGTGGATTCCAGCAAAGAACCAAAGTACAAAACCTTGGCTCTCATAGAGTAACTTTTTTTTAAGGAAAAAAAATGCAATTGATTCTGGTATGAATAAAGTTTGTATTATGATACTAATAGTATCACTGACTTTCTGTTTTCTCAGCAATAATTTCATTTCTTCTTGGTAATGAAAAATTAAACATTGATCTTAAAATTTTAAAAGCTTGAGAATACAGCCCATTGCCAAGAAAAACAGGAGGAGAGTGATATTATCACATACAAAATTTCCTAGCACACCACTGCTATTAAAAGACCGAAATAAAAATTACCAGGTAATAAACCTACTCTTCACCCGCATAAATGCTTTCAAATCACTGCAAAATGAACAAGTGGCATTATTTACCTCATTTGGGGGTTTCATTACATTTACCTGCTTTTATTGCCAAACCATAGCTAAGGACTTTTCAGGCTCAATTGCAAAAATTTTAACGATTAATATTGAAATTGAATAATTCTCACATGAGGTGAAGAATGTCAAGACAAAATCATCTCTGCTGCCACAAAATTAATGTAGATTTTACCAGCGTTACACAGGCATTTGTTTGTGAGACTGTTCCGAATAACAAAGTTAGTCTTAAGTTTGTGCTTCTATGTTCAGAGTTGTCTAAAAATAAGGATTGCCCCCAGGGCAGCTCATGGACGTATCTTCTTTCTGTCTTTCTATTTTTTGGAAAAGAGCTAGGGGAAGGAGGAAATTTTGTCCTTAAGCCACAGATCCTGGCAGGTGGGTTTCCTAGCAACCCAAAAAGTAAAATTACAGAAAATTGGAAAGGCAAATAATCTGTATTTAATCAGAAACTTATAAAAAGCAGCAATTTGGTAAGTTTGACAAATCTTAATTTTCTAAGACAACATTTTGTTATCTAAACTTCTGAGAGATGAGCTGGGTTTCTAATTTGAAGCAAACGGTACAGATGAGAACAAAGTAACAGGAATAGCAGTCAAATATCTTATTTGTTCTTGCTTTTGCAATTCTCAAGATGATTCTGATTTTCCAGAAAGGAATATAATAATTGTTAACATGAATAGATCTATTCAAGGTGAAATGAAATTACTTAACAGAGATTAATTGTATACGAAATTAGTGGATAAGCGAAAGAGCTCAAAGAAGTGTCTGCTTTGCATGTGTAAACACAATTTTTATCAGTTCATCACTGTGACATGATATACATGTGAAACCCTATAATTCTCATGTGGTCCAATGCAGGTACCTAATAATGACTAATAAAATCTGTCATTGCTGTGATTTGATATCAAAGGCAAAATATGAACCTACATTGGAAACTGCTACTTTTATGAGGTTAGAATGCATCTTCCATGCTATGATGAGCAATGTGAAGGAACACAATGAATAAATTTAGAAGTAATACCTGCAATTTCAGAATAGTGTTAGGGCTGTTGGGATTTATGGGCAAATTCATTGACAGTAATTTTCCTTAAATATTATAGGGACACTGAACAGTTAATGACTGAATCTGCATTGGAGTCCAGCTTTTCGGTTCATAACCAAATTTGGGCTCTGATTTGGAATAGATTCTTCAGTGCAGAAATTTTATATCCCAATTTAATAAGGCTTTTTGTCTAAAATAGAGAAAGTCTGAGATAATCCTACTTCAGTACTTAGTTTGTATTTTCAAAGAAGTAAGGGTTCTTGGAAAGAAGTTTAAACAGTGTTGAAAGAGGAGAGAGAAGCTTTTGTCTACTGAGTGAATTTGCCTTGCTCCTCATTTCCAGTGGTCCCTGTTTCCTTGCACCATAAGTGGGTGAGGTTGCTCCTGTCCTTTTGGAGTTAGCCAACTATTCCATACAAGTTTGTTCCAAAGCTCTCCCTCAGACATACACAAGGCGTAAGGTCTTTCCTTATTTCATTTCAAACCATCCCAGGAGGCCTCATGCCTTCAAGCACCTCGTGCCATGCAATGCACGCAGGCAGCTTCATGCTGTAAAAATGCCCCTCTGGCAGCTGGCAGCACAAATCCCTCCTTACAGTGTACACCGGGGACTTAAAAACCACAAACCCAAAATATGTTTCATGGCAAAGGGGCACTGCATTTGCCCCAGGGGAGGATGACTCCAATGCTCTGCAGTGCACACATGGCTCCCCCCAACCAAACAACTGGTGGCTTTTTCCTGCAGAGCAGTCCAGAAAAATGGCACAGACATAGACTTTAAATTCTCTAATCTAGGGGTCTTAACACTGTTGAAAGAATGGGTTCAGCCACCTTCATTAAAAAATAGACTCGTTCTCTGCAAAGGCAATGACAAGCTCAGGTTTGAGATATCAGCTGAAGATTTATCGTAGGAAAATGATACCAAAGGAACAGAGAAGTTTTATGTTCCATAAGGAACCCCTGCTGATTCATACTTCTGTATTAGTAGACCTACAAGCAAACTGTGAAACTGAAAATACACCATCATTTTTAGTCCTTAAAATAAAAACATGTTAGTTTGTAAGGAAACAGCACAGCATTCAGAAAAGTGTTATTAAAACTCTGCATAGTTCCTCAGAGAATGTGGTTAATACAATGAGTATGTGAGCTATAAATCCACACCCAAAAAGCATAAAAAAACTTGAGCAAAATAATTTAGAATTTTACAAAGCAGAGAAAGTTTATCTAGCAAGGCTTCACACAACAATACTGAATTTCATACTCAGAAATTCTTCCAGCTCACATTTTTTTCAAGGTGTTTCAGCTCTGAGGACAGAAAAAAAGGCAGAAATAAGCTGTAGCTTACAGTCTCTTTTCCTGCAACTGTGTCTGAAAGCAAGAGGAGATTCACCCTCCAAGATGGCTAAAGACATTTTTCTTGTTAAAGAACAAACTTGTCAAGTCTGTGGTTTTCTAATGAGAAATAAATTTTTTGACACAAAAAGTTGTTTTGCAAAACCACAAAAAATGAGCGCAATTTTTTCTCGTTTTAATTTGGGTACAGATACATTTTTTTCAGGAGGTATTTTTCTTAGCCAAAGTTATGAACTGTAACTTGCATATGTATGCAATTTATGGGCATATATTGAATTTAGGTAGAAATTTAGATGCAGTAAGCCTTTATTTGATCTGGGACAGATATATTTTATCCCCCTCTGTGAACTTCTCAGCCTCAAGGAGTCACTCAGTACTTTTAATGAAGTGGTGAAGTAGTTTAAACACTTCATTTCATATCATGCAACGCATTTCCAAAGGAAAGCATCTCCTTGTGCTGAACACCTCAATAAAATTATACAAACCAAAAGTCAAAGGAGAATAGAGGGGACATAATATGTCCATATCAACAGGCACATCAATGCAGAGGCAAGAATAAAGCCTGCTTTTCCCAGCTCGCAGGAGAGTGTCCTCACTGCTCAGAACATAGAGCCTTTCTCAAGGTCTTTCTGCACTGTGCAGTGCAGCAGGACTTGGATTTGACCTAAGAGTTTGGCTTGAAGGAAGTCTGTACTTTTCACAGCAATGGCCAATGAATAAAAGAACAAAGGAAACACTGGAAGGGCCACATTGACCTTGAGTCGTTACTAATACAGTTAGCATCCTCAACCTCTACAACTCTACAGCCTGTGGGAAGATCGGAATCGACTTCCCTCCCACATTTGTAAATCTGCCCTGTACACAACTCAGGCAGGGCCTCTGGGGCTGGGATTTGCCTATTGGCAGTAGTGTGCCCATCAGTCAGAAAGTAACCAGAGGCTGGAATGTGCACAGTCTTAGTCTAGTTTGATTTCTCTGACTGGATTACACATGGCCAGCTATAAAAATGCTTGTGGCTGGTACACATATTACTGGCACAGCAGTGTCCTGGGCATAATAAAACCTGAAGTATTCCATTTCACATCAACATATGTTTTCAGTCAGGCCAGCTTAGTCCTTGGAATCAAATCCAGCCCCCTAGTCAACACACAAACACATGCTACTATGAATACAATACCAATAACAGTAACCATGCTTGCATTTGCCTTTTATACTGAAAATGGGTGAATGTCTACTGAAAAAGCTTTTACTCTGTGAACAACAGGAAAACATATTCAGCATATTCTAGTATCAGCCTAAGTCTGTGCTTTGGAAGGAGAAGTTGACAGAAGAAAAAGAAGAGATGGCATAAAAACTGTACCTGTAAATTAATATTTGGACCTGGGCTAATAGGAAGAGTGGCTGTTGCAAGTGTGCGAGTGAGAAGCTGGTTAGGAGGATTGCTGCTAGGTGGATGTGTGGCCTTCCAGTAGGCTTCCAGATAGTCAGCAAGGTGCTCACAAGCATCTTCAAGCTGGTTCTCATCAAGAATTACATCGAACATTTCCTGATAAAGGAAAGATTTTAGTGAGAATAATCACCAGGTAAAGGGAAGTCAGCTAGAGACATTGATCACACTTTGCATTAATCAAAAATGAACCACATTTTTAGTACTTACATTAAGATATTTTACCCTTTCTTTTTTCTGCATTTGTTTTTCTAAATGCAGTTGATACAAAAGACTGTAATCATAACTAGCACCAATGTTATGCTTGCTAAAGCAAGGCTTGTGACTTCCACATAGTAATGCACGAACAGTCAAAGAAGACAGGGGTGAAACAGCTTGAACAAATCTTAAATTTACAGAAAGAGCAGAAAAATATTAAAGAATTAGCTATTGAAAAAAATGGAATGGCAAGAAAGGGATACAATCCCCCTGTAGAATAACTGTAAGAAAACTAAGGCAAGCTAAGACCAATAACGAACAGCAGTAAGAATACAGATCATTCCGTTTCCAAGTGTCATATAAACATTTGGTAAGAGGTTAGTCAACATAGTCTAGTTTTAGTCTTCTAAAGTTAGGAGGTAAGTTTCATTCATTTCTTCCCTGGTGAGGGAGCAGAAAGCAGCTTTGAGGGCTTATGCAGTTCTCCAGCATTCTTCATTGATTTCCTGAGGACCTGAGCATTGCTTAACTGAGATGCCTGAATTAAATGATGAAGACATTCCCTTCACTCAACTCTGTGAGCGTGGCAAATTTTATCTGCAACTGAACTTATTCCCATCTTCTGGTTTCTTACCCACAGTCTTGACAGCTAAATATGCAGGCAACAGCGCATGCCAGGTTCAAAACACAGTTGGGGTGTCATCACTTTATAGGTAGAAATTGAGAGAATTTGCTTCAGTGCACATCTGAAGAACTGCAGAGCTGTCTGCTATCCAATACCACTCAGCTCTTTGCCAAAACCCTGACCAAGAACAACAGCAGTGGTGGGCTGTGCTGACAGATGTCCCAGAGAAAGCTACTCAAACCACTGGCCTTATTCTAAACTACCAGAGATAGAGCACAGTCATTGATACAATTCAGTTTTAGACCAATAATCCCCTAAAACTTAACAAGTAAAATAAATATTCAGTTTATTGAAGCATGGACTGCATCATCACACATCTTAATAACTGATTATGACCAGGACTCTTTTTCCCCTGCACCCTAGTGCGGAGCCCCGAGACCTCAGGAGGTGTTCTGCAAAAGACAATAGTTAAATACGGCCAGAAGAGGGCAAACATTCCTGAAAATTATGTAATGAACTTCATGCTTGAAAAGAAAGGCACCTTTCAGAGACAAGACATAAATTAACAGTAACTCACAGGAGGACACTGTGCCAGTTTATCAGCTGCCACCATCTGAACATTAAGGTGTTTGGCCTGAGATTTCCCTCGAGATTTTATCAACCTCTGTAAAACCTGTGAAACATAAGACATTAAAAAAAGTGAGCAGACTCAGACTTAATATACATATATAACCATTTAAAATGTTACGATTTGAAACTGCTCACATGAGCAGAGCAAATTCTTCATTTGCTGGCTTCAAGAACCTTTCCCATGTTCCCTCATCCAGGATGTGCTAGTTTTCATTTACATCTAAATATCACCTTTCCTTTACAAGCACTAAAAAGTTCCTCTCCTGTCGTTTTTCTGCTTCTGGCTTCATTTGTTTCTAAGTTGATTTTTAAAAATTGATCTCCTGAGTTCTCTTCCCACAAATTCATTTTTCTCTTTCAAATGCTTCTTCACAAGATCTGTGCACATTTTTGTACACACAGCGAAAAAGTATATTAAGAGATGTTAAAGTTTAGCAATCAGTGTGATACTCATTCTTTCATTTCCACATTATTTTGATTTAACAAACCATGAGCACTACTTATGTGATTGATACTAAAAAGTGCAATTACAATTTAAAAACTCATCAGAGCTACAGCATCTTTTCCAAAATAGGTTTTGGTCAACGCTAGAACTCAGATACTTTTTTGATTATTAATGCATTACTATCCAAAGGGAAGCAACAACAACATATAGCTCTGAACCTAAATAAGGATGTGATTATCTGCATTTAAGGCCCCCCAAAAAACCCTCAAAAAAACAAAACAAAAAAACCTGAAAGAACATGAAGGTATGTAAAATATTTACCTTAGGAGAAGAAATCTTTACGTATACTATAATGGGAGCCAGAGAGGTTTTGCTCAGTTGAGCTGGGTGGTTAATGGTATCAGCATCAAGCACTACCAACTGCAGTGTCCTGGCTAATTCAAAAATCCGTTCAATTTCACTTTGAACTTCAGCTGTAAAGTAGAAAATTAGAGTTATGAAAATACTAAGAGGTGATTAGCTTTAAGAAATGTAACACTGTAGTAGACCGGTCTGTTGCTCCTTCTCTGGGTGCAGTAGTTGTTGTTCTCCGTGCAGGTCCCTGGCACAGCAGGGTAATGAATACAGTGTTAATGAGAACATTTCACCTCTGTTCTGCTGCCCTTGCAGGCACTGCTTGCCTCTCTCACCTCACCAATTCCTGCTATTCCAGCCTGGAGAGACAATGATAACACCTCTTACATGACCCCAGACCATGTATAAAACAAAAAAGGGGCTTGAATGCCTGCTGCATCAAATGGGAACCTTAATATGCCACAGATCTGCTGCATGTAAGTAACATCAGCTCAGACTTCAATCTTACCCAGCAACCAGTTAGCTCAAAGTAGAGTGCCTGAGATAGGCATTGGGAAGTACTGAGTACTATAATAGCAGAAACTATTGTTTTCCCCTTTACTTCAACTCACCAAAGCTCTGGAAAACAGGGGTTTTTTTCTACTGACCTCAGTATGGTACCATGTTAAAAATTTGGCAATTATGTATAAAACACTTTTATAAAAGAAAATAACTCAAAAATCCAAGTAATGCTATGGTATCCTCGTCACAATTCTAGGAGCTGTGGGACTCTGATTTTCCCAGATGAAAATCATCATCTTTTCTTCTGGTAGTCATGCTCCAAGCTCCTCAGCACCCTGTCTGATTGGCAGTACTTTTCAGGGCAAACCTCTCCAAGACAGATGGGCTGCATCCGCTTTCACAAGTGGTGTAGAAACTGTCTTCATTCCCCAATGAAACAAAACTACATCTTAAAATAGCAAAATCATCTTTAAAATGAAATCACATTTTCCTGCTCAAATCTTGCTATCGGCTGATTTCACAGAGGAATTAGAGAAGCTGGGTGATTTATGCAAGTCTATAAAGAAAGTCATTGGGCCAGACAAGACTAATTCATATAGGTTTCCCTCTAAAGGTTGCGCATGCTTCATGAACCAAAACCAGGTTAGATATCTAGCCCATTCAAAGAAAATATTAGAAGACAACCAACAGAGAATTAAAGGTCAAGAAGAGGTACCAAAAATTCAATAGACAGTTTCTTGAAATTACATTATCGGCCTTTTATCTATTATGCTGGCAAAAGCTTAACTTTTGCTTGAAAACACAACTTATCTAATCTGGCTAGGGAGAGAGTTTTCTACATCAAATGGTCTCTCTCAAGAGATATGAAGAAATTGATTTTTTCTATCTTAGAATAGCAACTGAATAAATAAGGTACTATAAAAAGATTGCAAAATTTCCAAGAGCAAGCAAGGCATCCCAGCTAGTATTCTGGTTCCAAATCAATAGATGACTGCAATGGTCATTTTATAAACAAAGTAACATCTAAATGGTCATCAAAAAATCTATATATGATATCCTTTACTGGAAGAGATGGACATTGGTTTGGATTTACTAGAGATCACTTCCAACTGTTTGTGGTTGGAACTATCTGCAGTTTTGGGTGAGCCCATAAAATCAGTCTTTTAAAGCAGTGAACACTGTGAGATGTGCATGGTGTGGTGTGGAAAACATTGATGCACATGCTTTGCTGCTGGTCAGTAAAAGCACTATGGTCCCACTGCTGTCTGAATGAGGACCCCATTTTTTAAGACAGAACTTCTGATGGTTCTTGGCATATTTCCAATTACATTTTCTACAGCTTTGTTGCATAGAGATACTACTGAAATCACTGAATACCATTGTCTCAGAGTTTTAGTAGAAGATAGTCAATAATCTATCCCTAATTTAAGTTCAAGTGACAACTAGAATAAACATATCAGAGATAATTTGTCACACTGTTCTGATGATGAATTTAGATTGCTTTCCTGCAATTTCAAACCAGGCTCAACACTTTAGTCAGTATAACAATATTAGTTCATGTATCATTTTAAGGCCATTCCAGACTGCTAAAAACTCTTGTTCAAGACAATTTATAACAAGCAAAATCTGTCTCTAGACCATTGTATCATAATTTTTTCTGAGGAAGCAGCATTTGCTATACTGCTCGAAGCACTTTTCTGCCAGTAGAGAACATATCTCTGTGGACTAGATTTCCTGCTATACTTTTTGAAATGCCCTCTGCCAGGGCAGAGTATATGTCAGGGTATGCTCTGCTGTGAAACACACCCACGACAATAACTGCAGGTAACTATGGTCCTATGAGCCAATAGTTTTCACTTGAATCTGAAGATGGAGAGAGATGTTTTTCATAAATTAAAATGTATTTCAGTACTTATTTTTCTTAATTTGGGTATAGTGTTGTCTGGAAAGGCTGATCTGGAACAGAGACTAGACAGAGCAAAATAAATAAAATAGGTATTTATTGAAAGCATACACTTTGGGCAGTGCTAGAGCCTGGCCAGGGCTATATCCAAACCAAATCCAAGATGGATCCCAGTCACGAGTTTTTACACTTTTATAAGTTTTGGTTCATCTACATATTGGGGTCAATTATCCAACCACAGGCTATGAAGTCTCAGCTCCATGGCTTGCCTCCTCTTTCCCTCACCATTGTTTATGCTTTTTGGGTACCAGTTGTCCTTGATTCTCTAGCTAGAGATTAATTGTTTTATCTAACTGCCCTGTGAAGAGAATTTACTAACACCTAATATGAAGTTTCAGAGTCACACACTAAGCAGCAGAGATTATGAAAAATATAAAAGCTAAAAGCAAAGGCATCAATAGGAGAAGAATTCAAGGAACTCCCACTGTGTGATTGGTGAACTAACACATGTGCCTCTACCTCTCCAGTCAGGAATGGATGGGAAAAATGCCAGAGGGGTAGCTGAAGAGGTCCTGGTCTGTTCCTTAGAGTACTTCTTCAGCTTCTGGAAAAATTTTCATTTTGCTTGGAATCTTCTTTGAATTCCTACTTTACAAGGTTGTGGCAATTACTTACATAATAGTAGCTCCTCTTTTTAGATAACAAGGACTTTATCCACTGCTACTGCTTTGGTTTCCATTTTTCTTTAGCACTATCTCTTAAAAACCAAATTCTCGACCTGTAAAAATTCCTTCACAACAGGAAATTCAAAATGAATTTTCTCTCAGACTTCTGCCCAAAGTAAGCAAAGAACTCAAAAAGTCATGTGAGGATAGTAAAACAAATGTCACTGGTAGTTAAAATAGGGAGCTGAGAACAGTGACAGTGGGGTATCTTCAAAGCAGCACAGTAATAGCTTTGCAATTTTCCCACCTCCATGAATACCATCTATTTATAATAATGTCCCTCCTTATATACTGGAGAGGCATAAGAGTGAAGTTATATCACTAAACTCCAATAAATTGTATTTGCCAATCATAATGAGAGGCATAAAAATAATTAGAATCACTGTGGCAATCATCATGAAATGCAGACAGCCCAGCTACAACATTCAAACCCAAAAATCAGCTACCAAATTTTAATGTGAACCTTACAATCTATTTCATATGGTCTCCTTAGTAATCAGAAAGTGAATGGCAGGAGCATTCACAATATATTCCATACAATAGGAGCTGTAAGTAAGGACACATCTCCCAGAGTACTTTAAATACAGCACATTTAAACTTACTTCCAAATATTAAATACCAGTATTGCTACTGCACCTTGAACAGGAATTCAGTGCTATGAGAGGACAATAAATCACTTATCCCATTTTGGGGCAGACAAATATTCTTTACACCAACTGGACCTCACAAGTGAATTCCAAGACAAAATCTTTCCCAGTTCACTACAACAATCTCACCTAAATTATAGACAAAGAGACAACAACATCTTATCTCTGTCAATTCATTAATAACATGATGAACTGCAGTGAATTTAGGGTCACTTATGTAATGCCATGGTACAGGAACATTATGCTACACAGCTGGAGAAACACAATCCTCCTGCAAACCTGTGCTGCATCCACAGCAGCCTGGATTCACTGGGACACTCAGCTTGATAGAGCAGTGACTACACCAGCAATTTGTTTCAGCAGGACCCTGATGAAACAGCAATTTCATGAGAGGGATGAGATACAAAATGGATATGAATCTGGCCTGCAAAAGTCCAAGTGAAGCACAAAATACTGCTTAGAGGCAGCAAAGAAATTTTCATCTTCACAAGGAGCAGTGAAATTCACATACTCTCAACTGAGTGCAGTACTTTTATATCCTATTAAATTTGACCTTGTCTCCTGTCTATGGTATTGGTGGCTCTGATTTGTTCATTGAAACAGATATGGAAATTATGGTTTCAACTGCAACAGGCACAGAGACAAAGCATTCTATTTTTTTTAAACAGGGCTCCTGATATTACAGACATATGGAATGAAAAGAACACAACTCTATGTATGCAATGTATGCCAATGTATGCAATACAAAATTACTAGCAACACCTTACACAAATGGCTTTGAAATAATTTCATAAATTAAGGAGAACAGCTATCAGTAGCCATGATTTTTTTATGCTAATTCTTTTATACATACACAGTTACTTAAAAATAATTCACCACTAAACTCTATGACTATAATTAAAGTAATGAGAAGTTTAAGGCAGCCTCAGGATTTCCATAACAAAGCTGAAAGAAAAAAAATGTAGTTTTTATCCCAGTGTCTTAAAACCATATAGAAGGTCTTGCACCAAAAAATCCTGCTAGGAATGAGTACAGGTCATATCTAAAATCCAAGAAAATTTAAAAAGGAAGTGATAATTATTGAGCTGTGCCCACACAAGTCTCTAATGAGAACAAAATCATGAGCTTGAATGACAAAATCGAAATTTTTAATTTTGATTTTTGTGAGCATGTGTGTGTATACACATGCTTAATACCAAGTGAAAAATCACCAGTGTGTCTCTCCATGGGGTACTCCTATAAGCAGAATGCAGATCACAGCAGGCTACCCTGCACTGCACCAGGGATCTGTGCTCACTGGAAACAAAGCAACAAGGTTGAAGTGCTACTGAGGCAATCCAATAATCTACAAGGGGTTTGAGCACAGCAGGGCAAGCTAAGAAGAAACGTCACACATGTATAAGTGTTTGGCCTCTTTCTTCTCATCTTCCTCTTCCCTCCCCTCAAGCAGCAGGGCTGCTCTGGGCAGCCAGGGGGCTGGGCAGTGTCTTTTCCTTCCCCAGGCAGGGAGTTCAGTCCCATCATTTCCAGGCAGGCTTACACGACCCTCCTCACACCGTGGGGTGTCCCAGTGCTGAGGAACAGAATGCTTTCTGCCTCTGCTCCAGCATATCCAGATAAGAGGGAAATAGTCTTGAAAAACATAAGCAAGAGGGAATAAATGCTTCAGCCTAGTCCTCTGGCAACTGGTCAAAAGACGGCTCGACTGCAGGTGTTTTAATCAAATGTCTAACCTAAATGTAGTTTTGTGGATATACTTAGATTTCCCTGGTCTCCATCAAATACCTTAGCCACTAGCTTGTTACGTAAAAAGGGGAGGGTGGGAGTGGGAGGATGACAATATTTTCCAGGAAAAGTGGCTGCATGTGTTACTCATGCCTAACAGATGGGGCTCCTGCAAGGGATAAGGCAGAAAGGAGAGAAGCATGTCTGCTGCTCTGCCTGGAGCTCCTGTCTGGGCTCTGCTGAAGGGGAGCTGTGGGGCGAGGTGCTGCAGGAATGCAGGGTTTTCCTCCTCCTGCCTGCTGAGGCTCACTTTAGCCAGAATTCAGATGGCTTTTAATGTACATACATGTCCAAGTGGTACTGACAGAATCGATGTCATGTTTAGAAACCTCAACATAACCAATATCTATTTATAATGGACTAACATCTTCTGAAATGCAGCACTGTAATTATGTGAAAATATAAATTAGATAGTGTCATTTAAAAATACTGAATGGCACATAAAAATGTCTACTTCCTGCCTCATTTCTCTGGGCTAGCAAAACAATAGCATTCATGGAATGATGCTTCTTATGCCAAGTTTAAACTGGAAGTAAATTTTAATGGCCTATGAATGGAAAAGATTGAAAGCAGCAGATTGCAGCAACAACAGAAGTGGCTGAGCACTGCACAAGGGTGCACTGAAATGATTGTGCCAGGAAGAACCAGAATGTGCCATGCAGCAGCACAGCACTGCTCCTATTATCAAGCTCCCCTACTCTCTGTTAAGGAGTAATTGTAATAGGATAACTGGGCAAAGAAGCAGTCTAAAATTTCTTTTGTCCAGGGGATCAAGCAAGGGTCTCTGCATAGTTCTGAATGCATAGCTTCTTGTCATGCTGGCAATAACTTGGGTATTTTTGCACCATGACTCATTACTCAGTTCACTGCTATAGGTTTTTACTGATCTACTCCATATATAGGCACCAAATAAGTGTTCCCTTGGACTGTTGTTCTTTTTTCAGAACAAACAAACAAAAACGTTCAGCCTTTCTCACAGACAGAATGTGGAACTACTCCATCCCTGGCTATTCAACCTCTCCTGCTGATGGTGTGCCACTCACAAAACATTTGCGTATTCACTGAGTGGGAGAGATACTGACTCTGCAGCCTGATGCACAGAGTGGGAGGCAAAACACATGGATTGCAGTTCCTTCTCCAGAGAAAGTTTAATTACCATGCAAAGTGCGTAAGACTCAGCAGGACCAACCAAGAACCATCCTAAAGGTGATCACAGCCCTGACATGGCAATGGGAGTGATGTGTCCATGCCTCTCTTGGCAGAGAACAGACCTGAACCCAGATTTCTTTGCATTCTGGTTAAAGAACACAAACTTTTAGTCTTGGATAAAATGGGGACACAAACACCAACTTTAATCAGTTCCACCAGCCCAGGAGAAATAAAAAAACCTGGATCAATTCAACCTACAGTGTGAACAGTTTTAAGGGAAGCAAACTGTACTCTTAAACAAACAGCTAACTAGCTAAAAATATTTTATTTATCTATCCAAGTATCCTTACACAGATATCCATAATCTTAGAAATTATTCTAACACATTGCTGCACTACTTTGTTTTGAGCGCGTTTTGTTTTATTGTAATTATCACACACATTTCTGTGCAGTATCATGAGAAAATATAAAGAAAGGTTGCTAAGAATTATCTCTAATTTACAGAAATCAAGATTTTTTTTTCCTTCACATACACTTTGAAAACATTTGAGAATTTCATTTAAATGCTTTGCCTACACTGTATCAAAACCTTATTTGCAAGTTAGAATATTGGAAAGTTAGTAACAAACTTCAAATACAGAACTACCTAAAGAATTCATTAGGCAAACTTGGACCTTACATGTGAAGAAAATTAAGGCTGTCCCAGCAGTATGAAAGAGTATTTTGGGACATGTGAGACTGATAAATTATAACAGGTTCACTAACTTTATGCTACTCTTTCCTCATCTTTAGCAAAAAGTATATCTAGTCCTCATGAAAACCCAAAAGCTCTTAGCTGCTATTTTACTACATTCTGGTTCAAGGAAGGTTCAGGTTTACCTGGTTAACATATTTAACACCTGAGAGTGAGAGTTATGGACATTTGTCACAGCTGTTTTAAAGATAAAATTATAAAGGGTCAATCAGGATATTCCATAACACACTGAACATTCCCTTTGTTTTCTTTGAACTATGTTAGGTCTCTGAGACTTCGGGAAAGAAATGCACTCTTGTTCAAGTCCAAAATTTGCATTCCCGTTCCTTGGTCTCTGTAAGTAATGAAGGATTTTTATGAGGCCTAGCTAGCACTCTTTAAAATTTATCTTTGATTTATAGTTAAGGAAGCATTTACTTGAAACTTAGCATATACCGCAATTGTCATTAAATTACCATACATGGAGAATAAATAGTAATATCATATATGTACATGATATACAGAGTGTACATATATATATATTTAACAAATAAATGGTTACCATAGTTTCAAGCATTCAATAGGCTTCTCACACAAATATGAAGGAAAAAAACCACCACAAGGCTGAAATTTGGGCAGCTAACCCACTACTGTTTCTTCAAACATTTATATTTCATTTTCAGAAGATAAAACTTTGGGTTATCAACCTAATTATGTGACTGGAAGCTCTATACACTTTCTAGAGACAGCCTTCCGAAGGTAGGTGCTCAATTGCACATGCAAACGGGGTGAGTGTACTCCCTGACAGGTTACTGCACATGCACACAGAAAGCAAATAAACAGACTCCCAGGCATGTGATGGCAATCGATTTACCATGAACACAATGACACATTTTACACTCACAGTCACACGTCTGTGTTACACCACACAGATTAGGTACACACACCTCAGAAATAAGGAATACCTAATCTGTAGTGTTTACTTGTCAATGTCAACTCTATTTTTAGAACTATTTGAAAATAAATAAGGAAAATCAGCAAGGTTTTCTAAAAGAAAGACTTAGCAACACAGTACAGGATCAGCTTTTGTCTGTCAGTGAGCCAGATGCAAGACACACATGGTGGTTCTGTCAGGTACAATAAAGCAGTGAACACAAAACAGCAGGAAAAGTAATTTGCAAGCTTGTATACATACCTAAAACATCTGGAAAGGGAGAGCATTAATGAAGCAAAGAATGGAAAAAGCCAACACAATCAGGTTTTGTACAAAGCATACAGCATGAGGTAAGGTTATAACAAGTGTAACATACACAGAAAAAGGTTTGGGTTCTTTTGACAAAGAAATGCAGCAAAAGCACAAAGCTGGTTCAGTTTCTGCAAATGGCATGTGTCCATATAAAAATTTAACTAAGCCAATTTGGGCTGATTTTCAGATGAATAAGATTTAACCACATACTGTACCTTCTTGGAGAAAAAATCTGTTAAAAACTACAGATTTCTTCTAAGCTTTTAAAGAAATTTGCCATTTCCTTCAATTTACTTCTAACATATCATGTGTTAAAACATGCAACAATATTGAAATATTGACAAGCAAACATTCCTCTTACATCAAAACAAGCTTAATTATAGTGTCCTGTTCAAACCAGGACAGAGAGGAATAAGACTGTACTATCCACCTAAATCTTTATGAGACAGACACAATTTTTAAAAAGTTCTCGAGAACATTAATTTTATGCTAGATATTCAGTGGCAGCATTGGTTTCCCATGAGTCAAATCCCAAGCCTATCTTTAACTGATTCCATTACAAAAGCAAACCGTCAGTCGATAGGTGTGTGTACCATTACAAGCTGATTGAGGCTCCCCTATAATCCTGTAAATCCAGTTCCTCATGGCTATTCCCATTTCTGATTATCACATTGTTGGTGCACGTCTCTTTGAAATGAATTCTAGTTTGTCTATGAAAACATTCCAAAGGAAGGTGCTCGCTTCACAGTTTTCTGTGCTATGTACAACACTGCAGACGTGTGTTGGGTGATAAGGTAGGAGTTCTCAAAAAGACATACATTTATTTCCCAGAGAAAAGTATTTGGTATAATGTATCAAGCACAATACCTTTGTACCACCTTAAGCAATTGATGGAACACTTATTAAAATGTAGAGTCCAATTAAGTATTAATATATAATAGTTAAAAAACAATAAAATATTTTCAGAAGTCTAAGAACTAGCTTTCTCTGCTGCAGTTTCAACTGCTCCTCACAAATGTGATCATAAGTGAGGGGTAGATCAGTGGCCTGGCTGCATGAGGTACCACTACATAAAGTTTGATGAGTAAAAAAATAGCTTTCCATTGAGTCTGGAAGGAAGGAGGGATCTGGATTAATGTAAAGCCATTCTGGGGAGCTATATTTGCTACATATATTATATATATATATATATATATTTGCAAAAAGGAATTTATTATTACATCCGATGTAGGAATAAACCACACCTCTGTCCATGTGCCTCAAGGAGGAGAGAGAATAGAGCAACTCATCTCCCCACATCTCATAGCTGTGCAGCCAGGAGACCCCTCTTTTTTCTTAACAAGAACAGATTTTTATTATGATAAAAAGCAGTTTTAAATACATAGGCCTGAATTAAGTCATTGTAGGTAGTCTGGACAAAAAAAACAAAAAAGGAAAAAAAGAAAAAAAAAACAGGACAAATTTAATATTTGCTTATATTCTAGGGTTTTTTTCCTCTTCCTTTCCCACCCTCTATTCTGCCCATCCCCCTCTTTATTTTAATTTTATGGAAAGGAAAATGTAGGTAGAGAAAAAATTGTTTTCCAGGACTCTGAGCAGACTTGCAGCAGATACTAGGAAAGAATTAATGTGATGTGAGGATGTGAGTCCTGATTTAATGATGTATCTATAAAAATTGTATTAGTAGAGAATACTATTGGCTGCAAAGCTAATTCTAATAAAATTCAGAATGTCAAAATAGCTCTCCTAAACCAAATCTTTTGTGATCTGTATTATAAGAGAGCACATTCAGGAACATATAATATAGTTGTTCCTTTAGGGCTGCTATCTCATTCAGTATGCAACTCCATACACTATCAACTTATAAGACGCCATTGAATAATTTACTTTCTCTTCATTGTCAAATACGTGTTTCACATCTCATTTAGAACACATGGCTCTATCTTTCTCTGAAAACAGAACGGATAAAATATTTATGGCTATTTTCTGGAGCTTACTTCTGTGGTATATGAAAAAAAAAAAGATTTTTTCCCTTTTACACATCTCAGTTAGGTGAGAAGCTGGAATTATTAGTATATTCCAAAGAGAAAATTGAATTACAAAGAATAATCACAAGTCATGAATAATTCGGGAGGATTAATTTTTAGAAATGTAGTGTCTGATTCTTCAGAGTAATTACCAGTAGAAATTATATTCAGGATAGAAATACAGGAAATTTTGATTCCTGGGGATTCTTTCTTCCAAAATGGAACATAACCTTGAAGCTTCTCTTAGAAATCAATACTAAGACTCAGGACATTCCTGATGCTGCTCTGTAGTGTCAGTACAGAGTATCAGTACTGACCTGAGAGAAGGAAAACATTCTTTGAGCTAGGCTGGGAATGAAAAGAATATCTCCCCAGTTAAATGTCTGCAAAGAGCAGAGCCTAAAATAAGAGAACTTCTGGGGAATGAGGATCCACAAGGCTGATATTTTACCCAACAGGAGCTCCAGTAGTCCATAAAGGAATGCCTACTTTCCATCCCCCTTCTCCAAGTCAGTGCATTACTATGCAACATGCTGATTCTGATGGTATACATTATTATTTGACAGGTCCAAAGCCTTCAGCTACAACACTCAGTATTTCTACAAAAGATTCTTGAAGCATACAGAGAACACCAGGAAAAAAATGGCCATCTTCATAAAGTCTGTAAAGAACTAAACCAGTACTATACTGCAGTTCTGTATCAGAAGCAGCAAAAGCTACAATTGCACTGCATCCAATTCCCCACATTATTTTATACATTTTTCAAGAATATTAAGGCAGAGGACCGGTGATAAAGTAGCCTGTAAATATTTGACCAAAGATTGGATCACAGCATACATAACCTAAAGATACTAAAAAGCTGCACCTTTAGCCTTCTTATTATCACTTTCTACCCTTCTTTTGCACTACTTGAACATGTAAAACTAATAATATTTTTTTATAGGATATTTTGTTGACTTATAGCAAATTCATCACACAAACTGAAAAAAAAAAATCCACTATGTAGTGTGCACCTCTTCTACTACCTAAATACTCACAGCAGTGGTGTGTTGTCACCTACTAGCACACTACAATGATTTCTGATTCTGACTCTTATTTCAGCCTTGAGGTACATTGCAGGTAGGCAAGGGAACAGGCTGTTACATGCCTTGTACTTGTTTCTTTTGCATTCTACAAGGGTTTTCCCACTGTCATACAAAAGCAGTTACCTTTTCTGACTCCAGCTTATTTTATCAGTTTTCCTCCAAACAGTGCTGCCGCATCACTTCCCTCCCTGATTTCCTGTCTTATTTCTGTCCTCCCATAGTTTATGCCATGCCTGGAGCACTGACCTGGAGGTGCTTTATCATGGGTTTAGCCATCCCAACTCCTTCTCCATAAGTCTAACCTTTTCCATCATGGATTTTCACTACTTGTCTTCCTGCCTTATCCTGGCCAGTCACCTGTTCCTCCAGGGGAACATCTTTAAAGTAAACAACTTTTTATTCCATTCTCCATGCTGCACAGCAAAGGAGGGATTGCAAATTTAATAATGAGCATCTTTTCACCTCACTTCTGCTTGGCTGCCCTGATTCAGTCTGGGAACAAGTTCTGCTCAGCATCATTGCTGGACCTTGCCAAGGAAAGCTGAGTCGTCAAGAAATTCCAATGCAAAGCTTGGCATGTGTTACTAGCAGCTTCTAATAATTTGGTCAAGTTTTCTCATTATTTTCATAAAATTGCCCAGAAACATGTAACTAGAATTTTGTTCAGTTCACTACCAAATTTCAAAACCCTGCTAGATTACTTAGAACAATGGAAGTATCAACAGCTTCTGAAAGAAAAGGGTTTGAGAATATTTTAGCATACGTAAAATTAATTTTTGCCCTAACTTCATGCTAGAATGACCCAGTTGCTCTGGTCAAAGATCTTCAAAGTTATTTTATAAATCAGTTAATTTTTAGAAAAATTATATGCAAACTGAAAAACTGATATGTAGCAGGAAATCTTAGTTAACAACAAGCCTGTTACAAAAACTGGAGAGACACATCTACCTATCTATCCACATATTTGCATAAATACATAAACATTGTCATCTTTTGGGTGTCTCAAACTGAGGTTCTATCAGAATTCACATTTTAAATACCTTCATCTGAAAAAGTACTTTGATACAAAGAAAAAATGTTGATGCTCTCGAGTATGGTTCCACATGAAATGAAGATGTGCAAGATTGGCCAGCATTCAATTTTTATTGATTTTTTTTTCCTGCACAGAATTTTGTGATAGGTGTTTTGCATATATGAAAATATTTTAGTATAAGGAATGAATATATGCAGCTTTTACTGTACAGTATTGCAAAATTGCACAAGCTTTGCTGATGAGGCTGGAGACTTACTCATCATGATTCTGTTTGTTCCATGACTAGTTGACTTCTATACTTATTACCAATTTTCAGTCCCACTCCAAATAAGTGAGTCCTACTCAAAATAACCTAATATTTTCATTTATTAAACAATTATGGTGACAAGACTGAAATTCACACAGAAGAATATTCTTGTGTGTAAAGATATTATGTTGTTACAGTACACTGAATTTTGATATTTGAAAAGACATAAAATAAGACACACTAGGAAGCTATAGACTACTTTCAAGCAAAAATTCACAGCCTCCATATAGCTGAAAGCAAAGGTTTTATGAAACAAATTTTCAAGAGAGGGAAGTCAAAATTTTTAAGCTGGAGAAGTTTATTCTAAAAAATACTACTATCTTAGGCAAACTTTAAATATTCAGTTACAGTTCAGGTGTTGCTGGAGATTTTTTTGTTGCGAAATTGATAAGAATTTATTTAATAGTTTTTGTTCTACAAAATTTACAATTTCTCAAGATGAAATATATGTTATGGGTAAACCAATCTTTCTCAAAGGCTACTAAGAGGAACCTGCAGGTCTGTAAAGGCAGAAACATGCCTGGAGTATTCACCTGAGATGCTGCAAATTCCCCTTTTTTTGGTATTTGATGGGGGACTTGTGCAGGATTTTTTATGGATCTTTTGTCCCATGTCTCAGACAAGCATTACATGAGTATGTAGATTCCTGGTAGGATTCATCTCAGAATCTGGAAGGGACCTTAAAGATCCTCTAGCTCCAGCCCCCTGCCATGGACACAGAACCTTCCCCTAGACCTCAGGTATTTCTACACAGGGAATGCACTAGTGACAGCAGCAGAGTCCCGGATAAAATACATCTCACAATAGAGGAAAGGCAAAGGCAGTCAGGAATTAAGACCCCAAAATGACCACCTTTTCCTCCTAACTCTAAGGCCACCTTCGTATGGGAAGCTCCAGTGCAGCCACCTGTACTGTAAATGGTTACATTTAATTAAAACTTCCCAGCTAAGCTTATTTTCCTTTCTTGGTAATAAATGTTTCATTATTATTACAAATGGACAAGCTTCAGTACAAAAGGATTCATGTATGATGACAGATATTTAGACTATGAATGCAGCTATACAGCTTTTTAAAAATATTTCTCCCTTTTTGCATCCTTCCTTTTTTTGTACCAACCTTACAATCAGTTTAAACTGATACAAAATTCATGAAATGCATACTTCAATAATTTTTCTCAGGTTTCAGGTCAGTAGCTATCACTACTAGTAATCTTAACAAAAACAATGCACAATATCAATAATACTCATTTAATTCCAGGTATTTGAAGACTGTCACTTCAATATGGATGGCTGCCTCTCCCCATTGAGGCAAACAGCAAAACACAAAAACTGAGCATAATCAGAATAAACCAAAATCAGCACTATAGGAAGTTTATCTGATAGTGACTTTAAAATGATTTCTAGTGCCAGGATTTCTGAATTATGGGAACTGTGATTTTCTCACAGCAGAGAGAAAGCTATTTTTAGCATACACATATGAAATGAGAGTAGCATACTTCACAGCATCATTACAGGTACTTACCTAGGCTTGATCTCGTGTTAGATCGCTCTATTATCGCATGCTTACTGGGATTGTTTAATACTGAGCGTTTGGCAAGCGAGATGTCTGCTGTGACTCTTGTAATTGATATACTGCAAAATAAATATAGCAAAATAGTACTGAACATTATTGATCTTTCAGGAGTGTGGGGAGAATTATTGTTTAACACTAGAAGACGGCTAAGACTACAGGAAAATAAGTTCTCAGCAGCACACTATGCTTCACCCAATGTGAACAGAGAAAAAACTTTATTTAACTTTACTGCTACAATAGTTACTGATAAGTCATCCTCCTACAAGTGCCTGAGGACAGGGGAGGCAGGAGGAGGTCAGGGATTGTTGCAGAAGATGGGACTTCCCTGGGATCTCCAGGACTGGTGAGGATCTGACATTTCACCAGTATCCCCAGTATAACCAGGCTGGTTTCTCCTTTCCCTGATTTCTTGAAAAGTACTGAATGACAGCCTGGCTTACTTTAGCCATACCGTAAGACATGTAGGGATACGCAGAATTAAGCAATAAAGGTAAGGCTTACCAGGGAAATGAGTCCAGCAATATAACTCCGGGCTTTTTTGTTGGTTTTGGTTTGGATTTTTTTGGCTTTTTTATTGTTCAGTTTACTAGCATGTGTTTTTCTAACAGAGAGCAAGAACTACCTATAATTTTCCAGAAAGATTCATGCTAGCAATATGCTAGCCGCCTAAAAATAGGAACTGTAACTTGGAGAAACACATACTTTAAAAGTCTAGGTTGACTATTTGGCAGGTTCAGTTTTGTGTTTGTGAGAAAAGATGAGCCAAGAAAGAAGTGGTTACTTTCAGTTGTTTGCATTGACCTGCTACACAACCTTCTGCATATTCTTCTAGGAGGCAAACAGTTACTTTGCTTTGTTTTGCTTTACAGGGTCACAATGCACCCTTAAGTTCCTTTTCAAACTCTCTGGTCTGATAAGGTTTAGAGGTCAAATTTTTCCAGTGCTGAGATTTAAATCAGACTGATGACATTCCCTTGTTCATCCTTGTAGGATTTTACTTGCAATTTAAAAGAGGAAATGGATTTGCTAAGAAGTAGGAGGGCTCCTCTCTAGCAAGCACAGTCAGATGCTGTTTGTTCATCTGAAATGTAATCCAATAGGCCATTTCCCAATGAACTCAACATGTGCATGCACTTATCTAAAAAATGTAACAGAGCCAGAAGTTAATATGAAAAAACAGAATTATGTGCACAATACAGATTAGTAATATAATTTTGGCAATCTAGGTGTGATTTAACTTCAGGTAAAAGCATAACCAAAGATTGTGATTTCTGGCACAGCCCCTCAAAGATAGTGCCATTTGTCTTGAAATTAAATGAAACGTGTTTATTGGGATACTTTTTGGTTTTCTTTATTTGCTAATGGAAGGACACTACAAACTTTTACAGCTTTTTGGTTTTTTGTGTTGATTTGGATTTTTTTCTGCCAGTCTTTCTTCCTACAGGCAATAGAAAATTTTTGCCTTTTTAAATGAAATTATAGTATACTGAACAACACTAGATTTATCAGTCTATCTATGAAAAATAATATTTTTCCTTTTAAGACTTTTAACCATCTTTCTGAGGACATTTTCATGTCTTTGAGAAACATCACATCAGGAAGACCAAGTCTGTTCTCAAAACAAAAGGTGTGTACCTTCATACTGTGAAACAATTGCAACAAGAACAAAAAAGACAGTGTGGCATCTCAAAGCAGTAGCATGAATCTGAAAATCTCTGGTGCAAATTTGTTCAGAACCTTAAGTAAAGATTCAAAGTGCTACTGAAGTTTGGAATGCTTAAAATCTGCTACTATAGACCTAGATTTTATTTGGAGCATTTGTGGATTCACCCTGCCACAGTTGGATCTACAACCAAAAATATGACATGTTCTAAAATACTTAAAGACATAAAGATGCAATAATTTTCTTCTGCTTGCAACAAATGTTTTGTTAACTTCCAGTTCTGAGGGTGTGTTATTTAGGGTTTAACAATCCTGACTAATATAAAGAGGGACTACTAAAATGGTTAGTTATTGACTTTATTGTGACCGAGAAAATCCACCAGCTTAAACTACAATGCCGGGTATTTTAAAGAACTGAAGCTATTGACAAAATACCTCAAGCTCCCTCTTCAAAGTTTTGACAGCAGCAAGACACACAAAATAGTGTTATGGACCTGTCCACTTCCAAACTAAGTAGAACATTTCTTGAAGTTACAAATATTATAAGATCTTCCTGTTTTCACAATTTTCCCACCCAATGTCAACTCATTAGGACACTTGATCCAATACCAATAAAATCATGTCTAGAGAATGCATTTAATGTCTCTACTCCATTGGCCTGTGATGCTGGAGTTTTAGACCACGGCACTGCTTTTAGGGACAGACTATCATTTGACATCTGAACCACAGTAATGCCTGGAGGCTCAAATACAAATCCCATTGTGTTACAGCCTAGTGTGCTGCAACCACTCAGATCAGAACCCAGCAACTGCAGCCGATCTGACCATATTTCTGCCCAACCCCTTCATCCCAGTCCTTTTGAAACTTCCCAGTTAGAGCCCAGAACTATTCTCAAACCAAGCTCCTATCTTGAGGGATCTGACAATCCTATACACCAGATAATCTGAATCCCATAGCACTCTTTCCAAGTTGGATGCCAAGTAAGGAAGCAGAAGCTGAGGCTCTTGTTACTTTGCTCAAAACCTGGGAAGCATTGATGAGATATCACTTGAAAAATACTTAAAATAACTTTTTAATCAGATAACTAGCAATTTGGAGTGTGAATGTCACAGTCATCAAGAAGAAGATATCCTTTTTTCCACTCTCAACAAATATATGCCCCAGAACACTTCCCACTGCAACACAACCTCTGCACACTCTGTCAAGAAAAGTTCCAATCCACACTAAAGTCCACTGATCAAGGAATTAGCTGTCATTCCTAATTTTGTCCAATGTTATTATTGCTTAAAAATCTGGTAGTACCCAAATGGAACCTGAAGTATATCTACATTGCAAAGTACTTACCGCCCTTCGAATCTATGTTTTAAAAAATCAAATAATGCTTTTTGCATCATATCTGTTACCTAGAAGGAGAAAAACAACAAAATAATAACCACATAGGAAAATAATAATACTTAATGCTGATAGTAATATATGATAAAGCTGACAGTAAATCTTGTATCTGAACAAAAGGATTGGAATGCAATTTATTCTTAATCAGAATTTTGACATGAAGTAAAATACAAATAAGCAGCTATTCAGTAGGAGTAAAAACTGTCTGATGTTTGCCTATGCTATAAATTATCAAATACAAATGCAGCACAATATTTTTTCAAAAATGAAACCATTTACAACAATCAATTACCTCATATCCCTTCAGAGAAGGCCCCACTAAAACTACTGGTCGCATAGAAGGCACTACATCATAGGGAGGGATGTGCTCTGTCTGCAAAACAGAAAAAGTTTTCAGAATCACAGCACCTAGAGAAAGTGTTATACACTCTTTACACTATTAGGAACTTTGAATTTCCAGTAATGTCACAAGAATCTCAAATTCATTAACTTTTCCCAGAAACAGGTAGCACTTGATAAGGATACAAAAGGTTCAAGGATTTATTTGGAAAAAAATTTTCTTTGACTTTAGGGTTTCCTAATGTTTTCATATTTAATCTAAATAGTTAAAAACTCTTATTCTGGGTCATGCACATTTCCTACTGCATAATTCCTAACTGGTAAATTGCAAAGGTTATTTCCAACAACTAATGAATTGAATGGTTAATTCTACAGCTATGACATTTGTTTTCAAAGAAATTTTATACAGGAAATTGTGAAGGAGAAAAATTTTAAAAAAGGGGATGAGAAAAGCATAATGCAGCTTTTTTTAATGTTCAGATCTGCCCACTGCTTGAAAAAACATTGTGACATCACTGCAAATTCCCATGGCAGCACTCAGTCTGACGTCCACATTTGCACCCACAATTCAATATCAAATTAAATAAAAAAAATGACTGATCAAGTTAGTATTTCTAGAAAATTATCATAAGCAGAGCTTGGGATAGCATTTCTTCCACTTTGGGAAGTTCTTGTCACCACGCAAGAATGGATTCTGGTAGTATCATATTTGCCAAAATACTAACTGATGTATCATGCACAATTTCTAAAAAAGTATTCTAACATACAAAGATAAAAAGATTGCCTCCTTTCAAGGATTGCAAGATTTTTATATTGTTATCACAATTCAATACAAAAAAATTAAAACTGTTGAGTTTGGTATTTTTTCTTTTTTAGTAAGTAGCTGTTTAATATATATCATCATGAATAGGGTTTTATCAGAAAGAGTTGTTTTTTCATAAGGAAGGTTTTGGTTTATCTTTGTCTTGGGGAAATAAAGATTGAAATCCAACCCCAGAAATGTGTGGGTGTTACAGAAAAAGAAATGCCAGATCTATTTTTCAAATGCTTACATAGTACAAATACATCAGTCAAGATCACAGAATACAGACATTGTTCATTGTTCCAGAACTCAATGTATCCCAAGGTGTTTCGCAATAACATTAAAATAAGTATATACATTCCAAAACACAAACCCACAAAGACAGACATTTATACAGTGACAGCACACAATGCTACACAAGCAGCAGTCTAAAGCAGTCTAAAACACAGAAAATATTTTTGTGAATGTCCCTCAATGTAATTTAATTTTTATTACCTGTAGTTTCACAAGATAATTAATAACATGAGAATGAATACCAGTGCCCAAGGCATCATAAGCATGTGAAATGAATTAATTTTTCACAGCACAGAATCTGACTCAACACGTTACAGAGCAAACCCCTGCAATTAGGCTGGGCCTGTATCCAAAAGCAGTCCTCCACTGTTCTTGCTAACGCTTTTAATAATCTGATAAGCGTATTTGAGACAGATTCGAAGAAAAACTCATTGCAGTTGTGCAAGTGCTTTTAGCATGAGTGCCCCCTGATGCAACAGATCTTTGTCTTAATGTGGCTGACTTAACCAAAGGCATTCATGCTAGAAGTTAACCAACTATTTGACAATCAGGGCAAGCACAGAAATTACCTTATTTGATGGAATATGGGATATTTTTAAAATCTGTTCAGTTGCAATGGGCATTTTTTTTCTCTAATCTTTACAGCTTGAAATAATGAAGCTGTCAGCAGAAAATTGAGTAAAAGTTATCTAATGGAAGCATTAAAGTTCTTTAATTTAGCAGTAGAGAATCTAATACTTTCTAAGAGACTAGTACTGAACTACACAGCTTTCATTGCAGATTCAAGTTCAAATATGAACTCAAAACTGACAGATTTGACCATATGGCTTTTACTCTGTAGTTTGACTATGTAGATTACTTTGGGATGGCCATCCAGTACATGCTGTAAATGTCAGTATTACAAACCCCACTAACACTACTAATGATTCTGATATGGAAGAAAAGAGGCACACTGAGTGAAAGAAAGATGTGGAACTAACCCTCATCCAGGTCTAAGGTGGTTCATCTAGGGGCTGCATCTTTGAAAGATGCTTATGCAGACAGCATCCGATACATGTCAACATGTATTATTATTCCTTATAATTTCCATCCAATTAAAAATATGATTGAGTAAGAAATTACTCAAAAGTAAGAACCTGCTGTTGATTTCCACACCAGGCTTTAATGATCAAACTGAACCAATAGTAGTGACTTTGGAAATGCAGAAGAGTTCAAGAAAAGAGAGACAAAAACAAAGATCTATTTATTAAACACGAGAGCATCCACAGCAGGGACAACAATGTCACTTGCCACTGTTTAAGCACTATAACAGCCTATTATTACCTGTAGATATAAGTGAGTGGTTAAAACCAAATGAATGAGAGCTATGAAGACTAAAGATTTTAAAACAAAAAAGTCAAAATGTGGTATTTCACTACATAGTTTGGCTGCTACCTAATGTCTTGGTAACTTATTCCAGCAAAGGTCATAGAAACATATTTGCATCTTTTAGCAACAGGATGCCAATTGCATAAATCTGTAGTTATCTGGGTAATCTGTGGAGAGACACTGGCTCTCCTGGGAACCACCAGTACCATTTCCAATAGCTGAGATACTAAAAAAGTCTCACTGATGGATGGCAACAACATGTGGCTGATAATTTATACATGACAACACGAAAAACTTGAAGTAAACTGTCACAGTAAGTCTGAGGTTTTCCACTGGTCTTGCGCACTTGCAGACTTTGCACCTAGTGAATTAGAAGCTTACATACAGACTCAGAAATACAACAAATTTGACAACTTGTTTCTTAAGTCCAAACTGAGTACCTGATAGATTCCAATAATGATTTCAACAGACTGAGTAATTAAAAAAAAAACAAAACTAAAACCAAAAACACTTGAGAAAGATATAGAAAGAATATACATGCACTAGAGAGGTGCATTACAATGCTAGAAATAATTTCCTCAAACATTTACAAGGCCTTCTAAGTGTGTCCTGTTATTCCATCAAAAAGGATAAGTATGTAGCAGAGCTGCACAGACACACTGAACTTTTGCCTGTTTTCCTGTAACGAATCCACTATCAGCTCAACACATCTCTTCATCCTTAATTCTAGAATAGCTGCATTGTTAATCTGGAGGCAAAATGCTAATGATGCCAGTGGCAGGATAAACACAGGCAATGTCAATATAAACTTACCGATTTCTGCTTCTGCTTAGCTACAGCAGCATGGAAAAGAAACAAAGAACAACAAAGCATGCATGTTATTGGCTTGTCAGAGGACGCAGACAGTTAACAGGACTAGAAATGCGACGCAGTGCAGGTGAGCAGGTGGACAGATGGGAGCTTGGAAGTGGTGTTACCTTCTTAAAGAAGGGCATTCTTTTCTCTTTGGAGTGGGGTGATGTTACACTGTTTGCACTGGGTTTGGGGGAGCGATGGTTTGCTGGAATATCATTTTCTTCTGCATCTAAGCCAGTGGCATCTATGTCTACAGCTATATACAGACAAACAATTCAGAATTATCAGATGACAGGGAAAGTAAAGATAGGTTAAAAAGGAAATTATAGGTAAAGAGAAATAAAACTGTCCAGAGTAACAAATAAATAAATAAACAAACAAATAAATAAATAAATAAATTTGGTAAAAAAGAAATTAAAAGTCAACCATGAGAAAAAAAAACCCACAATAAAACAAAGGGGAAAAATTTAAAGGTGCAGTACATTAGGATTAGAAGACAGAAGTCAATCTGTAATACCTACTGTAACATTTACAAAATAGACCAATAGCCAAGTTTGTTCTTGTTACACCAAAACCAAAGTATTCACTGGAATAGATAAGACTTCCACCAATGTAACCAACAGAACTTGGCCAACAGCATTTGGATTATTTTATAGCAATGAGCACTAGCTAAAAATGGGTATCATCAGTTGAAATTAGAAATGTCACTACTGTGTCTATGGGAAATGAAGAAGAACAAGAAAATCTTTTGATGGCAAAATCAGTCAGATATTGGTACAATGTTATCTACATTTGTCCAGGATGGACTACAATTGGCATTTTTAATGTCTTTAAATTAAAATGCATCGCACTCATAAGATACATTTATTAGAAATAATTAAACATAGAACTACTAATAATGAAAAATAAAAAGAATGGATAGCAGAAGAAAGGAAATTTATCCCAGCTTGGCTCAGAGACATGGATCCTATGTAACGAGTGAGGATGTAGGCAGGGTAAAATGGAATTGAATACAAGAAAATGTTGCTGTTCAATCTCTACCAAAAGAATATATAACAAAAGATGCTTATACCATAACCACAAATTGTTTACCCTTTCTAGCAAGTAAGCAATAACAGTTTCAACAGGAACCCTCAGCAACTCAGTAATAAATACACTTTCAAAATGCAAAGCCATATTATCCTGAATGCTGAGTAGAACAGATAACTGCCAACTATATCTAAAACTAAACCAAACCAAACCAAACCAAACCTTTCTTGTTTACAACAATCAATCCTGATCTTAAGTAGTGATTTAAACTTGTCTTCACAAAGCAAATAGGTGCACAAAAGTGAACACAAACATGTCTACAATATCACCCTTGTGTGAAGATCTTACCCACCTCCCCACTCCCTCTGGTAACACACGCATTATCTTGCCATGCCATTATGTCAAAATGAGCCTAACTCTAAATAGATCTGTAAGCAGAATCATTTATATTGACTTTATCCAAACCCTTAATTAATCATTGTAAATTATTATGAAACAATCTTAGTGACCTGATTTCATCTGCTTCATGAGTGGGACATCACCTAATACAGTGGCATGTGCTATTAAATTATATAACAAATAAATATTTCTGTCAAGCCTACATGCAGTTGCTGGTGTAAGAGACATTTGGGGCAGTGATATCTTTTGTTGGCATAAAGTATATTTTCCCATTTGAATTATCCACAGATCTAATGCCTTGATGCCTGACATTCCCTGAGTTAGTGTGCCTTTGAGTCTGCCCTTCCCAGGAAAAACCCAGTGTGTAGATCCACATCCTGTTTCTATAATCCTGCTCCTAAAAACAGCCACAGAAATCATGTAACATTTTCTTTTAGCAACACTGTTCCTTCATCCTCTTCATAAGTATAAAAAGAACATATTATCTTTTCTTGAATACAGGCCAATGCAGATGCTGTAAATCACTCACAATAAGACACATTAAAACTCATTTGGTTCTGTGTTCAACCAATATTGCCACTAAAGAAAAATCAGTTACCTTAAGCTTTTCCTGTAAGAAAGAAATGCAGGATTTGATCAGCCAGTTACCAATATCTCCTTTTTTTTCCCATTCTCAGTCTTCCCACTGTGGAACATCTCCTGTGACAGTTCTTCTGCTGTTAACTATCTTTAGTTCATTGGGGCTTTTTCAGTAATTTTCAGCATTATTCTTACCCAGTTTGGTGGCCCAACAGGACTGTATGGATTGTTTGCTATATCAATATTGATTATTTAAATGAATATGAGCCTCTCATTTGTTTTTCAGTGGCTCTTCATCTTGTTTGTGAGTTTGTTTTGTTTTGGTCTTTCTGTGGCATGATTTTATATTGAAAACCCCAGAACAACTCAAAGTAAAAAAATGTAATTAACTTACTCAGTTAGTATTCTTCAACTTATTACATAATTGATGAATTTGTAATTGATTATACTTTCAAAGAGAGGAGCTGTCGGAATAATAATTGAATTCTGCTTCAAAGTCATTTGAATTCTTGTTTTAGTCGCAAACTATGCCTCTTTCACCTTTTTTAGGATGTCTTAAGCAAAAAATTATTGTGGACTCAAAATCTTGTGGTCACAGAATAAGCTAATGTGTGCTATCCATACTTATTTTCCAAATCTTCCCTGTGACTGAATAAACTTTAACAGATTTTCTTCTTTCTCAACAAAACATGTTTCTTGAAAGAGAGCGGCTGAAGAAACAATTCTACACAATGAAGATTAGAGGTTGGGTAGCAATCAGTCAACTGGTAATCTAGGTGACATCTGTGCTCTTGATTCTGAATTCTGTGCAACATTCTGGAAATATATTTACTGATCTTCAAGGGTTTTTTGATAGCAAATAATATTAAAGCATTTCAGATGCTTTAACAATAAAATTACAACATAGGTCCAAAGACAATTTTACTACAAAAATGCCATTGTTGAAAAGTTGGGCTGAACAGTAAACACGTCAGTTTAAAGCCATCAGAAAATAAAAGATTAATGTGCGTTCTACACAATATTATGCACATACATTAGTAAACTGATACAGTATTTTCAAAATCAAAGAGAAGTTGAACTGAGAGGAATTTTTATAAACAAACTGCAATTATAATAAAGTTGGTTGTTACTAACAAATCTGTGGTTTCACAAGACAGATATATTTTACAATTAATTGAACCAAATGAAGCCACTACCAAAACATGATTTAATTTCTCTGTCTCCCTTTTAAATGACCAAGTAAATACTTTAAAATCTTCAGGCTCATCTAAAGATGCCTGCTCTGTAGACCAGACTCCCTTTAAATGAATGCGATTGGAAGATCCATGTCTTTGCTCTAATATACAAGGCACTAGCAACACTCATTAAAATTTTCTGTTTACAGATATTTACAAAGTACATGAGAAAATAAAACATCCAGCAACACAGCAGCTGAATTCAATAGAAAATTTTTTTGTGATCTTCTATTGTGTTTTTTTAATGGAGCTAATTCCAGCATCCTCCACCAACTTGCAACGTATTTGCTTCACATAACTTGAATCCAACCTAACTAAAGTAAAATCTGTATGATGATGCTCTAAGTACAAAATAGTATTTCTGAAAAATTTGTCAAAGGCAAAAAAAATCCAGTATCTTAGAATTATGTGAACCGCATCCTAATGATCAGAATTGTGAAACTAAATGTTCCTGATGTTTTAAAATAATGACTTGATGCTCCTGCAGAACCCTCTCAGGAACTTCTATTCTTATTGCTGCTTTTTCTCCCGTATAAGAAAGTATTTATTGTTCAGTAGGAGTGCTCAGACCAGACCAAACCTTCCACTATCCTACTGTAATGTAGTCTCAAAGATCTATTATGTCTTTACTACAAAACTATGTGGTAAAAGCAAAGAGGGAATTTTGTGCATTAACCGTTCTATCATTGCCTGAACTTGCTGGTATTGACTCCTTTACTTAAAACCACTCCAAACCAGCCTTATCTGGTAACACATCACTCAGGTTTTACTATGAAGAATGGGGAATAATGTCTAAAGGGTACATGAATTTTAACAGATTAGGTTCATGAGTCTCTTTGCCAGAGAGTTCACAACCTACTCACCAGATGATGGAGGCGTCGATTTTCTGGAACTAGGAACGATGTCACCCAAACTGGATGAAGAGTTTCCTCCTGATTTACTGGATTAAAGTAATAAATTAGTTTGAAGTTCTGCAGCTTTCTCAATCTTTAATCTAGTTTATTTATTATCTGCCTTCTAAATGAGGTGGTAGCTGTGAGACAAACAGTGGCAGTGGTATAAAATGGACTTCTCACACAAAATGTGTGTACATTTTGAGACCCGAGGAACTGCAAACATCAATCGTACTTCCTGTGCTGTTGTACAATTCATTCTACTGCTCTCACTTCCTCATTATATTAATACAATTCAGTAATTAATATGACTACTGCTATATATTAATTAATAATATTACCCATTAATAAGAGCAATTCTTAAGCCAGTGAACATATGTTTCTTTAGCTGTTACTGATAAATTCCTAATGAAGATGAGACTATGTCTATAATCTTTTCAATTTAATTAACATACAAATACTTTTGCTTTCTCAATACAATATAGCACTTAGGCAAAAAAGTCTCTCAAAAAAAGTTAAAGCAGTCTAAGGTTTTGTCAAGTTCTGCTTTTTGAAAACCCATCCAAGTTGTGAAAATTAACAGTTCTAGCCTTTTTTATTTCAGTTACCATGATGAGAAAAGCTCTGGAAAGAATGTAAGAAAGGTTATTTCACTCTTCAAATAATTCATGTGATAGTACTAGTTTCTACTTTCTCTATCTTAAAAAATTAATAAGCACTGAGTTAATGCACTTGTGGTGTAGGACAATGTTTTCTCCAGTGAGAATTTCTGGAGAATGGATTTGGAAAGGAACCGAATCACTGAGACAGATCTGGCTGTCCCAGAAGTGTCACTAGAGGAATAAGGAATCCAGCATCTTTCTGCTGAGGACAGCACGCTCATGTTCAGCGGGTGAAGGCAGCTGAACACTGCACAATCACAGTGTCCTACTCTAGACATGCTCTACAAACACTGCTGTCCTTCCTATGGAGATGGGAAAGCATTTCTGGCTTCTCTAATAATTCCTAGCTCAATTCCAGGTACATCCCACTCAAATACACTGGGAATATTTGTTTCCTTTACACTCAAAGGGAAACAAGTGACATTTGCTTCCACAGCTGTTACTAGAAAACTACTTTATTAAGATTTCTACAGTAAAGGTGAAATCTAAAATATTACAAGATAATATAGTATTGTAAGATTTCAGATTTCCTGTAGAAATACTAGAAATATCACAGAAAAATGTAGAGGTACTGTAGAAATACATCATCTTGTAGTACTGTTCAGAGTATCTAGAAACAATCCTTTTTCTTAAGCAATGATGGCTGCAGTCAGAGATAACAAATGACTTGACACAAAACTTCCATCAAAATGTAATGCTCTTAAAAGCTGCATTTGTAGGCAATGGATTTGACAAGACTATTTTTCCCTACGAGCTAATTAACAGGCAGTGGCTTTGGCTTACAAGTAAATTAATTTTAACTTTTTCTGCAATTTCTAAAATGAGCTTTAAATGTGTTTAGAAATAGCAAGATCATCAAAACAAGTAAAAAGTACTACAGAATTTAGATAAATCAATTTTAAGTAAAAAAAAATTGCTAGCACATAGTAAATGTACTTATTGCAATGAATATTAGCAATTATTTTATGAAAAAAAGAACGAAACAATTTTAGTTGTAGGCCACCACAGATCACCAGTCTAAATGTCTACTTTTCCTCCCAAATAGCAATGACACTAATAAGCTTATAGTTAACAATAAAATGTATAAAATAATGTTATATAATAATTATATATGAATTCCTCAATAGATTAAAATATTCATAGCTGCCATTAATAATAATTAAGTATATATATGTTACTCATGAATATGATACACAGCATCGATTTCCAAGTTGTGTCACAGCCCATGTTGCTATTATTAATGATTTCTTGTTATTACCTGGAGTAGAATTTTCCTTGTTTTGCCTTCTGTTCATGCTGCAGCCTCATGTTTTCTAGTTTGACTGGGCTTGGTATGAATCCTATTTCACAGCCTTCTTTTACCAATCGTCCTATCCACCAGTCATTATTAAATTTCTACAGATTAAAACAAAAAGAAAAAAAAGTAACATACTAAGAAATTACTGTGTCTGGGATAACTTTGTTATTAGTTTTAATTTAAAACGATGCTATTTTTTGTAATTCTTCCCTGCAATTAATCACTGTGCTATGTTATTATGGCAATGAAGAATTATGGCAATATTCAGAAATACATTAAAATAATGATTCCTTTCAAATTATTAGAATCCACAGTCCTTAAGTGGAAACCTTCCTGCAAAGACTTCATGTTTCTCCCTGGTTTTTATTTCTACACATTTAGCCATCTTTACTTTTTTTCTTGCTTCACAGTTTTCTCCTTTCATACATGAGAGCTGTTTGTATTCTCCCTTTACGGTTCTCCTTGGTGGACGCCAGAGACTTAGGATCCACTCTCACCCATTGCTACAATTTTTACAGGTCTGTAATAATCTATTTTTCCTATTCAATTTTATTCAGTTCTTTATTTAAATTTTAAAATACTACTTCTCAAATTCCCCCATTTCTCACCAAAATTTTCTGAAATATGACTGAATTTGGCTGCTTATATACACCCTACTTCAGATAGCTCATGTGATCTGCATCTTAAACTTACTATGACAGCTCCACAAGGAATGGATATCTTTGGATAACTAAAAAAACCTAACAGTTACATAAATCCACCAGATAGTCCAATTTACTAAATTTCAGCTCTGTTAAATATGAGATATTGACTACTCTAACACCTTTATTCATACAAACACCCCCCACCATGTGTGGGGGAGGTTGGTTGTTTTGCAGATGTCTATACTGCAGTACTATTTGCTTTTTCCATTCTTATTTATTCACCATTTTTGAAGGAGAATAGGTCACTCATGTATGGGCCCCACACACAATACTTTTGGTATTCCATGTGAACAACTACCATCAAGTAAGAATTTTGGGTAATTTGGAATATTTATGAAACTTTAAGAGAACATCTGAATGTGAAGAAAGTAGCTTCCTTGAACCTGAAGCTATTAATGTAGATATCATAGTGCATATTTAATTATACAATAAGAAGCTTAAAAAAGTGTACAGTTAGGAATAAAACATGTAAAATGTGTGGGCTCCTGTAAAAAGAAATTAATTTTACTATCATTGGTAGATCACTGATACACAGCCTAAATTGCAGTATTATCTTTCACTTTGGCAACTATAGAAATCTTGTGATGCTTGAGACCAACTGTAAGATATTTCAGCTAACAAAAAAGAGAGATTAAAATAAATGCACTTTTAAGCTTATAAACATAAGAAGACCTAAAATATTCATCCAATGGGACATCTTTATGAGTAAGAATACCAGCATTTCATAAGGAGCTGCTCTGGAATAGCAGTTTCTCAAAGCTGTATTAGGCTAAAATGTATTATTAAAATGATAACCTTTCATTACAAAAGACTAACTAAATCATTAACTTGGTAGAAGGAAGAGATAGACAATTAAAAACCACCATTACATTAAAATATGAACAGTCACTATTTTTGTCTTACAGTACAACAGATTACCATGTAACAATATTAGTTTTATTAAAAGCAATAGAAATCATAAATCCATAGGAATTTCTTCTTCATAAAGAAATAAAAGCATATGGAATGCACTTCTGCAAGGCCTCAAAGATAAATTCTGTGTCAGTATATGAAGAGTATAAGATTTTTTAAAGTGAATAATACTACACACAATGCTTAATTTTATTTTTTTTTTTTTTAATTTTTAAAATCTTGGTAAAGAGGTGTCCTGCTCTCAAGGCGCTGGCAGCATTGAGTGATTGTCTGTAAATCACCTGTGTTTGGAGTGCCAAGAGAAACACAAAAGTTAATTAAACACAGAGCAAAATGATGACTATGCATTAAAGCCTCAGCAGAATCATAAGTTACTATGATGCAGCAGTTTCTTCCTGCAGGAAGGAATTCGTCATCCTTATGTGTACTGAGTTTTAATGACTGCAACCTAATAATGAAAATAAATTTCCCTCCTACTCAATCACTGCAGTACTTTTCATCACTGTCCATGTACATTTTGAACTCATGTTTTTCTTGTTTGAGTCCTCTCAGCAGCACTAATTGGTGAACAGTCCTTTCAGACAAGAAGAGGACAGCACTGGTCCAATATGGCAACATTATGCAAGCAGAAGCTACTGGAGATTCACCTAGCTTTTTTATTTCAAGCAACAGATAGGTACAAAATATATAAAAACCACTGCATTTTATAGTCTAATGTGTTTTTTTTCTTTAATCTGCATAAACAATTAAAATTTGGACAATTCAGTTCTCCCAGCATTAACTGTAGGGAGCACTAAAAACACTGAAGGAGCAATACCTGGTGGGACACAGAGCCCTGGACGACGAGCAGGGCATGGCACAGAAGATGGAGGGGGAGGACATGGCTGTGCAGGGAAGGGCTGGGCCTGGGGCACCCTCTCAAGGAGCTTTAACCCATCCAGACACAACAGCTGCTGCCTAATGCAGGGCAAGAGTCTAAGTCCAAGTTTGACTCCTTGTGGATCCCTTCCCATCTCGCCATTCCAGCAGTGCAGCTGATCTGGTCCCAGGGTCCCTTCCCAACCCATCTCTGGACTAGCACCAGTAGAAAATCACCTCTCCTTGGCAGCTTACCGAGAAAACCAGGTGGTTTTAAAGACAACCAGCACAGAATTCCTATTCTATTAGACCTGGAGTTGCAAGAACATTTAAATCCATTATTCATTTCATCATCATTCATTCATTCATTCAATCTAGAATTTAGCTGAGCTAAGCTTCCTTTTAAGGCATTTTGGAGACACAGAGAAGTTCAGGAGACTTTTCCTTCCAGATTTTCTCCCACATATATATACATCTAAGACTAAGTTGTGCTGTGAAAAAAAATGCATTAACTTTTAACAGAAAACTGCTAACCCTGTGTGTCTGGTTTATATGGAAACAGGGGAAAAACTTGATGTAAAGTCTGAGATTACCACTTCATTTGATGTGCAGGTGGAATAAATGACTACACAAAACCATTTGCTCTAACCAAACTGAGCCATATTTTCCAGTGCTTCAAGACTCACTGGGAAGGCTGATGGTTTTCTCTTGCCAGAACTCTGTGCCTGCTCATCTCATCTTTTGTCAGAAGACAGAGCAGAGCAATTCTTTCACACTATCATCAGGCAGAAAGCCTATTTCCTTCACCATATACAGTCTGAATCAAAATTATTCTCTTTTCATGTCTTTGCTATATATGAAAAATTAGGATCATTAGCCAAGTCTGTTTCTTGTGTTTCTTTAGTCTGTCCACCGGCATTTCTATCTCTGTATTAGGAATGTTTTGTTCTTCCCCAAAGCACCTGGGCTAGTAGAATCATTGAGCCTCATCAGTCACAACTACTGAGGGATTTTTCGATAGTCTAAAATGAGGCAAAGACATAACTTTAAATGCATGGCTAGGTTGTTCTCAATCTTAAACTAACTTTCTATTTCTTTTCCTATAAATTTCCATTTCCAGATGGGCCATTTTGAGACAAATCACAGTGGAATATGACCAAAAGCTAGGAAACCTTCCAATATGAAGGAGTCTTTCAAAAGGGACCACAGGCTACAGAGGAGGGCCTGCATGTGAAAGCCACCAAGTTATGTGTTTGGGAGTGTCTTGCAAGGAGTAGAGAAAGAAAATGACTTTAGGTGTTTGAAGATGTGCAAATTTAAATTTGTCAAAACTAAACTACAGGAAAAGAAAAACAATGCAGCAAATGCAAAACTCATTTAATGATAGCTGCAATTATCTTGAAAGATCATTCCAGTTCTCCAGCATGTAACTTCTAACTATATATTGTCTGTACCAGGGAAGTAGCTTCAGTTAAAAAACAAAAGACCTGTGGATTTTGGGGTTAATTAGGATGCAATTACATAAATAAAAGAGAAGCAACCCTTGGCTACTGAATTTCAACAAACCCTCACAGTACCAGATTAGTAAAAACCCAGAAATATTTCATCTTTGAATAGTCAGACATAGGCATTTAAACTTATAAATAAGTGATTTTTACTAGAGAAGAAAAGTACTTGCTTTCTGAAGTCCATTAATTTGATTTCAAGAAATTTGTGCCATTGCTTCTACAAGAACAGCATTTAAAAGAACATTCAATTCCTTATACACTGTTAGCTTTTTAACATTTGCAAAGTGCTTTGGCAATGTGAAGTATTATCAACACTGCAAAATAGTAGCACTGTTACTCAAGTATTCCTTTAAAGAGTGATTCATTTACTCCTCTGGTTTTACTTACTTCTTTAACATGAAGAAAATCTTTAGCCTCAAATGAGATGGCCATGCCTGGGACTGGAACATCATCTTCATGAGCTGCACTGTACCCAACATTTGTCCGAACTGCAAATGCAACAGGTTTTGACTGCAAAATAAAAGATGAACATCATGAAGATTTCCCTTGCAAACACATACATGTGTACAAACATATAGATGGGAGATGATTTCAGTATGTTATGCTCTTAAAATCATAAAAACCACAAAGAACTCTCAATATATCCATGCACAAAATAATGGTGACTAGTTTTTACTGGCATTAGTTATTAATATTAGCACACTTCATAGAATACAGATTATTAGTACAGATTTTAAGGTAAGTCAAATCCGTAATTATTAATCACAATCCACTTTGCAATCCATATCATACTGTCAGCTTGCAGTTCTGCTGAAACTTCTGTATTTTGGGGCTGCCATAAGAGGTAGGTTTTCAAGAACTACAAAACCTAAGCTCCGAGGACCATGGGGCTCTAAAAGGCATTGCAAGGGGAGCATGGCACTGCACCGATGTTGCTCCTTCCACACCATTCCTACCTGGGCACTCATGCGCAGGTCACCTCAGGATCATTCTAAGGCTGCTGCAAGTGCAGCCCTTACAGCCTCAGCCCTCAAGAACTGTTTGGGGAAATAGCAAATTTGGAGAAGGGGTGCCAGCAGTTGCCAGTGATCCCTAAGCAAGTTATCTCACTGCACTCAGAGCAGTGTGCCTTGAGCTCATCAGCCACAGAGAAATGTGTTCATTCCCCTAATTTTTTCTTATGCTGCTAGCTGACATCAGTTAGTTGGAGGACTTTCCCAAGTGTTTTTTTCAAGAAGTAGTAGCCAGAAGAGTCCCACAGAAGTCCCACACCTGCATAACTTCTTACCAGCACCACCACTGCTGAGCAACTCTCTGCACAGGTATGGTAATAGAAGGTGCCATCCAGCACACCCCCGGACTAGAGCTACCAAGGGCTTCCTCTTCTCAAAGGTACAACATTTTACAGAAGAACAACATTTCTTCTGCTTTAATCTAGGCTATACAACAGCTTGAGCTTGCTCTCCCCACAGAGATTATCACACAGTATCCCTAGGACCCATCACTGTCCTACCCCAGGCTGCTGAATCTTTAGCCCATTTTGTAATAACCAGATAAACTCTTAGAAGGGCATCCTGATATTATTATGTATTCATGGTTACATTTCTGAAACTGAGCATTCATGAGAACAATGATTCAAACCTAAAATTTGGTGATTTCTGCACATCAATTAAAAAATCTTGCAGTGTTGATACAACGGGAATGTCCGCTTCCTAATATCTCAAATTCATATCTTAGTGATCTTCTCTATAGTGATGATATATATGATTTTCTCTATGTTAATTCCACTACATGAAAGATACCAAACTATTACAGAGCTAGACATGCCTCAAAAGGAGTCTCACAGGCACTGGATTCAGCGATATGAATCTTCCTCAAAGATACCATAAATTAATGGGTTTAAATATTCATACAAAATCTCAAAATCTTCCTGAATGTAAAAATTATAGACTAACAGAGTTGATGCTTTCTATGCTATTACTAATTTCAACACTCAAAATACAGATATTAATATGCCTTGAATTGTCAAATCTCCTAAGAAATACTCACCATCAAATAGCAAATAATCAAATGAATAATTCCCTGTTATTAAGAATTATCATTTTGTGAGGCACAATGACCTGTCACTGTAGAAATATACCTCAGAACAGGAATGGATATATTAAGGAACAATCTGTGCCAAACACCAATAGGAGGGATAGTATGCTTGCTTATTCATTCTCACATTGCTATATCCTCTAGCAAATATAAAAAAGTTGCTTAACCACTGTGACTTACTTCTAAAAGTATCAGTGGATGAAAGACTTTCGGTTGACTAAAGACTTTAAAATCTCAGCAGCACTGCAACAGACATCTCCAGGAAGTTAATGCCCTTGACATACTTCTTAGAAGTGATCTAAAATTTCCTGTTAGAAGACAACACCTGACTACTCAAGAAAAAGAATGCAATGGAAGATACTCCTGAACTATCTTAACATGAAAGAAAAGTAGCAGGTGAAAGCTCTCTGTCATTTTCTGCTAGAAAAAAAAGGGAAAAAAAAAAAACCAAAAAAAACCAGAAAAAAAACCCCAAAGAGTAAAACTTTGAGCAGAAAAACAAAGCAGACTATTGAGTTACAGACATTCACAGAAATTATATGTCCTATTTTAGATCCTTGTCACACTGGTAGAATGGGAGGCTAAATTATCATGGGATTAGACTACAATAATTCATCTAATTGAATATTAAAACCTAATTAATTTATAGAAGTTAAATGTTAGCCTTTTTACATAAATAAATAATTCTGAAAGTTTCATGGTGCTATCAAATTAAGTACTTTTCCTGAATTTCATTGTCTTGAACTAAAAAAGCCCAGCTGTTATGTAATTAGGGTCTTATGTAAAAAAAATAAAAAAAAGACACATGCATATGTATGTTTGAAAATGTATCTAGCATTTGCTTACATATCCTGCAGTTCTAAAATAAGACTGGGTCAAAACAGTTAAGAACTTGCTGTTCATCCTCTAAATCTCCATGAAAATGGATGGCAGTTTAGCACTCAGTTAATCCACAGGCTGGACAGATGCTCCCAGATGTTCAACAGTTTAATATGTCATGTCTCTCTAGAGAATCAAAGTAGCCTGGAAAATTTAATTTATCTTCAAAATGAACACTTCCATCTTGCTTTTCTTATTTTGTCCTGTAAAAGTACAACATTCAACTAGCTGAATAAACCCACAAGGAGAACAATCAGATCATTACCATCATCTATACCATGAGGGCAGCAGGGAACACACTCTGGAGTGAAGTTCTTCATGAATCAATTTCAGCTTCTGATATAAACTCAGAATATAAATCAACAAAATCATATTCAACAACTGTGTAACCAGCTTTGGCTGTACACTTTTGGTAATGGACATAAATTAAAGTGTGTCTAGAACAACCTTACTCAATTTTCTCTTTTTCTACCTGTTTCTCACCTCTTCCTTTACAAATTATATTTACTTTACACATCTTCATACCAACCCTCATTATTAATTTAATACTATTTGCAGCATTATTATACTTTACTGCTTGTATTTCCTTGTGCCATGCTTAACTTGTATGGAATGTAAACACAAGCATTTGCACATTGTATCTATCTTGGTCAATTTGTCAGTTTAAACAAGTTTGTACCTGCTTGGTTGAATTTTTATTCAAGAAATATTTCACTCAATAACAGAGAAAAATATAACAACCTGTTCTCTAGTAATGTACTTAAAACATGGCAGGATCTTTCTTTTCCTATAACCAATTTCAGATTTTTTATGCTGTGCAATAAATCCAGTGGAGGCAGCCCCTGGGGATCCCAGCAAAGAAGGCAAATTTTTCCACACGGAATTTGCTCACAGAGCAGGTCATCTCCCTCACGGCCACTAATATTTGCTCACAGAGCAGGTCATCTCCCTCACGGCCACTAATTTTGAAATTGTTACTGAAAATCAAAGTATCTCGATTCCTCACCCACTACCAGGATGGAGAAAAACTGATGAAAGCATTCTCCAAACAATTTTTGTCTACACTTGGGCTTCATCTAGGATCTCTGATCAACCTTATTTCTTACTCTGCTACATCATTGCCACAGTAGAGGCACCTCTGTATTTACACCAGTGTAAATGAAATCAGAATGCACCTCTATGAAGGCAATACCAGCTAAGACAAGAACTGACACACAAAACAATTACAGTTCTCATTTTGACAAAATGCTTGTCAAAGTTGGTGTCTGTGTTAAAGCTCAGAATATGTGTCGCAAAGCAAGGTCACTCCCTCCCTATTTCTACATAAAGCTACTCATGCTTCATCCTGTCCACTTTTCATACATGCATGCAACCTTATCCTGAAAGTAAGGCATTATTCTTCTCTTGGATAATGAATATAATGAGTGTCTCTCAAATCACTAACAAGTCTGCACACATAAAAATTTAAAAAGTCACACCATTTCTTTCATCTAAAGAAAGATGATTACTACTACTGAACTTTCCACTAGTAGTCTCAGTGGGGAGCAGATATGACAGATGATGACCTATGTCCAGCACTGTTTTCACAAAGTAGCCCTGTACACAGTATTTGTGCCATCAACAATATTAATACTCCATGTAGGACAAAGATCAATAGCTCTGTGATGGCCTAATGACTGCTGTCTTGAAAACATCTCACTTTATTTTGCCCTGCTAATGACATAGAGTCAAATATACATAGCGGAAGCAGTTCAAAACTCTGTTTTACAGAATTACGTTCTTTTTCTTATTATTATAAAGGAATTTACAATGTTATAAAACCTATACTGTCACATAAGCAGCTTGAGAATGCAAAATGGAGAACTAATAAAAGATTTTACCATTTTTACTTTGTACACTAATTTATGTGCCCATTAAACAAGAAAGAAGAATCAAACCCACCTGAGAACACAATTTACAGGAAATTTTTTCTTAAGTGCTGATTATTGCTGGAGCCTCATGACAGATAAGAAATTGTCCAGTCTCTAACAATAGCATCTGCTCATCAATCTCATTGCTAAGGAAACAATGACAATTCATGAATATCCCAACAGAAAAACAGGATCATATACAGCTGCTGTCACTAAAAGCAGTGATCAAAAATATGACTTCCCAGCAAAGATCAGATCACAGGTGTGTGTACCAAACAAGCCTGGTAGGAAGTCAAGACGACAGAACAACTGAGGAAGGAAGGAGTATCTGGTGTCTCTCAGTCCAATCCCTGCCAAAACAGATCTGTTTAATTATACTGCTCAGAGCTGTGTCCCAGTGAGTCTTAAACAACTCCAAGGACAGAACAACATAACCTCTTTGTGTACCTTGTTCCAGTATCTGACCACCATGGCTGTGAAAAAAACATACAGGAACTATGGTTCTCTCACATATCAATGAGTGCGGAAGATAGAAAGCCGTAATTGAAAACGAATACTTAGTTTTATAGTCCAGTACAAGCAAAATGAAGTATTATTACAAGTAGAATTTATCAATTACCAGTTTTCATTGTAAGTGGTCTAAAAAGAGGATTTGTGCTGTATTCAGGACTTCCAATGAAGGGAAGGAGCTGAAAAGTACAGTGTGAGAACAAAAACACAGTACAATTGTAGTTAATAAGTAGCAGCCTAAGCACAGTGGTACAATGACATCCAAACTCTTCTGAATTCTAATGCCTTTGGATAGCACAGATCCCTTCATAAGGATCTGGGAGAGAAGTAGTTAAACACAAAATTATTTGATCTGAGTACACTTTCCCATCTGTTTCCAAAATTAGGGCAACGTGAATTATGTCCAGCCAGTACCAGTGCTTGCTCTGCTATTTTACAAAGGGCTGGCTCACTGAATTCTTGCCGAGGACACGTCACAACCGCTTCTCTCTGGTGCCTCCTGCAAGAGCAGCCAGCAAGGACTGGTGCCTGTTGAGCGAGGCCCTCGCGCCATCAGCTGCCTGCACAGCCTCCACACAGGCTCTAAGGGTTGCTGCACAAAAAATCAGCTGTTAAAGCTTAACTGTGACTTTCCCTAGGATTGAGGCCCATGGGAGAAACTTTCTGAGGAAACCTTTGAATACTTCCAGGTCCTTGGAATCCCTCCTACAGCAATGCCTGCTCTCAATGTTGAAGAGAAGGGAAAATTTAATGCATCCAGCTGGTACAAAAGAGAGGCTGCCAGATCCACTTTTTCTCAACAATAGGTAGATTTCACAGAATTTTTTTATCCTCTAGTACTCTCAAGAGATACTTTTGTTACTATTTTAGCTCATCTTCACACACAGCTTGAAAGTCATGTTTCTTACTTCCTTTTGCGAAATTGTATTTTAATAGAGTCACCAATGTCGGTTGACATTCAGCTCAGGAGGCAGCAAAGACTGAAATAGCTGTACTGACGCACACCAAGCTTTCTCATATGAGCTGGATTTTTTTTTATTAGAGCATAATGCCAAAACTTGGCGGTGGCCATGTGTTGTCTGCATCCAAGTGTGCCAGAAAGGTGGATCTTCCATACCACCCACTTGGGGAGTAAACAGGAACCGCTGGAAATCGGCACAGCTGAAAAAGTCTGTTTGTGCTTACTGAAAACATGCTTATTCTGGCAGCAAAAGCCAACACATGAAAACATTTGCAATAAAAATACTGTGCTGGGATTTCAAGTTCTTTTTTCAATGCCACAATGAGGACGTTTTATGCTTATGCGACATCTTAAGCTTATGAGACAACATTTTAGCAGATCTTAGCTTTTTGGCTAAATTGAGGTGCAGATACAGAAAAGATTTTCAGTAGCATTTTCAGGCGCTTCACAAACAAAAATTTTCCAGGAAAAGCAAAGTTCTGTGACACAGCAAGCTGAAGTAAATAAATCACCAATGGTTAAAAATGTAGACGTTATTACCAAAATCTTTTTTAAAAAATGCTGCTTTGCTTAAATTGTTTCTTAATTCAGTATTAGTCATGCTGGTTATTTTGCTGGTTTCAATATTTAAGTAAATCTCCATTTCATTTTTTCAATTGGATAAGAAAGTCTGTACAACTGCTAGAGCCAAAGATTAATGTTTGTTAAAATATTACACATTTACGTAATATTTTAAGCATGTTTTTGTAAAAAACTATGCTGAAAAAATCTTCCTTTATTCGAAACATACATTTTGTAGCTAGACTGCTCTGTTTCCAGGAATTATATGGCTATATGTTCCAAGGATGATATTTTAGAGTCTGAAAAGCCAAATGTTCTATTAGCTCTTAACTTATATGCTGAACTAAAACTGAGAAGTTATGTGAGGATATGATAAACACTACAGCTGCTTCAAGGCTCCCACCCCTTTCAAATGATGACATTTTTTGGTTGTAGGTTATGTTACCTTATGCCTCACCTGGGTATCTATTGTTTAGAAGTTTGCTTGTAGGTCTTGCACTATCTAAGATACTTCTCATTTTAAATTAAAATGGCATCTACACTGCAAATCTCCCTGACAGCCTAGACACAGATTATATAAACACAGAGCACATATTCCTAGCCATTCAAAGCTGTGGTAAATGAGTATTTGTTAAAATTGAAAGTTTACCAAAGTTAAACGTGCCAGACTTAGGAAAAGTGAAAATGAAGCTACCTTTACCTATGGGAATGATGGTGGTATCTTTAACTTCACCCTCACTGTGTATAGTATCATTGTTCAACCGTTAACCTCACAATAATGTCTTTTCTCCCACCTCAGCACTGTAGAATCACAGCATCACAGAAGCATTAAGACTGGAAAAGACCTCCAAGACCACTGAGCCCAATATTTGACCAAACACCACCTTGTCAAATAAACCACAGCATTAAGTGGTGCCATTTCTTGAACTTTCCTGGAATGGTGATTCTACCACCTCCCTGGGTAGCGCATTCCAATGCCTGAGAACTCTTTCAGTTAAAAAAACTCTTCCTGATGTCCAACCTGAACCTACCCTGCCATTTCCTCTTGTCTGTCTCAGGTTGCCTGGGAGAAGAGACCAACCTCCTTCCAGGTAGTTGTAGAGAACAATACATTCTGTATCTTTCTTGTATACAGGAAGATCTTCCCTTGCAAAAAAAAAAACCCAAGAAAGTGTGAAACACAAGGAGCACTCCATAGCATCCAAGAACCATTCAATGGATTCATTTTTGCCATCAAATTCCCAGTTCAAAAGAGGAATACCAAGTGGTCTCTAAGGGATTATTTCCGTCTTTTTAAAATGTCATGAACATTTTGCCTGTCTTTATCACCCAAGCAGGGAGCTAATGCACCAATCCCATGACAACAAAGGGGAAACAAAATAATCAACAAATACCCATTAAATATAATCAGACTATACAGCAAAGTCTATAGTTTTATATATCTACACATGAAAACTAAGATTTCACAAAACACCTTGAACATATAATTTTCTACCTTTGGAGCACCTGACTTTGTATACACTATTTGTTTGTTTTTCTATTTAATTATGTGTGTATGTGCAGTTTTCTATGTTTAATTAAAACGAACAACAAAAAGATCACCCCAGTAATGTCTTTCTAGTATCACACTGACATTTTCAAACACTATCAGTATGACTGAAATCTTTATATCCATTGCCAAAAACTCCCTGCAACTTACAGCACAGAATTAACAGACTGCAAATGGTTTAATATTCTGTAAGATGCAGAGCGCTAGAGCCAAGGCACACTTTGGCTCTGCTGTTCAAATATTTGCTGGAAGCAGAACAACTGTGAGACTTGGGAACTACAGCTTTTCAAAGCAAAGCTAATGAGAAATGTAGTTATATCTAAATTTTTTCATTTTATTTAAAAAAACCCAAAGTTTACATGAAGCTGTAAAAAACATATAAACTATGAGGACAAATACAATAATTTTGGCAGAATAACATACATAAGTAAAATAAATTCCACATCAACAAGTTCATCTATAATAATTCTCCTGTATCTTATATCTCTTGTATGTTGTAATCCTCCTTTTGTGCTTTGGGCAAAAGGGCAATTCTTGACTCCACAACCTGGCCACCACTGTGCCTGTGGACATCTGGGAGACCAGTGAGCACTAACTCCTTCCCCTTCTCTTTGAACAAAAGAGCTCCCAGGAGTTCAGCACCAGCACAGCTGCTGCTGCACTGCAGTTATCCTGCCCCGGTACAGGAGGAGCCATGGCCTTGGTCATATGTTCTGGGGATGCCTTTCTGCCAGAAAAAAAAAAAATCCTACAAAGACTTAGAATTAAGCTAGAGCAGTACTAGGGCTTCTCTGACATAACCCAGGAACCAAGGAAGAACCATGCAGTGGTGAAGCCAAAAGAACAGCTAGAAGCCAGGCTTTGTGCCATTCTGTGTCTGAGCTGTGCCAAAAGCAGTCCATCATCAGCACCTAAAAATTTGTGGGAGCTCTTTCATCTTGTCCCTGTCCAAGAAAAGCTTCTCACAAGCTAAAAAAAGAATTACTTCTGTTTAATATTTCCTAATATTCTTATTTACTTTAATATTTCCTAATATTCTTATTTACTTTTCCTTGAGACATCTCATTTGTATTCCTTGCTCAGAGCACAAGATAAAACATGTTTCCTGGTGGGTGTATGAGATGCAAAAGTGAAGTGCTGTGATGATGATATCCTTACAGAATACATTATGCAGCTGGTGCACAGCTAGTCATCTAGCCAGCAGATGAGACATTAGCTGGCAATAAACCTTACTCTTATTATAGCCATAGAACTGCTAAGGTTTAATTCCAGGCTGGATGCAGCAAGAGTTATTATAAAAACATGAAATAAAATGGCACAGAATTGTAACAATTTTCTCTTTGTAAGAAAAGAGACATGGCATCAAAATGCAAAGTGGCAGTAAGAATTCTAATTTGGGTTTCTAGACTTCTTAAATTTACTGTACTTTCCTTGGCTGAGTGGATTGAATTTTCTGTAGGTATGTAGCAGCATAACTCCTCAGGCTAAACCAAAGCCAGTGAAACAGCCTATGCTCAGTCTGACCAGGGAATCAACCCTATATGATATAGCTGCCATGTGCACACAGCTGTACTCTGCACACACAACAGGTAGTACACACAGGACTGTTTTATTCATAAGCAGCTGCCATTTACACTCTCAGCATCACGCAGGATTTTACATGCCTACATCTGTTGCTGCAGCAGGTTCTCCTGGGAAGTGACTGCCACTGGTATGCCCTTCTCCACTTCAACCCCCAAAGTGTCTAGCCTTTATTTTATAAGGTTTAGTTTATTTCAGAGAAATCCAAAATTTTGTTTCTTTCTTATCACCACGCACTGTAGAGGGGAGAGCACCCAGAGGAGGATGAGGACACTCAGCAGGGGATCACTTCTTTCTCCAGCTGGCCCATCAGTCTCCCCTTGCCTTTTTCCTCTTTCTCCCATTTTTTCCCAATTTTCCCCCAAAGTCCCTATCCCTATAAAGAGGTGATGCATACTCTGGGTGTGGTGGGGCAGCTGTGTGCATGCCAGCAAGCCTCAACACACTGCACCATCTTTTTACAGGCAATACAAAACATTACTGGACAACAAATATGGTTTCCTACTAAGCAATAAAACTCTGCATACTTCTAAAGCTTCTAAAAGAACAATTTAAAAATTCTGTATCATTCCTGTAGTATCAAAATTATATAAAATCCATGGCCATACTCCAAGGAGATCTGTAATCCTTTCTGAACTGCTGGTAGTCAACCAAAAGCTTGTAAATGGCTTTATGGCATAACCCATGCGCACAAAGTGACACCAGGGATACAGGAAAACAGATGGTGGACTTCTGCTCTTTTTCTTTTAAAATTTAAATTAGTTTTATTAATAGCCATATTTTGTTTCCATATTTACTTAAAGAAATTAAGAAATTAAGGGTGAAGATTAAGAGTAGAATACTGAGTTGCAATGCTGCTAAATGTTTAGTTTTTTGTGAATAAAAACATTTTGCAAGATGTAGAAAATAGAAAAACAAAATACAATACAATCAGTGTGTTATTACTTAAATTCCACATTTTAATCTTGTTTTAAATTTTTATTTCATCCCAAATAAATACTCTTCTTTGCTAACATGAAGAAATTTTAAAATTGGTTGATTGGTACCAAAGTAAAAATTTATAGTACGTGTTTTCATGGCTGTGTCATTTTTTGAGCCAGACACTGGAAGATAAAGTCATGTTTTACTTGTTTTCTTCTAAAATGAATACTTTTCTGCACAATGAGAATAAAAAATACTTAAATGAATAAACATATATGAACTTTACACAGCTTTTAAATTTTAATATTACTTTAATGCAACTATCCTAAATTTTCAAATAGTCACTGTAAAATAACTTATTTAATAGTGTTTGATAACATGATGGGTTTATAAAGACTGGTTTCACTTGAAAAAATACAGATAGTCACCTAATTAATCAGCATCCAGTTAAAAACTGAAGACAATTATCTGTTTAGATATTACTAAATAATTCACACAAACTTTTTTACTTTGTGTTCTCAACAATATGGTAACTAAATGAAGTGGAAGTCCACTGCATAACAAAAACCATGCCTTAACAGAGTCGTGTTATGCCTGATAAGAATTTACATGAAGAAGATAGCATTTCCTATCCAGAGATAGGAGGAAAAATATGTTGTCTAGCACAACAAATATACAGTCCTTCTTTGAAGTTCAAAATGCACTGTGAGAAATACCACTGAAACTCTCTGATTTAAGGATAAAATCAGCAAAAAAGCCAAAACAAACAACCCAAGGAAGAGACATCAAAGAGAGACATTATAAGCAATCAAGCCTGAAAAAGACGATAAGGGTTTTATTTGAATAATTACCAATTATATAAAGAGAGTTCATTGTCCTAATGGCATACTTAAACTACGTAGACATTTATGAAGAATGGAATCAAACAGGGCAAGAATAACATCCCTGAGTGCACCAGATGCCACAAGCAGAGAAAACAAAATAAAAGGGGCTCCTCTAGGTTTGTTTCTTATCAGTTGGTGGAAACTTTAAAGCATACAATTAGAACAAAGCAAGTGATCAGGATTTGGAAAAATGTCACAACAGTCAGGAAAGACTGATAACAGGGGAATGAATACAACAGTCTATGTGAAAATGGATTAAATATACTTGCAGTGCATCCTCAAGTATAAGCAACTCAAGGAAAAAGTTCAGGAAAGTGACAGGTCCTCACTAAAATAATATTAAAGGCACAAACACAAACTAAACTATATGAAAAAAAGACAGTTCAAAACCTTAAACTATGTCATATGAATAAAATAGAGGAAACAAAGAGGGAAAAAACCAGCATAAAATTATAGCTGTAAATGGCCAGATATTCATCAACTCTGTATGAAAGAAACACTTCACTGACTCAATGGCTGTCTTAAATGACAGGATTTATGAACTGGATCTCAATTAGGAATGACCATCAAATATATGAAAGTCATGATCTGCCCCATGGAAAATGACCAGGCAAGAATACAGCCCCTATAGCCCAAAATAATCAAACTGAGAGGGTCTGGGGCCTCATGCTGTGCAGCACTGTCTTGAGCACAGCACTTCAAGACAAAGTTGAAGGAAGAAGAGTAACAGTTTGGCCAGGAGCAGCAATGATGATGGGGGGTGCAGAAAATGGCAGGGAGAACAAAGAAACTACTTATTTTCTAACTTTCAGAGGCTGCAAGAAAAAGTTATGCAAATACCTATAAGGTGTATAGAAGAACAGACTTCTTGGGAATGCCTTGAAATATCTTTGAGTCTTAATTTTATTTTAGTTTCTGAACTTTTTCACATTTATAAGTTTATTTGTAAAAAATGTCAAACCTTACTAAAGTCTTCATTTTTTTAGACTTTATCTGCAGTCTTTGCCAGCTACTATGTCAGAAGTGGAAGGAAGGAAGGAAGGAAGGAAGGAAGGAAGGAAGGAAGGAAGGAAGGAAGGAAGGAGGGAAGGAGGGAAGGAGGGAAGGAGGGAAGGAAGGAGGGAAGGAAGGAAGGAAGGAAGGAAGGAAGGAAGGAAGGAAGGAAGGAAGGAAGGAAGGAAGGAAGGAAGGAAGGAAGGAAGGAAGGAAGGAAGGAAGGAAGGAAGGATGGATTAACCACAGGGCAATGGACAGCAGAACTTTGCATTCACAAAACATTCAAACTCTCTCAGTTTCACTGCTTCCACTCAGTCAAACTCATGCTGTATATCATGGAGTCAAGAGCACAGTAAATCTTCTTTCTTCCATATCTCATAATATTGTTTTCTATCAACTAAAGTATCTTTAATAAACTATTTTTAATCTACCTTTAATCCCCAAAGAAAGCAAGCTCCACACACATTTATTTTGGATTAGTTAATTACCCTTTTCTGCTACTCAACGAACTTCTCATATTTTCATTAATGTGGCTTCTAAGCGCTATATATAAAAATTCATACAAGCATTCATTGTCATCTCACAGTGATGTAGGAACAGAGAGAAGCATAAAAACAAAAAGACTAGACAGAGAGTGACAGAAAAAAAGATTTATTTTTCTTGGATCCTAAAAGAGATAAGGTAGGGTTTATTTCAACTGAACAAGTTGTTGGGCAGAAAACAAGCCTTAAAGACTACTCAGGGCAGAAGCCGCCTTTAGTAGGTCAGATCAGGCAGCAACTTACTGAGACACAGAAAGTGCAAAAACCTGGCCCAAAAAGCCCTCCTATATCCTTCACAGGCTCTAAGGGGGCTGCCTGTATTCATAGAGAGGAGAAACTTTTCAAGCCAACTACAATGGTGGCAGGTGAGCTTAAAGACCACAAAAAGACAGAAGAAAAGTGGGAACTGTGGCAGGAAATAGAAGCTCAAAGGAGCTAGAAAAACAGCAAAACATCCTGGATTGCTGAGCCCAAAGGAACATTACCAAGAAGTTAACATGGGTATTCCAGCCTGGCCCCAGAGTCAACCCTCAAAACCTAAGGCACAGAAAGAAAAGCATCAGGTATCAGCTACCACTAGGCTGGTCCCAGTGCTAAAGTTACCAGGCAGTGCAGTGGCTTCAACACCCACACTCTCAAGAAACATGCAGGGCAAAGGCCAAGAGAGATGGAAAAGATGGAACTTCAGAGTGCATTTTGTTCAGGATCATTTGCGGCAGGGAATATAACACAGAGGGTCAGGTAATGATGACTTGGTCTTCATAGGCCAGACAGGGATGTGTTACAACTCACTGATATATATACCCACCAGAAATGTGACACATAAAACACCCTGAAGACTGAAAAAACTGTCACAGAGGAAAAATAAATAAATAAAAAGGCAAAGAAGAGAGAAGGAGCGAGACAGCCTAAGCTGTGAAAGAGTATGTTAGGAGAGAAATTGGTGGGATGCTGTCCTGTCACTTGTCTTGGAGCAGCAGCTGACTGAGTTTGCTGAGCCACTGGAAGCAGCCCCAACACATGAGCTGGTACTGCCCTGCATCTCAGCACTGTTCAGGGAGAAAATCATAGGAGGTGGTGGTAGATCTGGCCTTTAGCTTCACCTCTAACATGATTACTACACAGCTCTCCCTAGCTGGCAAAAACACAGCCAGCAAAGTATGGACAGAGACTATTGCTCAAAATATATTTTAAAATTAATTTCCTTGCCTCCTTTTTCATCTATACTTCTCTCCATTGCCTTCAACTGCTGTGCCAAGCACAAAGGAAGGTCACAAACATATCCAAAGTGTAAAACTGTTCATGCTCTGTGTTGCTTGGCAGTCTTTCTTGCTAAAATATGTGTATGGTAGACCCAGGTACCACAGAGAGAAATAAAAATCTGGGAAGCCACCAAAATCTTTAAAAAAAACTATTGTCACAGCGAAATTCAGCTTCCAAAGTAGCTGAGGCATTTTGATGGAGAATCACCTGGCCTCAGTTAGACACTTCTGTCCTGCCTCCATCTTCCCTGGCCACAGCACTGCAGCCAGGTGGCATCAGACAAAGGAACCCTGGCAAACACAGGCCTAGATGGCAGCGCTGGCCCTGGCTACACTGCCAGGATAGAAGCAGAGACCTGCTGCTCAGGCAACCAGTGTGTCACCCTGTATATTGACTTGGGGTTTTTGTTGCATAACACTAAAAATAAAGAAATAATTAGGGAAAAAAATCAGTATAAAATCTTTTCCAGCTGTTCACATTTTGTGATTGGAAACATAAAACAAACAGGAATGAGCTTTTCACATCAGTTACAACTGTAAATTAATTCCTCTTATTTATCCTCATTTTATGCAACAAGTCCAAGGCAAAAGTTATAAACAGAGTTTAAGTTGGAAATACTCCCCCTTTTTTATTGTCCCACTCAGTATAATGTGTTCTGGCCATGGTACTTAATGTTCTCATAAATCCCACAAAGCCTAAACCCTTCTGATTTACCAGACCCAGTGTTACTTGCTCACCTCTTCTTTTTTTTTTTCTTTTACTGCACAGGATCAAATTGGCCATTTCTGATTTCAGAAAGATCAACAGTGTGTTTGTTTACAATGGTCTTTGCATTGAGACTGTACTTTTCTTTGCTCTGATCTTCAGAACTACTGGAACAATGGGAAAGCAGTAAAGCATAGGAAAAGTGTGACACTTTTACACTGGGTGCCCACAACTGTGCTCTGGTGCTCATCCAAGAAGCCTTCCCACACACCATAACCTCTGCATCCACAAAGTTTTCAGTCTTTTATTTATCATTTGATAGAGGGAATAAAAGTCTAGTACTAATAGCAAGAACTCTTGAATTTTGTGATAGGTGAGCAGATAAAAGCAAATGTGTAAACAGTGCAACCAAAACAAAAATGTCACCACACTTTCCAGTCAATAAAAAGGCAAATTTATATAACATCAGCACTTAATAGTAGCACTGGAGAACTTTGTGAGTTCAGTATGAAACTCAGTATGAAAAAAGATCCGGAATCTACAACCTACATTTTTTTATCCTAAATATCAAATTCAGTTAGACATTGAACGCATAACAGGTAACATAAAGACATTCTGTGAAAAAGCCGTGTTCTTTCAAGCCACCTACGAGAGTGTTTTTCTGCCCTGTTTCAAACAGTGAAGAGCTCCCTGCCTTTCACTGGCTTAGTACATTATACCAGATTGGAACTGTTAACATCAACACCAACCAATGAATTCCTTGGGAAGCAGAAGCCATGACTGACCCAGTAACCCCTGAGAGGCTTAGGAAAAGCTTATAGCTTTTAAAAGAATAGCAGAGACAAGCACCCAGAAGAGCCTTTATCATAAACACTGTGTCTTCTCTGGAAAGAGAAAATCCTACCACCCCAGTGAAAAGTCCTTGGAAGACACATCCGGGGGGATATTTAGTCAGGCTGCTGAGAGAAGCACCATCCCAAGGGATGCAGGAGGGCAGGGAACAGAGGGAGGGGACTTTAATTCCTGGGAAAATGCTTCATGAGGTCAGGACATTACTGCTGATCCAGCCAAAAAAAGGGATGCAATCATTCCCAGAAGGAAAAGAGAAGAGGCAAACAACATGAAACCTTTAACCTTCTTGTTCACCATATCGAATTGGTCAACCAAAGGGTAATGGTGGCTGACCAGCCTTCACTTCTGATAATCTCACAAACCATTAGATTCCATGGCCATGTCATTTCTCTCCCATCAGCATTTCATGAACTGTTTCAAATATTGTAAATATTTTACCTTTCATTTTTTGATTTTTTTTTTAAATTATAAATGAATTTGTTTATTTGATCACAGGGGCATAGATCTGTTTCTTTTTTTTTTTATGTCTTAACCTTACACATAAGTAACCAGCTAAATGAAATCCAACATAACAATGTCTGATTTTAAAGAAAATAAAATCAGCTCATTATTAAAAACAACACTTGCACTTTCTGAGAATAGAAAAAGGCCAAAAGGCCAGGAAAGTACATTCCCACGTTAAGCAGATCTAACATTTCTGTAAATGGGCAATGCATATGAAGGAAAGGACTAAAAGCTTCTTAGGTTTAGAAATTGCTACCCTTTTCTTTACATTCAGAGGAAAATGAGAACATTCACAATTAATTCAAGTCTTTGAGGTACAGGATAAAGGGTATACTTTTGAACACATAAAATTACATCTTAACATTACAGTATCCAATTTATTTTTTTTTTAACATGTGCAACAAAAGATGTGCAATTTTTCTGCCACCTTTACGGGCAACATACAATACAGGATAACTGTGCTTCCAGCCAGAGGACAGAAATGTAGGTGGCAATGAAGACATGCCAGTTCAGATCTGCCACTTCTATAATCTTCATTAGTTCTTGGGCTTGAAAAGAATACTGTAGCCCTTAACCCAGAGTATCTTTCCTCTTTTCACCAGGACATCCAGGATCTCTCCATCTTTAACTACAGGCATTTTCTTGGCCCTCACAGACCTTTTTGCAGTTCAGAACAGTTCCCAACAGGCTCCTAACCCCATTCCTCCAAGTTAGTGCAAAGCTGCAGCCAAAACCTCTGTTGCTCCCCTTGATAGCAAGCTGTACAGGGAAAAATCACAATCCCTCTCCACTGTCCAGCTTCAGCCTTGAAACCTGGCTGCACTCCCTCAGAAATCTCACTGACCACTGCAGTGCTCTCACCAATTGCTGCTCTGCATTCAGTATCATATCCCTGCTCCTTCCTGGCTCCCTGGAAGTTAAGAGCATTTGTTGAGCTAGTATTTTATGATTACAGTGTTGGGGCATCCTGCCAACATCACACAACAAACTCAGTTTGCTCAGTTAACTCAGAAGTTAATGTGGTTCCCTGTTAAGTTAAAATGAGCAGGATCAGTCTTGGTTTTACATCATCCTTTCAGCAAGGTAATATCTGACAAACCCTTCCTCTTAAAGCGTATTGAAGCATGGCCATTT
>VRYO01002734.1:19830454-19892957 GCA_009812075.1 Sialia sialis
TGATGAATCTCTGTATTTGTGTTGACCAAAACTGAAGATGTTGAATCCCTATTGAATTTACTGGAGTTCATGAATAGTGACATGGCGAGGTAAGGAAGGAGGAAGCCCAGCTCCCTCAGGCACAGGCAGTTGCTGCCCTGACAGACAGGGTGGCTGTGTCAGGTGCTGCTCCACCATCCTGTCCCCAGGGCAGCAGCTCCTGGAGCTGTGCCTGCTTGGTCTCCTGGGAGCCTCCTGCCTCTGCTCTGGCACAACACTCCCCACCGCTCCTGTATAATTCAGCTGAAATACAAAATTGAACATGTAGTATGTGCATTATTGAATTATTTAAGAAAATACTATGCAGGATCTTACTCAACAAGACAGTTTAGGCGTAAGGTGAAGCAGATATTTCCACTAAAACTTAGGAGAAAAGCTGTTTCCCAATCTTGGTCATTGTATGGAAAAGACTGAAAGCAAGCTAGGGGAAAGCCTTTCACTATCTACTGATTGCGTAAGCAGCCCATGAATGACTGATCTCCAGTCTTTCTGCCCTGCTTTTTGACCAGCTTTCTTATTAAACATTTTCTCTTTCTTACATAAAATGTAAAATTTTTATTTCTAAGCTCTACTGATCAAAAGTTGCAGACTTCTTGCCCCTCAAAGATGCTTAAATACTGATTTGGATAAGAAAGTCACAGGTTTTAATCAAATTATTACCAACTTACTTTTAGAAAAGTGTAAGAATCACTTAAGTTATGTAAGAAGTAATAATAACAATCACTTTCCAGAAATTATTGTATTTCAGAGAAAGTTAATCTTCTCAGTCTTTTGTAGTAGTTTTATCTAAACCCGTAAGGAGTCAAATGTTCAATTTTGCCCCTGAGATATCCTAGGTGACAACTTCTATATCCATCAGAAAGTTCCAGGACAACTGGAAGCACAATTCATTAACGTACAATAATCTATAGGGTAAAATCCAATGCTAAAGTATTCTCTAAGGTACTCTCAGGACAAGAGAACATAAATAACAAATTGGCTATCTTCCAAGTGTGATAAACCAGCTGCTTTAAAATAATATTTATTGCTAATTTAAAACGAAAATATGCTTTATGTGATAATGAAACAAGAGTGCTCAAACAAGAAAATGCCTCTTTTTTTCATTGCATTAATTTACCAGTAATAATTTGAATTTCGATTAGCTATCCAAGTATATGACTACATGATCAATTCCCATTTAGCAGGGTTACTGTCCTCCATTCAATGCTGTTATTTCCATTAGTAACCTTTTCAAATAATATGATAAAACTATCAATTGTGAAGGCCATTACTTTTATGCAATCATCATAAATTGCCTTTCATTTGACATTAGTCTGGACAAAAAAAAATGACCAAGCATCACAAAGGGTAATTAAGAAATCACAAATGTAACTTCTAACTGCAAAGAATATCACATTCAAAAACCAGTCTCGAATGAGAAGCTGGCAAGACAGAAGTCCTGAGTAACACATCTTTCAAGGAGGAAATGGTAAGTCTCTTCTTTAAAAATACGAAATTACCAGCACAGTAAATTCTTACAAGAATAATGCGTGTGATCATGAATAGACTAATACCATGGCAAAGAGTGGTTTTTTTTGTTCTTCCTCTGATGTGTAACCAGCTTAAAAAATGGGAGCTTTTTACCATGGAAAATGATCTAAAAGGCCACAATAAAGAAGCTTATACTGCTACCTAAATGCATTCACAATTTCCTAAACCTTGAAGTTAACAGAACAAAATGTGAAGTCACAGGTATTCAGATCTGTGATGTGCTCTAAATAGAGATAATTTAGGTCATATACCATAAGAGATACAAACAGTCCTCTGAGATAATCCTCATGTGACACCGTTATTACTTTAAAAGGAGTATTTCTATAATAAATCTTGATTAAATATAGAAATTTGACAGCAGTGACTAAATCTATATGCTATATGTCTTTTCTGTAAGCCTTTCCACATGAATTTTGCAGAAATTTCTGGACAGACAGTGCTAAAGCTGCTCACAACTGGAGAGCAAACTCCCAATTAAAGAGCAATCTCAAAACTAATTTTCATGTTCTTCTTGATTAATGGAAGTCTCCTTTACAGGCATTTGCCTCTTTTAAAGACATATTCTAGAATGTTTTCAGAGATACAAACTCACTTCAAAAAGAAAAAAAATAAATGCAAATGAGGCTCTGTATAGTCTTTGCCACAAAAACAATTGAGATAGATACTACCAACTTTCTAAATGTCACTAATCACCTGTTATCACTGTTTCCATTAATTCCCAGAAACTTTGAAATCATGAAGGCAGTAATGTGCTGGAGTATCCAGGTTACTAGCTGAAGTTTTTCAGAAAAGAAGATTTGAACTGTAGAAGCAGAGGCGCACAGATGACCACGCACACTAGGAGACAGTTTTCAAAGGTGAAACGAGGCACATTCACTTTTCTCCCCTCCCCATCAGTTAATGACTTTATGAAAGCAAGTAGCTACTGTAGCCAATATGCATAATTTTAAATTCTTGGATTATTTGGTTCTTACTCTTTAGGTCCATGGTTTTCAAATTTTGTAATTTAGTTACAATACAAACTGTCATTATAAAAATAAAAAAGGCTTATATGCTAGTCCTTACAAATGTAAAAGAAGTCTTGAAAATATTTCCCAAATGTTGCCTAAAGGCTCAGAAACATGGGAGAACAATTAGAGAATATTATTTTTGGTGTTAATCTTAAACCCTCACCACATCTTCTCTCCGTTCTCTTGCTAACTGTGTGAGTATTAACTGAGTAAAACTCTGCCCAGCCCCTCAGCCCTCAGCGCTGCCATGGTGCCTCTTCAGTATCTCCGCAAATCTTTCAAAGGCTCACAGGAAAAGATGGAAGAAGTGCCAACTTCAAATGAAGGAGCACATAAACATCAACATTCTGCAGGCCCTGCAGACAAAGAAATAAAGTGCTGCTGCTTCTTGTGACAGGCCATAAGCCTATTGTTAAATGAATACCACAGATCCAAGGGTCTTGTGCTTCTTTGCTGGGACACTTGCTCCTATCAGAAATTAACTAAGTCCCAGTAACAAGCACACACTTGGCTTTGCCGTTTGCTTTGCTCTGTACAACTGTGTTGTGTAATACCTCCTGGATATATTATAGGAATGACAAATGGAGTGGACTCTCTGTGTCCCTACAATAAAGGGCCCAAGGGCTAAAAGCAGCCTGCTCAGTGTTTTAAGACTGCCCATTAAACAAGTCCAATTCAGGCACTGAGTATAAAAAGTGTTAGGGGATAAAAAGAAAAATAAGAACCCTTATGAGCACACGTGAAGCACACCACACTCAGCAGCAACAGCTGTAATGGAGAATTAAAGCCCAGTGCAAGCTCCAACAGGTAAGAACAATTCATGATGGATCTTATACAGAAGATGAAGAAACCACCAGTAAGGATGTTGTGATGACTCCCTGAAGCCCTACCCTAATCACAGCCGCCACTGACCTTAGGAAATACCAGAAAGTTTGTGGGTATATTCTTTTAACTCCATATAATTCTAAACTATTGAAATTGGAATATCAATTGTTCTTTGATAAAACTAACAATAAATTCCTGGCTTCCCATATAAAGCTGGCTTGCTCTGTCCATTCCTTTTATGAGTCAAATCCTGGTAATGATGCAACAAAACTTCTCCCAAGACTTCAATCTCCCCAGATCAAACATTTTGTTGTTTATAAGCTAAACATAGAACTCAGCTCATTTTCCCTATGGATTACAATAGAAAAAGCTCAAAGGTTTTTGCCTCCTCAAAAATATGCAAAAATATTTAAAAACCAAACTAAAAAAAAAAAAACAAACAACCAAAAAAAAAATTTAGCTGGATGAATGGACAACATTTAATCATGGTTCTTTTCCACATCACTCAGATTTTTGCTTCAAAAGTGTTAAAGGAGCATCCCGCCAAATATCTTCAAATATCGTCACCTATCTACATTCTACTCTTCAAAAATCACAAATATATTAACTTTTTTTATTGCTACAATTAATAAATAAACGAAAACCAAAGTTCACTGGGGTTCTACTTATGTTTTTCTTTTGTATAGATGAAAAATTATTTGTAGAAATGTGGGCTAATTATTAAGATTCTACTTATTATACTTTTTAAAGCACAATATAAATGCGAAATAAACCTAGTACACTAGGCACAGGCACAACCATTCCTAAGTCACTTAAGCTGTATCTGTATTCTGTTTTCTTTTATAAAAATTAAGTTTGAAATGCTGATTTTTTCCAAGCTGATGTTGCAGCTAACCTTCTCCTTGCTCTCCCTAATTTTCAAACTAAGCAATGCCATAAGGTAAAACTTGTAAAATATTCTGCTTATGCAGGACTCTATAAATCAGATTTAGACATTGTTTTTTTCCTCTCATTTGCATGCATACATCTGGTAAGGAAAAGGATAAGAGGAATCTTTTGGGTTAAATATTGTTCAGTTTTACACTGCCAAGAGCTGGTTTTAGCCTTTGAAAGTACCAAATGTTCCCAAAAGGAAGAATAAAGTTAGAGCCACATCCAGAATTCAAGGGTATCCTTTCCATATATAATGCTGAGAACTATAAAATCAGAGTCCCTCCCAAATTACAGTTTTCAAATTCTCTGCCACAGAATAGTGAAGGGTCTCTTTAGGGCACTCCTGATGTGCAACCTGGTGCCAAATATCATGTGATCATGTAGAACACATTTAGTGTTTAGACTTGAGGGAAAGCAGTACCTTGGGAAACTCAGAGATCCAACCAATAAGTAGGGTATGAAAACATGAAACATTTCTCACTGTTACTCAGTAATCTTGAAAGGATAAAAATATGCTTGATGCATGAACAGTTTAGTACCTCACATTCCATTAGATTTGCAACCACTCTATTCTTCTTTTCTATGGAAAGTCATAGTTCATAGACATAGATGGTTCCTCCACATAAGCAAAGGAAGCTCAGAAAGGGAAAATGACTGAGAGGAAAGAAATGCAACAGAGATGAATGGGATGGCATTATTTGCAATGGTAAACCACACTTGTAATATCAGAAGTCAACTTGACTGTGTTTTTCTATCAGACAAATGGAAAAGATTAATTAAAAATGTATCATCTACAGAGATGTCCTATTCTATTTGATAGATATTTAACAGACTAGACGACTACATTTATCAATATTGCACATACCTCACAGTCTTTCTAATCACAACACACAAACTGTACAGGAAGAAAAGTTTCAAGATTAAGAAGGCCAACAAAGAAACATGGAACCCTGCAGCAACAGCAATACTACTCTCATTTTCTAGGTGAGGAAAAATGTCAGACACATTATAAGATTATTTAAAAAGCCAACTAACTTCTAAAAAACCCCCAAAAAACCCCAATATACTAAAAAGGAAATGGAAAAGATTAAATGTTCTATTCCTGATGAGAATACAAAAAAAACCAAAACCAAGCCACCAAAGAACTGTAAGGAAATCATACAAGTGTGCATTTGGAAAGAATTCACACATTTAACAATCCTTTTTCTCACTGCTGGTTTAAAGAAGAAAGTTTCTGCTCTCTCTCAAGTCAATTTAATTCTGGCATTGAGAATATTACCAAACTTGCTAATTGCTTGGCAAAGACATGAATGAAGAGAGTTCAGAACGACACCAGCAACTAGATTAGACAATGCTGGAAGGATGATGTGTGCTGTCTACACAGTTAGTTTTGTTTCCACACTGAGGAACCAACTAGTGGTGATGAAGGAATTTCTGCAAAGCAAGTCTTAGCCTTCCCCTTATAATTTCATCTCTCCTCTTTAAAGAAGAGGGAGCTTTCAAGATTTCCAAGAGTGACATGTTCTTACAGTGATGCTGGTGCCTCATCTTCCCACATGACAGACAGCAGTTCCCATCCCCTGCATCACTATTTGCCTGCAGGGAAGCTCCATCCAAGCAGGAAGGAAAGGAGGAGGCCTGCCCAGGGACTGGACACCTCATCATCATGACTAACAAGGAGAAACTGATGAAAAGGGAAAGGAAAGGAAAGAATTAGAAATCTGAAGAGAATAAGATGTCAGGTAAAATACAGAGATTGGGAAAACGAGGGTAAAACCAACAGCAACCAGAGCTGTTGCAGTTGTCCTACAAAGTGTTGATTTGGATGCAATCCTTTGTTCTAATGAAATCTAGACAAACTTTGCATTTGAGGATATCAGGACTAGTCAACTTACTTCTAAACATAAAGTAAATATCCACTCTATAAAGTACCTTTTTGAGAAATACAGAGGTGAGATGAATGGCCCTGGATCAGATGTCATATACTCATTATTTATGGAGTGAAGCAGAAATCTTTAATAATGTACTCTCAAGGGTATTTTAATAATGAAATTGAGCCCTAATTCATAATGACCTTCAGACATGGCATTATACATATTTTCAACTCCTTTCAGCCAACATTCTCACTATGAAGTCACATAAAAGCTATTCCAGCAAGAGAGCTGGTTCACAGCATTCATCTATAATAAATTGTTAATTTTTTACATCATTAACTGATTAGTGTAGTCCCACAGGATATAAAAATAACTGTAAATTAATTCTGCTTAGAAACATGCTTAAATACAGTATATTTGGAATATTGGAATAGGTTCCTATTTAAAATGTAAACTTTACTTAGTTGATGATTCATGTCTTTCTTCAAGTAACTATGGGATAAAAGCACTTAACTTCATGGACTACATTTTGACTTAAAGTTGAAAGACTTTCCTTCACTATTTAACATGCAGAAATTTGCTCCAGCCTACTTAAAAACAAACAGACTTCTTTCTCAGTCAGCACAGGCTCATTTTTTTACCTGTATCTCCTATTTGCATACATACATTATACATGTAATAAGTGCCTGCCTTGATAGACATTCTAAACTGATCAGAGTAATTAAAAAAAATAAAATTAAAAGCCTATCTGCTAACTTCTACTTTAACTAGGCTAAATATAATGACTAAGCCAAGACTTGAATATAGAATTCATATTTCAATTTAAAGACTCAACAGTAAACAAAATGTTGCTCAAAACTGGATTTCTGCATATGCAGCCTATCTCCTCTCAGCTTAGGAGGAAGTAGGAGAGATTCAGGGTTCATTTTATATATAACACTTCTTTTTCCTTTAAGTTCTAGAATGACATTAAAATACACTTATCTAATTTGACCCTGAGAGGAATTAATGGTTTAAATGTGATGTATGTGTTACTAAATAGATCTGTTGGATTTTTTTTTCTTTTCTGTAATGGGAACTGATCCAAGAAATTCACCCTTTAATGGGGCTAAAACCAGGCCTCAAAGCAGATACTGGGAGCAAGACAGTGTCATTATGGGTTTCAGCACCATTCACTTTTCATGCCAGACAGAGCTGGCTTTTAGCAAGGTTGAGCCACTGGTCAGGGAGTGGAAACAATTTAAATGTTTTCTACCTCTAAAAGCAGAATGGAGGAGAATCTGGTGTTAAAGCTTCTGTTGGCCATTCTGGAGGGGACACACTGAGGAAGTGTGTGCTGGGATTCAGAAGTGAACAAAAGGATCAGAAACATCTGCAGAATGCTTAAAGATTTGAGAGATTTTATCTTCTCAGTCCCTTCCAAAATGAAATAACTTCCTGCAAATACAGAGTGCCTCAGACAATGTGCAGTGAATGACAAGCAGTGGTTTATTATGATGCTTTTAATTATATTTTCTGTACCATCACTGACCACCACACAGAGAAGTCCCTTACATATGACAGTGATGGAAGCTTTACAGCAGAGGTTTTTACTGCTATAATGAAGTGATTAGCATCCATCATTTGGCCTTTTACAGCTAATTAGAGAAGCCTTACTCTCCAGCATGAAATTTCTTAGGGTGTTATTCAAGTGACTGCTAAATTTGACTGTGTTATGCAAGAACATGTGCATTCTCCACCTCTGCATAAGGTTTCTCTCACATGCATACTAGATACTGATTTCACACAGGGTCCAATATTTGCTAAAGCTGTTTCTGTCCTCAGAGTAGCTAAAGCAACATACAGCAGCTACTCAATATTTGCTATAAGAAATAATACACTTAATTTTCTGAGTCTCCAGCAATTTATCTTCCTTTTACTGTATCAAAGATTTCATACTTTACTAAGAATCTCAAAGTTTATGTATAAAATGTGAAGAATCAAAGTCACAAAAATATTGAATGCACTGAAAAAGCTGATAGAAAATAAATTAGGGAGATTTTATTTAAGCAAAAATCTACAATAATGAGAAGTAAAAAAAACCTTTTAACATTCAGAATTCTACAAAAATTTAGAAAAAACTCTACAAAAATGTATTTTGACTCTCTGAGAATCAATACATTTGATGAGATTGATCAATTAAATTTATATTTCTTGAAAAATATAAATGTGTGCTCTTAGACCCTGGTTAACTGCTTAATTTAAAACTTAAATTCAAACAGTACATTCTGAACTGTTCCAAAATATTATATTGTCTGTTTCCATTCAAAGTCCTTTCACTGAAGAAAGATCATTACCAGATTTAACTGATTTTATTAGACCTTCTTCCACTTTTATTGCCATCTAAGCTTTCAGGTTGGCTCCCTACATAGACTGAAAAAAAGCCTGGAGCAAAATAAAATATTCCTTGATATAAATCAAGAATAGTATCCAACCTGGGTCTTCCATATATCTCTGAAACGCTTAGATATTTCCTAGGCCTGAATTGGAAGAGGGATCAGTACATTAATTTTTTTCCAGCTGTATTAATGTGACATAAATCCTTATTTGTACTTTGTCACTGATATCTTTTACTTGTGCCTAACTTATTAAACACAAAAGAAATAGTTTTAACAGGGAAGAAAATTGTTTGTGGGTTTTGACATGTTGGTCCCTGTGGTTTATAGAAATTCCTGAGAAGAAATGAGCTTATTGATGAAAAGTACCACTTCTTTTTCCGGTTTTTTTTTGTTTGTTTTGGGGTGGTTTTTGGTTCTTTTGTTTTTGTCTTATTTTATTCTTGTTGTTTTGTGGTTTTGTTGCTTTGGGTTTTTTTTCCCAAATTAACATAGTAATTATTTTATTATTAAATATTATTATTAAATATTATTATTATTTTATAATATTTAGAGCTTGGTGCTATAAAGATAAACAGAATCTGAACAGACATCGTAGCAGTACTCACACTGAATACTTTGTATGAGCAGATAAATGAACTATCTCATAAAATGTCACTTCCAATAAACGAATGTAGGACTTGAAGTTATTTTGGTTTGTATGGACACATAAACTTGACAGTATCAGTTATGCATCAATTTTTTAGAGTTTTTCAAAAGAAGAAGTGTTTTTGTGTTGACAATTAATAAAATTCATACTACTGATACACATACGATGAATTTTAGTTTCATATAAACATCTGAGAACCAGATACATTTATAACACATTTAGTGGCCTTTCATCTCTATAATTCCAGGCTCTCAATAAGGAGTGGGTATGGTTTATTACATGTAATGTGGGGGGTCTTTCATGTCACCAGATCACTGTGGTGAGAACTTCAAGTCAGCATTAAAACACCCAGGGAGACTCTGTAGGAAGTCATGTACATGAGCAGACATTCATGGTGTCTAGAATTAATGAACATAGTTTCAAGAACCCAGTGTGAACAAAATTCAGAGTCAGCTATTACAACTGTCCTTGTGATGACATGAAAGATGCATGCAGGATGGCATCTATATTATATGTTCCAGCTGTTGAATCATGTTGTCTTCATTCCTGTCTTAGTGTGTAACAGTCCTTCAGAAACAGCAGAGAGCCTACTGCTCATGAATAGAGCTTGCTTGCTTGCTTGCTGAACTTTAAGGAGCAAATGTAGTTCTGACTGTTGGAACACAACTATCCACCAGACTGCATTAGACAAAATTTTTACTGGGTTTGCAAGTGCATTCAGGAAGAAACAATGAAACTTAATTTTTGAGACCATAAGACCTTGTCCATTCATGACAGAATGATGAAGATAAAGCTTTGGTTGCTTTATGACCTTTAATGTCTCGCTCATTTTCCTGGAATTAAGCATCAAGTGTGTAGCCACGTCTCTGTTCACATCAGACATCTTCTGAAGGAAAGTTCGTAACAGTAATCAATTCACTGCAACTGGTAAACAAACACCCAGTGGCGTGGGCTGCTGTATCAGAAGCTGTGATCAGCAGCAGGTTAAGAGCACGATCCCAACTCACACAGGAGAAGGTGGTTTTCTCACCTGAAAAGGGTACTTTTCAAGTCACTTTTCCAGCCTTGTGGTTTGGAGCACTCCCCATGCCTCAGCACACTGCTGCCTACAAGGCTGCATTGTGCACACTGGGCCTGGCTAAGCTGGCTTCACAATTACCCTCCTGAAACAAATGAACTGAGCAGCTGCAGGTGGAAACTTCTCAAAACAATGCTTTGAGCCAAAGGCACTGCCATGAAACTGTGCTGCCAGAGAGACACAGCACAGTCAATGGGTGTGAGGGAAATACTGTCAGGTCTGAGAAATACAAGGTAGAAGTTGAATCTTTCAAACCTGCTCAAGAATAGCTCCTGTTTATCCTTCCCACTGGATTTTCTTCAAGCTGAATCACATAACAAGGGTGTGTGAGTCAATCCACAGAGCATCTATTCCTTCCCAGAATTCCAAATTCCTTTCCACTTTTGCCCCTTTATCCTTTCCTAACCTCCCTTTGTCCTCAGGCCTCTACTGTAATCATGGGCTTCCAAGAGAAGCTCTTGGACTGAGAGCTTCCCTTGGAGATTTTACCCAGCACTGAGCGCAATGCTCTTGCTCTGGAAGGCAAACGGGGGATATGGATTGCACTGGGTGATTTAATCTGGCGATTTTATGCTGAGTTTAAATCTAGGAGTAAGGAACCTCTTCCTTTTTGAAGAAAAAGGAAGGGTTTCATTAGAGCTCACATCTATACAGCCATATACACCAGCACAGCTCTGTCTTCCTTCACCTTACCAGAGGAAAGCACCCATCTGCTTTGGCACAGAGTGCTGGAATTATTGCGTTCCCCTGGTCACTGCCAGCTGAATGTGGACAGGTACAGAAAAAACTCCTCTTCCTCATTTCCAGTCAGGAAATGTCACATCCCTGTGCCTGCAGAGGGCAGCTCAAGCCCTTGGAAGGCAGCTGGATGAGGCAGACCCATGCTCAAGCCCATCAGACCAGGTCCACTGAACATGCCAGGGCTACTATAAAGGCAGCACAGCTAAGCACTTCCATGGTGAGCCTGTATTATATCTTAATTGGATTACCAGGAAACACCGGCAAAATGCAAGGAAATGTGTGTTTTGTGAGTGAACCACATGCCTTGTTGCAAAAAGAGAATAAAAGGGTCGAAATAAAGAGAGAACTGGGATAATGTAGCACGTTCCCTTATAGCTCCTCTGGGAAGGATATGTTCATCTGTAATCTCACTGCTTCTGAAAGCCAGAAATAGGTTTTCCTTTCCAGTTCCTGCCATTTATTACTGCTGATTATTAAAAGCAATGTGCACAGCTGATTTACAAGATGGCAGGTTCCCAGCATTTCTCATTTTCACTTCAGTGAGGAAGTGTTTCTCTTATGATAGACAGAGGTGATAGGGACACAGAATTAACCCCAGGTGCTTTGTGTTCACATGTTTTACCCCAACTGAAATATTACCCAAAAAAAAATTAAAATTCATTTTTAAGTAATTGGCCAAATGGATAGAGCCAAAAAGCAGCAGGCGCATCTCTTCTCTCACTTCAACAATCTGACATCTCCAGTCAAAATAATCAAAGCAGTTGCAGTCTGATCCTTCATCTTCCCTTTCAAGTTGTTTTTTCCCTTGGCTTTTCCTTCAGTCACGGAAAAAGGATGACTTGCAGCTCAAAAACACAAGTATATTTGCACAACAAAACTCAAACCATGGGGTGCATCCCTGCTTTCCGTACCTGTCAAATGCAGATTTGTTCAAAATACTGAAAATAAATCAGTGTTCAAATTGGATTCTGTATTCTAGATGTAAACAACAAATTACCTTGAAAATATGTATCTTTTATGATAAGATTTCCAAAATTATATTAGAGGGCAATCTCATGAACATGTATTTAACTCACATATTTACATACCAACAAGCAAGGGGAAGTCTCACTTCAAAGAATAATTTAATGAGAAGCTCTTATTTTAATGTTAGAATAACCTAAAAATTAATATAATGATTATAGTATGCTAAAATCACCCAAATCTGGCCAGGGAGAATATTAAGAAAAGTAAAGGTGGAGATAGTAAAAAAAAAAATAAATAAAAAAAAAAAAAAGGGAGAAACCCTTGAATTGTCTGCAACAACATTAATCTGAATTTTCTGCATCATTGTACTGCTTGACATTGAATCATTTTTTAAAACAGATACTGTTTGCAGGTCTTGCTAACAGTATAATAGGATTTAAATGTCACCCTCAGCTATTTAACAAGAGAAGAAGGCATTCAAAAAAGTATCTCCAAGAAGCAATATTTCAGTGATTTAGTAATCACTCATCTCATAATAATCTCATCTAAAGCTAGAGAATATCAATTGAAACTTATATGTTAAGATTTCATGATTCATTGCAAGTATTTGCTTGCTTGCTTGTTATTAGAGTTGAATTTTTTCAATCAAATAAGTAAAAATAAAACTAGGTACTGGTGAAAGTTACAAGACTAAAGCCCACTGGCGACATTTCCATGACAAAAATGAAAGGAGAAGGGTAAAATGGTTATCTACACTTTCACAAAGGATAAATGTCTCTTTAATCTTTGATGTTTTGTGTCAGCCTAAAATGCATCTCAGTATATACATTTTGCCTCAGGACTGATTATTTTAGGAGTACAAAATAGAGTGTTTATCGTATTTAATTTGGGAATACAACCCATGTGGTTATGAAATCCTGGAGGAAATCCTGGAGGTTAATATACAGAGGAAGTGTTCAGAGCTTTCTGCAGGGTCCACAGGTGAATGTTAGGGGAATTTTTTTCTCTAGGTTATGCACTGGCTTTACACAGAATATAGACAAAAAGATGGCAGGAACACATCCAGCAAATATCCATAACATATCCAGATCACAAGCAGAAAAGCATTAGTGGGATCTCTCTGAATCTTAATTTTTAAATATTTTCTCTAATACTCTGAATTATGCAGAATCTAGACAGTCCTCATAGTTCAATCTGAGTTTTGCACACAAAATGTTCCTAACATGGGAACACAGAGTATCCTTTGCCCAGGTATTACAGTGTTACTTTGAGTTCCTAATTATTTTTTTAAATTTTATACAACCAGTGACTAGTTTATGTAACTAATATTAAATTTTCCAAAGGAAAGACTTTAGTATTGGCAGCTAATGTCAGTCTAATTTTGTATCAAAGCACTTTAATGCTACCTATAGTTAGAACTCCTTGGCATCTTGCATGTAATTTTATAAAACAAGTTGCAATTATGATGAAAAAAGATTATTTTTGAAGCTTCCTTTCATTTTTTTCTTATTATATATATAGACACAACTACAGATACTTGTGGGTTTTTTCTTCTTCCTATTTTTTGGAAGATTGGGTTAGTGAGAAAGAAAAGGATTCAGATCTTTGCCAAGGACTCAAGAACTGTCTGGAGGTTTGTTTTCACTGCAGATGACAAGTACTTCCCTGCATAACAATACACATCAGTCAGGTGTCTGCTCCAACAGAAATCATGCTAGCTCCTGAACTGGTTGGAAAACAGTCCCCTCAGCACAGGAAGCAGAAAGCACAGGCCTTTGTTGTCCAAACAAGTTTTTCTCCAAGGCACTGTGCCGCATCGTGTGTGTCAGCGTGAACTGGGGCACCTCTGCAAGGCAAGACATTCATTGCCTGCACTGAAGTCCTTATTCCAACTCATTCCTGCTTCCAAAATCCCCACGACAGTCCACTGCCAGCTGTGATCACAGGATAACTTTGTTCTCCTCTCTCTCTTTAGATTTTTGCACAAGTTAATACTTCAGTACAACAGTTCTCCCTGCATACAAACCATTTCACAACAGGAAGCTGTACAGTTGCAGAATATAAATGGCCAGTTCAAGTCACCAGTGATAGTTATCTAATCATGCAGCCATATAAATAAAGGTATATTCCTGTATGCACAGGGATGTGTGTATGGATATATAAAAAGCACACACATACATGTATAAGCCCACACAGATATAATTACATGTGCATGTCTTCTTTTAACAATTCCTTTATGCTCCTGTTTACAGTTTCACAGGATGTTAAGGGTTTGAAGGGACCCATAAGGATCTTAAGAAAATAGCCCATTATTAACACCATGCTCTGACCAGCTGAACTGATCTCAGGGTCAGAGATCCAGAACCACAGACATTTATATTCAAACATACATTGTGGCTACTTTTAACAATGGTTTGTGCCCTGAAATCTTACCTCCCCCTCTACATTTAAATAATTATTCCCTTTTAAGTGGAAAAATAATATGTTAACCATTAAAACATCTGAGAGGTGGAGCAGCTACTGATAAAAATGAAGTTCTGGATTACAGTGTCTTGGATGACATTACTGTATTGAACATTGGAAAAAGTAAATCAGACCTTATAAACCTCAAGAAAGTTAAGGAACCAGCTCATACATGTCTTAAGTGGAAGTTACTTTGCTTAGCGCAGGCAGCAGCATCTAGCTCTATCTGATAGCAGTGAAACTGCTCACCACTGCACCAGCTGAGCAACCTGCAAAGACGTACCTTAATTCCTGCTTTCCCATTCCACACTCACTCCCCACCAGTCACAGAGACCATCACCAAGGTTACTCCTCATCCTCCTGTATCATTGCCATGACACTCAGCAGCTTCTGCTGACCCCCACATGAGCACCCAGACCCATTAGTCACCATCCTCGAGCCACAGGGAAAGCTGGCTGAGCACACTTTATCTGCAGTTTGGTTCAGCAGCCACAGGTGGGATGCAGGCACATGAGGGTTAAGGAATCTCTGCTGTGACCTGTGCAGTACCAGCCTGCAGCAGAGACTGACAGCTCAATGGCTGGCTGTGCCAGAAACCAGTGGGACAAGGAGTAGAAAAACATCCAGGCAAGGATCTTTGCACTTGGCTTGCAACACTTACTTTAAAACACTTCTTTCACACTGCTCTTAATGAATAAGTTATTTTGTTTTACACAAAGTACTACTGGCACTGCTGCCCTTTATGTGGTAATGTAACCACACACAACAAATCAGAACAAAGACATCTAACCAAGGGAGCAGGCTCATGTGAAAGCAGCAGGTGAAAGAGCAGGCAGAAGAGCTCCGGTTCCTCAGAACCTTAAAATGCAGTTTCAGTATGGCATCCATTCCTTGAGGAAAAATTATCTCTTATATTTACTATGTGAAGAAAGCCAGGACACTAAAGTATATACAGCTAGGTATATAAATGTAGGCCATGTTAATATCCCTGAACTCTTTTTTTTTTCACTCAAAATACACCATGAATACACACACAAAAAATCTACAGGTCCCAGACAGTATAAAGGAAGCTGCTTTAAATCCAAATGTTACACTCCTAAGAAAAAAGAGCAGCAAATAATGAAGAAAATGAAGAAAAAGAGCATCTGTAACCCGATTTGAGCAGATCCAGTAATGCAGAACTCACTTGCAGCTAAGCAACAACCAGATTTGCAACTCTACTTTGGGATCAACAACTCATTCTTTTTCCAGCTAGACCACTGTGCCAGCTCTCATGTGATCCCACCAACTACGACACACAACATTAGTGATCTAAATGATTACATGTAATAAAAATATTCTAAAACAAAAGGGCAAAGGAGAAGAAATCAATGAAAAAGATATTACCACCCGCAACAGCTAACAGTACTATCCTGTGTTGCTATAGCTTTGTGTGCTGTTCAGCACCTGATGTTCTGGTAATTGAGGGAAAATAGAAAGAATGTCCATGAGGGAACAAGCTGACATACTATAAGGATGTACATCAAGGAGATGGACCCTTCTGGCCTGTCAAAAATGCTACTGCAGCTTCAGTAGACATTCCTCAGCTAGCTTTGCAGCTGCCCCCTAGCAGCGCAGGGTCATTCTGAGGCTGTGAAACCTGTCTGAGAGTGAATAAATACTCAAATAACTAGTCTCGGCACACTGCATTGGATAATTACATCTGACAATCTTTTTCATGCCCTCAGCCTCGCAGAGCTATGTAGACATTATCCCAGCCTGCTACACATTTCAAAGCTGTGGTCCCCAAACCATGCATGGAGGCAATGCATTACATTTAAGACATTGAATTATTACTCACAGTCACAAGCCATCACCACTACTACAGCACATAGCAAAAAAAGCAAAATGTGACAGCTTATATCATTGCCTCAGACCCAGAAAAGGGACATTTCTTATCAAAATTTCAGTGGTTCTCCATCATAACATAAAAATTATTTTAACAGCATTTAAAACTAGAACTACATATATTTCAAATTTTTACAAACTCCTAAAAGGATGCATTAGGTGGAGTGCAAACAAAGCAGAGTAGAGGGGAATTGAGATTTCCTGTTATCAACACAATTACTTCTCAAAGGCCATGGTCTCATTGTGACAGTCATTTAAGAAGTTTTAGGACCACAGGATGTTGAGAACAATCCTTAACAGAGACCAAAGAGCTGTCCCAGGTGAGAAACAGAACCTGAATTGTTAATTGGCACGTACTAGAAATATGTACTAGAAATAACTGGAAAAAAATCATTTTCTAAAATGCTGAAAATATTCTATAGATCTCTGTTGAAACTGTTTTTGAATAAGGAGCTCCAAAGCCATGGGAATAAAGAAAGTAAAATATAAAAATCTGAAGAGACTGAAGAGGAGAAGAAAGGTTTACAGAACATCTGACTAATTATATCTCAGTCAAAAACTGGATTCAAAACATATGAAGTCCTTGTGGCAAAACAAATCAATGGAACATTTAAATTTATTTTACCAGCACTGGAGAGAGCCAGAAATTCCTGAAGTGCCCTTTCTAAAGTACAAACTTTAGCTCAATTAGTACTGGATTGAAAGTTCTTCTTATTATTTGTACTTCAGTTTTCCTTTGATCTCATCCCTCTCCCTTGGTGCAGTATTTTAAGGAATATTTAATTGAATATTTGCAAGGAATGGACAAAACCCCCACTTTACTTACTATAATTTATTTTGAATCATCATCCTTCAACAATTAAAAAGCTTTTTGGACAGTAGAAATGACCATTTTTCAATTATTAGTGCTAAAAACTATAAATGTAATTTTTTGGCTTGTTAATGCTGCAGATTCATATTTTTGTGAAAATAGGAAACTCAGAAAAGTACCACCAGAAGCCCTTAGATTTGGATACTATTGGCATACCCGACCTGGCCACAACACAGGTCCTCTCTATCCCAGACTTAGCACATGTTATGGTCTGTGAGAACACTAAGGAAATCCTCAATGCCTTGAATTTTCTTTTCCCTACATAAAACCAATCAAAAAACAAAAAAAAAAAATCCCAGCCTTTTTTCATTTTTATTGCTAAAAGATTCTAATCAAGCACATTTCATCTCAGCTTCAAGCTTAATAGCTTCATTTCAGAACTGTTTCCCTCAGGAGCAGATGCTGGCCTGCAGGTTGCCTCATCAGCTGCCTCTTAATTTTATGTCCCTGAATGACTCTGAACATGCGCCCCTGCCACACCTTCCTTACAGTAAGTCACATGTCAAAGTGAGTCAGCAAAATATACTTAACCATTTTCCAGAGAAGCAATGCTTGTATTAAGTAAGTAAATAAATAAATAAAAGTGGCCAGAGTGCGCATTTCCTTACAAGCTTTTTTGATTTTATTTTCTGTATTCGGATAGGTATCAGAGATACATTCCTGCCTCATGTCACACAAGCGCTTAGACACTACAAAAATCCAAATTTAAAAGTCTTAAAATTGTCCTAACAATTTGGCATTGTGTTCTCTACATTTTTATCTTCAGTTTAAGGTGTTTTCCCTAGCTGTAATAAAAGAAAATGGATGTCATTTAACTGTTTTCATTAACTGCATGACACAGTTCAATAGTTTTTTATCTACCTTTAATTCACTATCATCTTTCCTCCACCACTGCATTATTCATGTGTGTCACCCTTTTCTAATTCCTGTGACAAATACATTTGTAATGATTTTATTAAGGATCAACACTTCCTCTCACGATGAGAAAAGGCAAAAGTTAAAGCAGCTCTGTCACTTGGCTCTGCCTGGAAGTCAGTCAGGGCAAAGGCGAAGCAGCCGTGGGGAGCAGGCAGGAAACCTGCAGCCTGTGGCAAGCAGGTCTGGGGGCTGACAGCAGCCAGGAGGCACTAGCAGCAGCTACTGCTTCATTAATTTTACTGTGTTTCAGGGAGGTGAAGGACTGAACCATCAATAAAGGCAGAAAAACGCACTCTGTCATATTTTACAGCTACCAAGTTAGGCTCAATTTAAACACATTTTTAACCACCTATCTTGAACAAAAGCACCAATTGTACATAATTTAATATTTAATATTTAAATATTGCACTAGACGAAATATTAGACTGTTACAGCCTCTACGTAAAATTATTTCTATACATTACATCCTGGAATGCCATTTGACTAGAGAAACAAAAAATGCTAATCTAATTCGAGCCTTAATCTATTTTAAAGGAAAAATAAATAACTAATTTAGTATTTTCTATGACTGGAATAACCATTGTTACAGCAGGCTGGTTTTGGCAGTGCCTTTACTACTCTGACTGTTCACAAGTTGTCTTACAGTTTCATACAGTGTCAGACCTAGACACTATATCTCATGCCAGCTGGAGTGGGAACATTAGTTTTATGTATAGAAATACAGCTTTTAGAAGTCAAAGTCTGCTAGCAGTTTCTCTACAAACTACAATGGCAGCTGTGCTAGAGGTCATGAATATTACATAAGGGCTGTCCATGTATTCAAGCCAGCATCAGTAAGCCAAATTCCCATAGCAACACTCTCATAGATTTACTCATTGCTAAGGGATGCATCAGTTCAGCAGTAAGCACTGCTACCCTGATTAGTCTGCAAGATACTATTACTTCAGCTCTTCTTTTAAAGATTGTACATTTACTGATCAAATTCAAAACTTCACCTGAATTTCAGGGCAGCCCTTATCATCTTCCCCAGGAGCAAAGAAACCTCAAACGAAGAAAATCCACCCCTGATAAAACTGAAACTCCTGACTACAATCAGCAATCTCTCAGATAAAAGGCTGAAGGGAAGAAGTGAGCTGCTTCTGTTGAGTTTCTGCTACACTGATCCCAGAACAGCAAGATCCAACTTCAAAGAGATGTTTAGCATCTCCTACACTTGGCACATTCCAGCAGCTCATTAAAAAGCTGCTCTAGGAGCTCTTAACAAATATCAGTTAACAATTGCATTTAAAAAAAACATTTTTGGCTTCCCTGTTCAAGTTTTCTGCCCTGATAAAGATGTCTGCTTGTGCATTATAGCACTGTATTGTTTACAGAGCTAGTCCTCGCCACACCATCAGCTTCAGAGCTCAGTGATCTGGATTCACAGATTTCCCGAAAAGCCCTAGTAAAACAGGTGGCATAAATGGGCACAGGTACTGCTGGCAGTGGAGAATTAAATGGAATAAGAGATGGAAAGGAGATAAAGAATTTTTAAAAACAAGGTAAAATGGAGGAGGGGACTCAGAGAGAAAGTGAGGGAAAAATGTAGACCAGGTAGATCTACAAGGGAATCTCAATGGTGTATTTAAATGTATTAGAACAAAAAACAGATTTTATAAAACAGTAATACATTTAAACCTGGCAGGTAGCATACAAAAGAGAAAAACTAGAATGAAGTCATAGATGAATGATAATAAATAAGATGAGCACAGTTTTTACAGGTGCAGCATTATTTAAAGATGTAGCACAGATAAAAGAGAAACAAGCCCATCACTTTCACTGCTAAAACCTCCACAGACCTAAATAAATCTCATGGAAAATACATAAATACACTGCAGAAACCTAAAGCTCATTTTGTGTTTTCTTACTACATTGTCACTATCTGCCAGGAGTATGGAGCTAGGAGAAATCTGAAGAAGACCTACAGCAAATTACTCATGGGGTCGCTTAACACACAAACTGTAAAGAAAGTCAGTGAAGTCTTTAGGAAAAAAACACCCTTGTAGCAGATTCTCCCTATTTACATATGACTTATAGAGACTGATCCTTCTTTGAAGTGAGATAAACAGGATGTTTGAGGGCTGATTTTTGACCCTGTAAAAGCATTAAGTGTCCTGGCAATCCATAAGCAAACTTTCAGAAACATCTTCAGTAAGAACCCATAGCATTGACCCTATATACTGCTGCAAATGCTTATATTTAATAAAAGAATAAACGCAAACATTTAAATAAGAATGTTCTGAAATACATAAGTCAATCAAGTGCCTGTTACAGAAAACTGATTCTAAATGATTTTGCATGGAGCATACATTTTCAATTGCTGTCTGGAATGTTTATAAGAGATCTAATCTATACGTTAACACATTAAAAACATTTTATCACTAATGGGTGAAACTACAAAGAATCATGGAATGGTTTGGGTTAGAATAGATCTTAAAAATCATCTAGTTTCAAGCCATACTTTAAAGCTGAGCATTTTATGGTTTGTAACATGAAGCACCACCTTACCTTGGCTTTTTCCAGCTGTGCCTGGGCCTGTCGCTCTGCCTCTCTCCGCACTGCTTCCCTGTCTTCTTCCAGAGATACATCTGAATCAGATGGACGGCTGGTGTAGGAGTCCGCCGAACCCTGCAAAAGAAAAGCAAAAATAATTTCACAAGTTCCTTGGATGTTTAAAAAAAAAAGAAGGGAAGTGGTTATACACTGCCTTTTCTCTTACTTCTGTATCCCTGAAAAAAGATTAACTGCCCAAAAGGGAAATTCACTCAGAAGAAATTATGTCTAGGTAAATGTTATCTTCTAGAAACTTTGAAAAAGTGCAGGTGTCTTCTCCAGTGTTTTACTTCCTGCCCTATCTTATTTGTGTGCTTTTCAGCAACCAGAACCAGTTTCTTTGGAGACTTACAGCACTGGTGCAGTGCAGGGCTGAAGGACACACAGCAGCTTCAAGGATGGCTCCATAAAAATTAGAACTCACAACAGTGACAGAAATAGAAAGCAAACAGACTTTCTATAATCAAAATGCAAATTTAGTATCAATAATTACCATTACACAATATCACTGCTAAGAGATTTAACCTCTGCTATCCATTTTTATTTTAGGGCAGCCTCTTTACCTGACACACTTTCCCCATCAGAACAGCAAATGGCTCATATCCATCTCTGCCCCTCAGCAAAACATGCAAATGACCACAAATCAACTTCCAACTAATAAAATCCGTCTGGACTCAACACATGTCCCTGTATCACCACAATGGAAGCAGCCACAATGCCAGAAAAGCTCTATAAATAATGACAGCTCTGCTTTCCCTCTGCATCTCCCTGCATACAAAACAGAGCTCTGGTAATTCAATCAGAATGAAAACAACTGTCCTCTCCTCACCACCTTTTTTCTCTCCCTTTCTGAAATACATACAATATAAGGTGATAAGGAAAATGCAGGGCTTACACAGATATCAGAATTCTTCAGACGTCCTCCTTTGGCTCTTTTCAGAAGCCTGATCCAGGTGGCCTTCATTAGCCAGACAGCTCAGTTACTGTCCGCAGCTGCAGCGCCCGGCACTGATCTCATAAAACATGTGCACACTGAGCACTGCAGAATCACAGCTCCTTTCCTATCCATGCTCTGCTGTGAGAGCCTTCCTTCTCTTCCCTCTGCCTTTCAAGCTTCCAGTCTCACTGTTTCCAAGTATTCTACTGCAATTAAATTCTCAAATTTTCTCATGCCAGTAGGAAAAAAGAAGAAAAAAAAAAAAAAATCCAAAAAACCTCCCGAAAATCCACACCACCTCCAAAAATCTCAACTTCAATGGTATAAAATAAAACCAGCTTCAGAAATATTGTGAGAGATGCTTCAGCTGATCATAAACTGAGATCGATCACAGAAAAATACCTAGGGCTTTTTCCTTTCTGTTTTGGGGGGGCGGATTTGGCTGTTAAAAATAGTGCTTGTAAAAGAACCTTTTAAAATCCTGTGCAAAATGTATTCAGTGACATTTGCAAGTGCAAAGTTCATTTCATCTCTTCCTAGATTGGCTGGGGGTGGGGTAACAGGCTGTTCATACCACTGGGCATGCTCCATATGTGCAGCCTTTTACGCAGATGCTCACATCACACCGGGCTGTTAGCCTATGCCAAATTGCCATTTTACATCTCAAGGGTAAACAGCTGGAAAACGCGAGGTCCCTGTGAAACTGGAAGAGCTGGTACAGTGTCTCATTCCTGTCATGGATGTCTGCTGCCAGCCACGTTTCCCTTGGATGCTTGCTTCTGTCACGGATGCTGCCCTCCACTGCAAAGCACTGAGCTCCACTCACAGCTCCCTTACAGAAACCAAAAATATGCCTGTTGAGTGGGAATTTAACCCCCTGGTAACTGTGTATATCTTTTCTGACATTAGCAGAAGAAAGGAGCAAAGAATAACTGCAACATAACATAAATATTAGATCCTAATATGACAAAAGGCCAACAAAACTTTAAATTTCACTATCCTGCTGTTCAGAATCACCCTCTACCCTGTAATAAACTAACATGGGAATGATATGCTAACGTAGGTTTTCCCAGTGTGTTTACAATTTACTGACGGGCATCCAATAATCTAGGTGAAAAAAAAATCATTGTACCTGACTGCAGAGCCCATCTTTGATAGAAATTCCGATTTATAAGAAAAACTGCAACCGGAGACTACAGCTGAGAACAGTGGTAATGCACATGCTGCAGTATGTCAGCATATCCCAGGAATGACTGCATCCTGCCATGATTTGTGTCTGTAGAACAATGAAATTCCCCATCACAATTTCACCATTATTAGAGCAAACAACAGCTGTCACTAAACTCACAGTTATAAATACAGCTACTTTTTAACTGTACTAATGTGTTACTTTTTTCCTTCCTGAAGCCCATAATAGTTACAGCACAGAATTTAATAAACTGTCTTTGAACTGACATAAAGAAAATTATTCTCCAAGACATATTTTGCTTTACAGGAGTTTAGATACATCTGCTAAGTTATGGTCGTTGTTCAAAACTATAATGCTCCCTGAGCTAGAGCAACAGGAGCAGAAGTCAAAATAAAATACATCCCAAGTTTATTGTATTTATTTATTGTATTTTTTTAAAAATATCTTGTCTGTTAAGAAATTATACAGAGGCCCTGTAACCGCCTCAAGGCCGGTCAAATTTTGTTCTTCTTTAAAATTGCCCTTTGCCACAACTTCTGACACAGCTGCCAATGGAAATAGTGGGAAAAGATGAGCATCAACAAGCAGACAATTTAAATCCAGTTTTGATTGACACACCAGTGGCCTGTGGGAAAAAACAGTGATGTGATGTGATCACAGCACTAATGAAAGCTGAGACTGTGATGGGATCCTCCAGAGTCCCAGCCCCCAGGACACTCCACAGTCCCTCAACACTCAATCCTCCTTGGAGAAAGGGCACATGCAAACCCTTCCCCACCAGCACTGCAGCTCCTTGGTGCCACTGTGGCATGAGGAATGGTGCCATAAACCAGCCCTGAAGCAACTCTAAGTAAGAGTGAAACAAACAGAGCAGCCACCAACAGGAGATCATACGACAGTGTGGGTGTTTGCTTCCTACAGCGCTTCTGTGGTGAGTACACAATATCTGACACTGACCAAGCAGCAGAGCATCACTTTTACTGTGCTTCATTCTGTTGTCCACAAGGGATGCTACCTAATTGGTCCTCAGCCTATAAAAAAAAACCCATGAAGAACAGTAACATAACTCCTATCTCCCCTAAGGGGAAAAAATGCCTTTGGGTCAGGCTAGAATTGCTAAAATTTGAATTTCATCTTCCACAGAGATCATTTACAGCGCTTGTCATGTCTTGTGTTGGCCACAGTCCCAACACACATCCAAAAAATCCAAGTGATTCCATTTATTTTAATTGCATTGACAAATTGCATGAATCAAACTCAGTATTATTTTTTTTCCCATTGGTACAGACATGGTCATGTAAATTTTCTGTGGAAAGGGAAAGCTTGAAGCTCCTTGGCTTTTTGAATATGGAAAAAAAATCACAGCTGGATAATACAGGAAAAGGAGGAGCATCCAATTACATTTAATTAATTCTGTAAACTTCTGAGTATTTTTATATGAGCTACAAGTACAGTAATTTCACAACTATAAGCCGCACGTCCTGGTAGCCAGGTAGACCACGGGATTTGTCCATATATAAGCCGCATTTTTTAATTTTTTTTTTTTAAGTGAGGATCCATGTGCGACAAAGTAACAAATCAGTAACAGAATCACACCAGCGCAGGGTTTGGTGTCAGGTGCTCAAGTTGCAACAGTTTTCATAGACCAGTGAAGCCTTTAAAGGCAGCCCCAGGTGCCCTCCCCGGCCGGCTCTCACTTCCGGGTTAACATTTCGCTGGGATTTGTCCACAGATAAGCCTCACCTGATGATTAGCCGCACTACTGGGGTAGGCTGGATTCTTCAATGAAAAAGGTGCAGCTTGTAATCGTGCAATTACTGTACATTCAAATATATTAAGATGAAAAAAAGAAATTAAACCTAAATAAAAACTATGATGAAACTATAATAGAAATACTTTGACTATTAAAAAAAAAGAATCATGACAAGTGGATGCGCATTGTCCATTCATGACAACCAAGGAACTACATTTCCTCCCTGAGATACTGAAGTTTTTTGGGGTTATTCTGGAGAACAGTAAAAATCTTTTCCCAAGAGCTTTTGAAATCCAGTCTTTGTGAAATTCTTCATGTCTCCATCTCCTTCTATTGCAATATGGAAGAGCTGCAGTAATATCTGTATGTAATCTATGTTACTGCAGCCCCCAATTCCTCATCTTTCATGGGAAACTGACTAATAAAAATGAGATAATTCATGTTAATAATTACTCCAGCCATTTATTCTTCTTTTTATTTTATTCCTTACTTTTCAGGTTTACAAGCCCACTTCATTTGAAAAATAAATTCCTGTTTTAATAACATACTTGACAAATATTTCCCAATTATCTTACCATTTATTACATTAGAGCTTCTATAAGCTATTCTTATAGTGAAAACTCACACTTTTCACACTGCTAGTGGTCATATGTGATCACATACGAGCTCCTTTTTCTTCAAGACCATAAATGACTGATGCTTTTAGTACTGCAGAAGTGCATCATCTTTAGGAGACTAGGTCCCTCAAGTAAAAGGGGGTTTTTTATTATTTCTGTTTACTTGCAGGTAGAAACAATTTAGGTAAATTCAGTAGGGCCTCTAGATCTCTTATTTTTCTGCTACTTTTCTGTACCCATGCTTAACTTTCATCACTACAGTTGGAGCTTAAGTACAAATTTTGACTGATAAATTCTCACTAGGTTAATACAAACATCACTTCTCTCACCAATTCAGTTGCGGCCTTTATACTGTGTTTTTCCCTTAAAGAATAAATTTTTTATTAAAGAATAAAACTATCTTCTTAGAAAGATCAACGAAGTTCCTTCAAGTAAAGACTTTTCATATTATTATTTATTAAATGAAAGCATGAAGCAGTAAGCAAGCATGCACTGGGATTTTACTAGGAAATATATGTGACTGCACACATATATAAAACCCTTAATTTATAGCAGTGGGGTCTTCTCTGAGATATATTTTTCATCTTTTCATTCACTTGATGCTAATGAGACTTTTAAATCCAAAAGGAGAAATACCTTTATGTCTTCATTTAATTTATACGTTGAACATGAAACCTCAGGCCTCACTGTGCCAATAAGAGGAACAAATCATTTCAATATTCTGAATTTATAAAGAGATAGTGTTAGCTGCTTATGTTCTTATCCTGTGGCAGTAGTAAGAATGGCATCACACATCCCACTAGGACGTGATTTAAGATAGTATATTATGTCTTTATGATGTGCAACTCCTTGCTTGCTATGAACTACAGTAAGTGAAAAGAGTTTTTTCCATAAAGTCTTAATTTATCTTAAAATATTTTAAAATTGATTCAGAACAAAGGCAAAATGTGAAATGTGAAAGTTTAGTATGAACTGAAACTGCTGACATTGGCACATAATAATATGCCAGGGAATACAGATTGTTTTTTCATCCTAAACTGATCAACGTGAAAAATATAAACTAAAGTCACAAGCTCTCCCACAAATGCACCACGAGTAGAGGGGACCTCAGTTTGCCAGAGGGACTGCAGGTGGTGAACACAAAAATTTCTTACCTATGAAGTTTTCTCCAGGTGTCTAAACAATGTCATTATTTTGAATTATATGAAGAAAACACAAAACACTGCTCTGAGAATACTATATAATATTATCTGGATGTTAGGGTAGAATTTATAGAAAGACCAAATTTAATTCAATTAATTTTTTGCAAGTTATATATGAAGTGTATGACAAACTGCAATAATACCTTTTAGCAAAGCAAAAAGGAGAGTCCATGTTTTATTTAAGGTATTCTCAAACAGGAATTGTTAATTGCTTGTGTATGGGTCATGGATGCTTCACAACCTGGCAAAGTTGTGATGTCCTCCCTGGTTCTTGGCATGCACCCTGCGGCGCAGTGCCACAAAATTTACATGGAAATAGACAATTGCTATCCAAGAAGGGCTGCTACCAGCTCCTACAGTAGAGATTGAAATACTCTGCTGTTTGCATTTAAAAACCAAACCAAATGTTGATTAGAATGTTTTTGTTGTGCTTTAGAGCTAATGTGGGATTGCTATGGCATCTACAGCCATGGGGGATGTTCAAATCGCAGGACTGAAATTTTAGAACAGCTGGGAGCTTTAGGGTGGCAATGTGATTAAAAAGGAGATTATAAAGGAAATCAGTCTTCTCTTTACCCTTAACATGACTTTGGCAAGCTTGATTGCAGCATCCAGCTCGCCATTAACAGGTTTGCAAGGCGCTAATCCAATTGACAGCTGCCTGAAAGCAGAGTTTTTAAAAAACAGCTCTTAGGCTTCCAGAAGACTGTATTTTGACATTCAGGAACCAGGTAAATAGCTTTGTCAGGTACTTTACCAGGAAAAGTCAAAACAGCAAAACCAAAATAACCCCCCACACCAAGCAAACCCACACATTTGCACTCCCATTTTATTATACTGGCCTAAATGTTTGCTTCTATGTTTTTTCTCTAAGAAAAAGTAGAATGGGTAGGTATTTTTAGAGGAATTATGGTCTTTTCATGGAGATGTAGCAGAAAATCTTTGAAAATATGCAAAAAGGCAGCTGCAGAGCTCAGCCTAGTAAAGCCCTCATAGTCAGAGTTAAAGTTTTCCCAAATCTGTGGGATACTCTGGTGTGTTACTTTACCTGTTTTTTTTTCAAAAATATCTAAGATAGAAAACTCCTTGAGACCATAATGCGCTTGGCACTGCACAGTCACAACACTGAACAAGCCTGCAATCTAAAGACTGAGAATATGAGCAGAAAAAAACAACAAAGGGGTAACAAAGGGATCAAGGTTGCAATGCAATAGAAAATAAAGTATTTTTGAATATTCAATATCAGCTTTATGAGTCATCCCTTGCATAACCACAGTGGGTTGTTCTTTAAGTAAGTTTCATATATGTATTATGGCAGAGATTAGTTCTGTGAAAGCCTCTGAAGGAGGATAATCTGGTAGCACTGTGTATTCTGACCGAGAGATTCTCACATTTATGAAATAAGAGTAAGAGCTGTTGAGGAAGAGGGAAATGACAGATGACAGAAATAGAAGGTGATCTCCAAATTAATTAAAAAGAAACTTAATCAATAATATAATCACATCATTGAGAACTTTAAAAAAATGAAATTAAAAAATTCCCCAAATTAAGGGAAAAGAAATGGAATTTGATTTTTTGAGACAATTAATTGGCTCTAGTGAATGGTACTAAACTATTAATGATTTTGAGCTATAGAGACAAGTCAGAGTGATGACAGAGCTAAGATGTTGCCAGTGGAATGACTTGGAGACAGGTGTCAGAGGAAGAAAAATACATCAAGGAAATCATTGCAAGCAGCATGAACCTAAATCATCTTACTTACGTCTGATTGTCAGCACACACATGGATATTAACACAGATTAATTGACTCATGGTAAATTTTGAAAACTCTGGTAACTTGATTATATGCTTAAGACCTCAGGTAAAGGTTATTAGTAACAACAAGCTGACCTGTGGTGCTGTTTACTGGGGCAGAAGGGGTTAAAAATTAAAGGTTTTAAGGAAAAATGGAAATATAACTTTTGATTGTATCTCTTAATAAGCAGCAAATAACATGAAGGAAGGATTTTAAATTACAGAGTGACAATTCATAAAATAAAGAATTTAGAATATAAAATGCTATGTGCTGATAAAAGAGCACAGACAGAAAGACAAGATTGGGTCAGCTACGAAATTAAAGTGGACAGCAAAAAGAGGAAAAATTGAAAACACATCTGGGATGTCAACAAGGAAACAGAAAGCTAGAAAAGGAAAGAATTTGCAGGAAAGCATGGCAACCATCATCCCAATTTGTCTCAGCTCAGTTAGAAGTGCCAATTTAGATTCTGTGTTCCAGATCGTCAGTATATTTTTATCTGGGATTTTGGTTCAAGTCATTAAGATTTTCTGCATACTTAAAAATAGCTTCCTTGAAAATTCAACATGAAATTCTGTTACCAGTGGAGAATTCTGAAGGGAAAAAAAACTATTTTCTTGGAATTTTATCTTTTATCTACATACATACATGCCCTACTTGGTTTTCAAATCTAACATTTTTAATCTACTCCAGATAAAAAATTGAAGGTTTAGGGGCTTGCTTTCTTGTTTGCTTTTCACCCTATTAAAAATGGTGATGTTTAGCATATACAGTGAACTCTTCTGTATTTTACTATTTACAGAATCATAAAACATCCTAGCTTGAAAAGGACCCACAAGGATCATCAAGTCCAACTCCTGGTCCTGCAAGGGACCATCCCCAAGAATTACACCATTTGTTTGTGAGCATTTTCCAAACTCTTCTGGAACTCTGTCAGGCTTTGTGCCGTGACCACTTCCCTGGGGAGCTGTTTCAGTGCCCAACCACCCTCTTGGGGGAAGCTTTTCTGCTATCCAACTTAAACTTCCCCTACTCAGCTTCATGCCATTCCCTTGGGTCCTGTCACTGGACACGACAGAGAAAAGATCAGTGCCTGCCCCTTCTGCTTCCTCTCACAAGTAAATTGTAATTGTAATTGCAATGAGGTCTCCCCTCAACATCCACCCGGCTGATTTCAGTTTTCCCTTCAGACTCTTTACCATCTTCGTTGCCCTGCTTTGGAAGCTCTCTAACAGTTTAATGTCTTTTTGATATTGCGACACCCCAAACAGCCCCCAGCACTCGAGGTGCAGAGCAGAGCAGGACAACCCCTCCCTTGCCCTGCTGCTGATGCTGTGCCTGATGCCCCCAGGACAGGGTTGGCCCTCCTGGCTGCCAGGGCACTGCTGGCTCATGTTCAACTTGCCATCGACCAGGACCTCCAAGACCCTTTCCATGGCACTGCTTTCCAGCCTCTCATTCCCCACTCTGTTAGTACATCCAGGTCTGCCCCATCCCAGGTGCAGAATCCAGCACTTTCCCTTGTTGAGCTTCACATGGTTGGTAATTTCTCACTCCTCCAGGGCATTTCTGCCTTCAAGGGAGCCAACAGCTCATTCAAATTTAGTGTCATCACCAAACCTATTCAATATACCAGTATGTCCTGTCTCCAAGTCACTGATGAAGATGTTGAGGAGCACAGGGCCGAGGATGGAGCCCTGAGGAACTCAGGTCACCAGTCTGAGGTCACTTCATTCACTGTAACCCTTTGTGCCTGACCATGAGCCAGCTGCTCTCCCATCACATGATGTGTTTATCCAGCTGTGAGCTGGACATCTTGTGCAGAAGGACACTGTGAGAGACAGTATTGAAAGCTTTACTGAAATCCAAAAAGATTCCATCAACAGGCTCCCTTTGATCAACTGGGTGGATTATATCATCATAAAAGTAAAATAAATCTGTCAACAGGACCATCCTCTCAAGAAGTGGTCTGGCTGTGACCAACAATGCATTGTCTTTCAGATGGTTTTCAGTTAATTCCCAGAACAACATTCACCATAGTTTCACCAGTCACTGAAGTGAGACTGACAGGCCTATAATTTTCAGGGACATCCTTCTTGCCCTTCTTGAAAACTGTGACATTTTCCAGCCTCCAGTCAACTGAGACCTCTCCAGATCACCAAGACTGTTCAAAAATCATTGAGAGAGGTCTTGCAATGACATCAGCCAACTCTTTGAGGACTCTTGGACGAATCTCATAAAGTCCCACAGACTGACAGGCAGCAAATACTGCACAAATTTGGATCTGACTGGGAGCTTATCATTCTCACAGTCATGGTTCCTCCATGCTCAGAGCTCTGGAACCCCCAAATCCCATCATCGATGTTGAAGCTAAGAAAGCATTAAATGTCTCTGCTTTTTCTATGTCCCTGTTTGTGAGGTGACCATACTCATCAAGTAACAGGTAAAAGTTATTACTGGATTGCATCTTTAAAAACACTTTTTACTGTCCCTCACAGCAGTGAGTAGCTTCAACTCTAATTGAGGTTCAGCTGCATGAGTTTTCTTCCTACAGTGGTGAACACCATCTCTGCAGTCATCCCATGTCACCTGACCTTTCTTCCTCTGGGTTTTTTCGCCTTAGCTCTAGAAGATTTTACTCAGCCAAACCAGCCTTCTGCCTTGCCTGCTGGACCTCTGACATTTTGAAATTGCCTGCTCCCGTGCCCTTAGGAGATGGTGCCAAAAGAGCAACCAGCACTGATGGATCCCAACATCTTCATCAGCTTTTTCCCAGGGAACCCTATTCGCCAGTTCTCTGAGCAGCCTGAAGTCTGGTCTCCTCATAACTAGCATATCTAGGGGTGAAGCTTTGCTGGCAATTCTCCTGTCACCAGAGATTTTAAACTCAACTGATTCATGGTCTCTGTCACCAACTACCAGTTCATGAGATCATTTCATTGGCAAGCATCAAATCAAGGGGCATCTTTCCAAGCCAGCTTCCTTAGTACCTGTACCATGATGTTATCTTCAAGATGTTTTAGGAATCTTCTGGGCCTGTTTTTGCAGCTTTGTAGTGATCCCAGTCAACACTTGGCAAGTTGAAGTCCCCCATAAGGACAAGGATGGATGATTTAGAACTATCCCTTAATTCCTTAAAGAATTATTCATCAGTGTCATCATCCTAGCTGAGTGCCCTATAGAAGACTCCCACAATGATATCTGCTTTATTTGTTTGTCCCTTAATCCTTACCCAGGGGCTCTCAACTGTGCCAATGACAGCTTCAGGTTCCAGCACTCAAACTTTGTCAGCTGTCAAAGGTAACAAACTGCTTTTATACGTAGTTTTGCTTGCTACTCTTCATTTTTATACCACAAATACAGTTTTTGTCTGTTTAAACAAATATCTTTTCTGCCATCTCTTAATGAGTAATTCTGACAATCATACAGTCTTAAGAAACCGCTCTCATACACTAGTTGTCTAAGTTTATTTTCCACATCATGTGCTACTGAAATTTTGATTTTCTAGTCGTGGTCTCTTGTTAACAACATTGGATGACTGACATGACATAGAATACTGCCATTTGCTCACTGCTTAGACTAGGAGAGGTTTTCTTACCAACACACACCTTTGTTAAACTGTGCATATGAAGACTAAGGAATTAATGAAATTTCCCTCACCCAGGCTCATTGAAACCTCAAGGCCTTAAAACACAGGTTCATTACTGATTCAGCCTAGGTATCTCTTGCAGACACAATGACCCTTTAAGCATCTGCAGCCTTCTTTTTGATACTGCCAGAAACACCAAATAAGCAGTTTTATACTGCCTGGCATCAATTATTTCAGGACACAAACATGACAAAAAATACACACATCCTCCTCAATGGTCCAAATCTAAGCCCAGTTTCCAAGAGTGGCAAAGCTACATGAGTCCTTGTGGTTTCAGGAGTTAATCCTTTTCTTTAGTCTTCATCCTCATAGATTCCTTGACTATTTCTTTATACCCATTACCTATCCATCAGGTCTAGCATAAAACAAAGCAAATGACTTGGGATTTTACCAGGAGGTTGAGACTCATTTTTCACTATTTACACATGACAATCATCTTATTTCAAGAATACAACAGTCTAAAATACCTTACATGAATGAAAATATCTCTGGAAAAGCATTTTGTCCCTCTTGTCTATCACCTATCAAAATAATCTTGAAAAATTCCCTTTCTCCAGCATACAGATTTGTTCTAAACCACAAATACATCAGATAATGTATAGATTGCATGATGCCAACTGTTCACATCCATTGGGTCATTTAGATGCCGCTTGACCTAGTGCATCCACACAGAGTACATGAGGGTATCCAGCTAAAGGAAGCACCACATGCCTGATTATCCCATCCCATTCTACATGGCTGTCACTGCTTGCACAGCTCCACCAACTGTCCTTTGAAAGAAGGAGAGTGAGACAGTTTGTGATTCTGAGTCTGCTTATTTTTAGAACAGTGCCCCATCTCTTTATCTAAGAAATAAGACTGAAGACTCTGTATTGTCCCTGTTTTTCCTCTGCAAGGCAATGCAGATGTGAAGAGCATATACAATACTTGTTTACAACAAAAAAATAATACAAGGAAACAGTCTGATAGTATATAATACACAATACTGGATAAACCTTAATGTGTTTTCTCATATATAAAACAGATTTTGTACTGTGCTAACACGAGAGATAAGATTGCTTAAATGAAGATGGGAGAGTTAAAAGGGCAGGGTATGTATTAGGCAACATGGAAACAGAAATGTGCTTGCTTCTGAAGATGGTGCTAATCATTAGATGCTAACCTGAAAGGAAATAAAATATAAATGAATTGCAGAAGAAAAATTCAAGGAAATCCTAAAAGCACCAAATGGTGCGGTGAACTTTCATAAGTCAGTGTTGGAATATCCCTTGTGTTCTGGGACATTCAAAGATTGGAAAAATACAATACTTTCCAGGATAACAACTAAACTCAGATTTCTAAAATTATTGCAACTTAGAAGACCAAGCATTTTCTGTTTTTCAGATATAAGAGAAACATCAGGAACATTCTTTCTTCTTTAGAACAGAAGTTGCCTGGGTCAGGAGGGCACATTTCATCATATCCCTCACTGAGCTATTTCCTCTTCTTGAGGATACACCAAATTTTGGACCACTGGTTGTTCTTTGATCTATTGTTGCAATACTGAACACTGTCAGAAAATACGTGTTTGATTACCCTATATTTGCCACACACACCTCTGAGGAGCCTAGCTCCTTGCTGTTGATAATCTCCTTGTAGATACTGAGGGATCCCAACTCCAGGCTGTGCAAGCCCCATTCTCTCAGGCTGTATCTGCAAGTCAAATGATCCAGCTGCAACCATCCTGGCAGGTCTTCACTGAATCCTCTCTGATTTATCCACATCGTTCTGCTGGGGCACAGTAAAGCAGCTATGCTCTAATGAATGCTGTGATCATTTCCCGGGACAGAGCACCTGTACTACTTTTCATATAGTAATCAGGAATCTGGGATTTCAAAAGAATCTGTGACTAGAAATATAATAGAATTCTTCTCAAAAAAGAGACAACATACATCTTGGGCAAACCTTCATTTTCAGATTTGCTATGCAACAATCAACTTGTTCAAAAATGTTAAGACAAGCAGTATCTCACTTTGCTGTAAAGTGACATTGTTAATATGTTACCAGGATCAATCAACTATGTAAAATCCCTCAGATAAAGAGATTTCTTCCAACACAACCCTAGCAAGTTTCTGGTAACAAAAGAGTCTCCAGCACCTGCAGTGATGAAAGACTCCAGCTCAAGTCATAAGGTCTCAAAGTATGTTATGCGAACTCTCATCAAAGAAATACAAACAACCATGTCATCCCTGACAATTTGTTTGCTTCAGGAACTCCACTGACTAGAGCCTGCTGTTTCCTCTCTGATCCATTGTTTGGAAATTACAGTCATTTTCTCCTTAAACTCATACAGTTATGCTCGGTCAAAAGTTTAATTCTTCCAGTTTACCACCCAAACATATCAGCTGTACCTCTGCTGTTATCACTGCCAGATCCCCGCTGAAGGACAGGAATATGACAAAGGGGGCTGAGATTGCCACTCTGCTGTGCTAATTAGGAAAGCAACTCATATTTGGACAAGAATCCTAAAGATAAAGAGAGTGAACAAGGAGCAGCCAAAAGTTGATAGGTAGATGATGGGCATCATTCAGATTATCCAGAGGATGAGCACCATGACAAATTAACAAAGAAGGACAAAGCTTCAAGCGGAGAAATATCAGGGTAATATGACAGAAATATAGGAGAGTATTTCAAGCATGTAAGAGATGGATGGCAGGCCAATGAGCATTTCTGAACTTTTGCTAGTTCTTGCCACTGTCCTTTTTAGCAGCAGAGATCACAAAAGCAAAAAGATATCTTTTCAAGGATGAAAAATACAGTACAAAAATAGCAAAACCCAAAAAGATTACCTCAGTGTTATTTGGGTTTATATGCCTGGCATGACAAGGATAGTTTGTAACATATCTTCCTTTCATTTATTTGTAACAATACACATTTTTATAACATTTAATCACCTCTGTACTCTATGAAGCTTTCCATTAAATCCAGCCAATAAATATCCAGCAGTTCTAGGCTTCTGGATTGAAGCACACAGGCAGAAATCTAATTGCACAACTGTTTTTTTTTTTCTGCTTACAAGCATTCAACAGGAGCTCTGTGTTCACCTTGCTTCAGATGAAGTCAGTGCCAAAGTGTGCATGGGCAGGCAAAAATTAAAAAATGCTGAAGAACCCCCAGATGCATTGCCTCTCCTAGGTCACACCTATGGCTCATTCAGTAGATTGTATATGCACTGCTATACCACAATTCAAATACATTTGTACTGAAAACCCCTCAAAGATTATCCAGGCACAATGCTAGATTCCCAGGTTGGGTAAAAGTCAGAAGTCACCACTAAATTCAAGACAGGATTTTCACACTTTAAGAAGTCGTCCTGGCTCTCAATATTAAGCCAACTAAACTCCATTTTGGAGGGGGGGAAAAAAGAGATTTGGTATCTCATTTATTCAATTTTATTTTTTTAATTTTACATTTATTCTTAACTGACTTAATTAAGCTGAAATACTTATTACAAAATATTGAAATCTCTTATTTAAGCAAACCAGAACACCATTCTTGATTTGCACTGCACTTCTTCCATTATTCCTTCTGTAACAGTTATTCCATCCATGATCAGCAATAATTCATACAGTTAGCATCTCCCTTCCTGTTCAAAGTTTTTATGTTTACAATGCTTTAAAAAAGAATCATGGCTTATTGTTTCCTTCATCATGCAGAAGAAAAGGAAATGCTTGTTGCTGAAGCTGGCACAGTAACACAAGTGTGCTCTTTTATAACCTCTCATGTTTTGTCAGTTGTCTGCAGACCTGGATCTTTTCATGTTTTGAAAAGTATTTTTTATTCCTGTTAATTTTTCAAAATTATCATTGCCTATGATTTCCATAGCAGTTCCTCCTTGTTTCATCCCCTGATTATGTTAAAACAGACTTTATTTAAATTGAATAGCATTGCATTCACATCATAAAATCTACCAGAGAAGTGCAAGGACAACACTTACAATTGTAACAAGTCAAGCTGATCCATAAAACATGTTGTGTAACTGGCAGGACTAATCTATCCCACCACACTTACAGACACAATTGTCCAGGTTTATTTAAAATAACCCTAGGTGAAACTGCCAACTGCACAATTTGCAGTGTTTGGGGCTTTTTTTTTTTAATGTATGCATTTTACTGAGAGGCATTTGATTACAGGAACATCTCACATTTCATTCCTGTGGTGACAAGGCAAAAAACAGCTATAGGAATGGTATCAGCTGAATTATGTTTTGTCCCTCAGCACACCAGGACAGTCCCATCCAGACCATTTCCCAGATGTTCTTGCCTCCAAATTCCACTGAATCTCTGGATTCAAAAGTGATGAGAACATTATTTTGTACTAAAAAGACATGGTTGAACTGACTTAAAAAACATAGATCTGTAAGGAACATTTTTCCTTACAAATCTATGTTACTGGCAGGAGTGGTGGGGAGGATAACAGTCATGCATGCATAGGAAAACTCTTAGAAGGCAAAGCAGCTTAAATTATCAGGAAACTGGTTGTTTAAAAGAAAATAGCATTTTCTCACTGTCAAGTTAAAGTGAAATGTCCACCAGCAAAATCAAAATTTCCCATATGGTACTAAGGTCTTATGCAGGGAAACTTATGATTTCAGTTAAGCAAGTCTGAAGGCCACCCATGTTCTTGCCAGGATGTCTATAATGAATAACAGAATTACAGCATACAATATGAATTATTCTGTTTTAGAAGGAATTAAGGGAAACAACAGAACTTTCTCAAATATATGGGGGAATCCAAATATGATACATATAATAAATTGACTATATTTGAGCAACAATCTAATGCCTCTTTCATATCACACTTTATTATCCCCTTATTTATATGGAATCCAGATGAAGGCAAAAGAATCACAGTGCATTAAAGATTAAAGGCCCAAAATTCCAGAATTATGAAGGGCATCCTTCACTAACAGGAACTAAATCATGGGCAACTGCTGGACAAGATAAAAGTTTCTAAGAGTGAGTTATGACTTATGATGTAAAAACCCATGGGGATTCTTTCTTTGTGCCCTGAAGATTTTTATATAGCTGCATTCTCTCAGTGGAATCAAAGGAAAAAAGTTGCCTGGTGAGATGACACGTGGAGGAAAGGACATCTAGCTCAACCTCCTGCTCAACAGTACAATAGGCAAAGCCACAGTACATTGCTCAGGACCCTGTCTAGCTGGGGTCTGATAATCTCCATGGATTTAAATTTTGCAACTTTACAAAGATTTTTAACTTTAATCTCCTATACCAGATAAAAGTGAAGTTCTAAGAGTGATTATGTCTTAGGATAATAAACTCTGAAGTTTGACATTTAGCCTCAAAAATTAGCCTGCTGAGCTGGCTCCACAAGCAGATAGAAACAATTATATGAAGATTTGCACAGTCGATTTTAGTAAAGCCCATTTCTGCACATATAATAAACTTCAACTACCTCCAGTGAAGAAAAAACTAAGTTTGATGCTTCCTTTCAGGCAAATGTACTTTATAAAAAGACATGTAGAGATATTTTTCCTAGCATACTTAGTTGTTACTTAAAGGAATAGCTTTGAAATGTAATTATGTTCCTATGATACCCAACTAGTAATACTAATGTATCAGCCTTGCTCCCACAAACTGGCCGATTACTGTTCCCTCTGCTTAAAAATTCTTGTAGTGGTCTACCTGTCCTTAGACTTAAGCACTCAGCTGAGTAGGAAGCTTATTTTTTATTTCTAAAACGGAAGTGCTTTGCTTATACCAATACAAATATTTTTATTTAAATAATTTATTTTTAATATGAAGATCTGTAGAGATACTTGTAAGAAACACAGAAATGGCCTATAAAAAGTAAAAAAAAAAATAAAAAATTTGACCCCCAATTCTAACTCCATTTGACTCGTTTGTAAGCTCTAACACAACTCTAAAACTGTACCATAAACCATAAAATATAGTATTGAATTCTAGAATTTTAAATGCCAAAAATTCATATGCATTGCTAAATTAAGAATATAATAATATTAAAAATAAGTATAGAATATATATAGTGCTGTAAATGACAATTTAAAATTAAATGTGCACAGGAGAATTTTTCAGGGATTTTAATCTTTCATTTCTCAGGTAAAAAACATTTTAAAATGTCTGGTTCCTATGGTTCTGTAGTTACAGCAATGAAAACACACAAGTTCTGCTAAATTTTCTCCCAGCAGAATCTTAGACATTAACCTGGTCAAAGATTTATAAAATAATAAACAATAATAAAAAAGCATGGCTATCATTACCCGCTTCTGTGTAAATGAAAGTCTTCTGAAAAAAGAATTGATGACTCCTATTAAAGATGTGTTTTCTATCCTCGTGATTTTGTAATTCTTATTCATAAGCTAAAGTAATTATCTGGAAAGTAACATGCAGTGTAAGTAAACAAACAGCAATTCATTTAGTCAGTCCAGTTGCTGGAGCTTGTTTATAATTTGGAGAAGACATATCTTCATGATGATAGATGTCCATGGCTTCAATAGAGGTAGATGGACTTTTTCTCTGTGATAGCCTTCCTGAGAGCCAATGTTAAATAAAAATCAGCTACTTCTGAATTTGTACATCAGAACAAATCATCTTACTTGTAATCATCAACTGAAAAACAAAAACATATCCCCAAACAGACATGAGCACACAGCCATATCTGTGAAATAAGTGGAAAGCAAAGGAAAATAAAAAAGAACTTGTACCCCAAAAAGACTATTGCAGAAACTTCATATCAAATATTGTGAACTGGGATTTTTGGTCCTTGGTTTCCCTGTGTGGAAAGTTTCTATGAAACTGCCACTGGACTGTGTCCAGCCTGCCTGCTAGGAGTGCTTAATTGAGCTGTTGTAACTGCGAGTTTTGAAAGGTCAAGAGGGCAGCAAGCTATCCAGCCTGCCAGCCACCACCTCACACACCACTGATGGGAGAGCAGTTGTGCTCCCCAGGACAGAGAGCCTAAAACAGGCAAGCAGGCATGCATGGCAGACAGTGTGAACATGCCTTCTTGACTTTAGCTTTCCATATGTGCTGCAGGAAAGTCATGATTTCCATTTTGCACATTAAACATCTTCTGCTAACCTTTCTGCTACTCCTTCTGCTACCTTACATCCATTCACAGGCCAAACAACGTACACATCAAAATGCACGTCACAAATACTTAACTGGAAAACAAACTTTAAAGTAATGCTAAGGTTGGAGGCAGAACACTGGGGTCACTGCAAGATCTGGATTTATTTTTCACTATATTCATGCACAGCATATGCATGTCCCTTTTTCTTTACTAAAGACATTCAATCCACCTTTTTCTAATATCTCAACTTTTCCATGTAGCACTCCACTCCAAGCATTATAAATTGATTACTTAAACCACATACCATTAGTATCTTTTACCCAGAGGACATCTCTAGCTACACAGGTCTCCTGACATTTTATTAAGTAAGAACTATGAATATATGTGGCATAAGAGGGAGCAAGTCGTAAATAATTTCCAAAAGCCTGGACACACACAGGTGTGCAGAGGAATCCAAGAATTAAATATGTAGCTATATAAATCAGAGAAGCCCAACTAGCTAGCTTGTTGTTAACTCTGTACTGCCCTGCCTAGATTACTGCTCCTACCATTAACACTTCTTATGGCTACATTAGCTTCATTCAAATTCCTCACTGAAAAATAGCCAATTTTTTTTAACATCAAGGCTTGTAGAATAAATGATGAATATGGAATAGAAAAACTCGAGTGTTCATGATCATTAAGTTACCAGGTTATATTTTTTTTCCCAAGCTCATGCTGGTTCACATCACTGAGGTAAGTGCTTTCTGCAGCATGAGGCTGATCAGTGCATTGCCAGGAAGTAGATCATTATCATGCCCATTTCCTTCAGATGGAAATTAACTGAAACCAAGAGCATTTGATGAATTTACAGATTTCACCAGGCCTTGATGCTATCAATACACTCAGAAGCCAGGTCCTGTTGTAGACTTCCTTCCCACTGATGTCTCACAAATGGAAAAGCAGCTGAGAGGTTCAGAGCTCCCTCAAACAGTTTGGCGGGATTTTTAAGTACTTTGATTTTGTTATTTTTTCTTCATGTTTATGAGGTGAACTGCAGTGGTCCTGCCAACCCAAGCCAGTTTTTGCACTCCATTTCTCTTATGGTCTACTCCTTAAACAGAAGTAAACTTCTTTTTCGCTATTTCATCACCTAGAGCTGGTCATTTGGGTTGGCTTCTAAATATCAGAAACAGTTTGACTTTCACAGGACTTCCTCTCACACATGCCTCAGGCACAAACCTGCTTCTCAAACATCATGCACTCACCATGATCCTCTTCCACAATGAGAGAAATGCTCATTCCCTTCCTTCATTGCATTCAGACACCATCGGCACTAAACCAGTGCAAAAGGATCCAGATAAATTGCAGTCATTGACTTGCCTCATAGTTTTTGTTGGAAATATCTATTTCTAAAAGTTATTTCCTGAAGGGAGAAACCTTGTCTTTAATCTCCCAGAGCTCCATACTCACCAGGACCCTATATTAAAAAACAGATTTTCTGAGCTCTACACAAGGGACAGCTGATCCACTGCTCACAGACTCGTGTACATAGCAAGTTGATGCTTCCACCCATGGCCTCCACAGAGCTCTCCACCTTTTTATTGACTCTTCATCTGTTGGATTGTGGGAGTGGAGGTGGGGAAGGTCAGATACACTATAAATACCTTCAATTCACTCTCAGAAATAAAAAAGGCTCCATTCTCAGTCACTGAAATTCAAATTAAAGACAGGAGGCAAGGAAATAGAAACAATATTAAGGTCAAACAGTAACATCATTATTAAAAAATCTACTTCACATAAACTAGAGGATGTTAGATTAAACACTGGCTTTTCTCTGGGGAAAAAAAGTATGGTCACTACAGTTGTGCAAATCACTAACTGGCAAGTACACTGGTTGTCTTGGGAGTAACACAGAAATGACCAATACTTTCTTCTGCATGGCTTTATTAAGATTTTCCTCTTTAGTGTTTCCCTATTCTAAGCTGAAACTGTTTCAGGAGCCATTCTGCTAAACCATCAAAACCAGCAGCTCTCCCAGGCTTCCCTTGGGGAAATCCCAAAACTCATGTGCAGTGCTTAAAACACAGCTGTGAGGTCTCCAAGCTAGTCATGGGGAATGATGCCATACAGAATGACCCTCGTTCTTCCAATTTAGGAAAAGAAAACTGTATTGCTTCTACACTTTGGCTGCTGCAGAGAATCCACAGCAAAAAGGCTTGCTAAGGGTGACTGTTTCACAAATCTACATCCAGCTCTGGATGTGAGCCCATCTATCTTCACATATAAGCACTTGTTTCTTTCACATAAGACTTCTCACTAAACACACAGTTTCAGGCATGAATAACTCCATTTCTTGTGCAGCTGTACAATATTTACAGTTGAAAATTAACCAAGTGATATTGTCACTAGAAACAAACCAAGTCAAGAGATTTTACAAAGGACAGACTCATGGCTCTGAAGTAAACCTTAGAGACTGAATTAAATTTGACTGCCTCTCAAGTCTGTACTTCAAGTTACATTCACATGTTGTACAGCTTATCTATCTGAACACAGCATTAGATGTTGTTGCCTTAGGTTGAACTGAGGTGAACGTAGAAAAGTCATTCCAGAATCTTATGAGTAAATTTTTACAGTGTTCTGCCACATGTAATGTGCCAAACTATCCTTGTAATAATAAACATACAATTTAAGGGAGAGGCTCCCAAAGAAACAATTATGATTTATGGTTTTCAGATACATTCTCATGTCAATCCACAGTATGATGAAAACTACCTTTGCTAAAAAGTTACAAGTGACTCTCTCCAACCTTAAACAACATCCTTTTCTCCCTTCTCAGTTTCTGAAATAAGGTAAATAGCAATGACTCAGAGTAAACACATTACTGTGCTCTCCCTATTGATTTCTAGGACTTACAATATTTACAAAATAGGTAGGGTTTTCCCTTGAAAATTAGCCTTATCAGCAGAATGCTGTACACACAAATTTGGGATCTGTCTGATTCATGAAGAACAGTCAAACTGTAACTCTTCTCAAACCTGAATGACATTTGACTGCTCCAAGATATTCCCTCCTTTAGAAATTTAGCAGACAGATTTTCATACTTTTTGGAAGATAATTCTGCCTGGCAGGAGCCGTGAGTGTAACTGGCATTTATCAACATCATACTTAATATTCCAAAAGAAGTGCTCCATCCTTCAAGAGGACATAGGCAAACTCAACGGAAGTGAAGACTTAATTTAAACAGACAAGTTCAAAACTTTTGCCTGGAGAACACAAATTACAAATGCTGGATTTCCAAGGTAACCAAAACATATGCTCTGGACATCACAAGCAATTCACTGGACTTATAAAGAGGTTTCCCACTCTTTGTAAGGATGTTTTCCAAGAAAATATCTATGGAGATCAAAAAAAGCCAAGTTTTTGAGTTTCTTAGGAAAGTTAAAAGCTGAAAGCAAAAATCTAAGTGTTGCATTCAACAGGGTGAATGAAATGAAATTCAATGATTGTTCCTAAACGACCAATAACCAAGAAAACTTGCTGCCTCTGAATTAATCTGCTAGAAGAATAGCTTCCTAGTGATTAGGTTGTCCTCAGAAGAAATCCTAATTAACCCTACACTTACCATTGCAGTGTTGGATCATGCTAATGCAACAGAGCCCAAAGTCTTTGTCAGATGAGACTGCTGGTGGGAAGGAGTGACGAAACACTGAAGGTGTCCTGTGCCCAAGCAGGGACAAATCAGTGCCACCAGCCCCGGCACACCTCCAGCAGGGCCCCGGGAAGGCAGGAGGGATGTGGCTGGAGCTGCCCAGCACCCACAGCTCTCCACCTGAGGGAGCAATAGCAGATGCTCTGCAGCCATGGGAAATGCTCTGCTGGGCAAAGTGTAGCCCAGGGGCACAGGTGAGACTCCCAAACTTGCAAGCACCATCGGGAGTCCCATTATCGCTTATGTGGAACTCAAAAGACTGCTGAGAGTAAGTTTTACATGCTGTTGCTTCTGGAGGGTAACGTAGACTACGATCTACCAGGCATCTGTGAAAAAGAGCTCCCTCTTTCTGTTTCATTTTTGGTGAACTACTCCAGTTCTGTTTTATTTATTTATTTATTCCCTTTAACCCAGAGGTTTGTTTCTCAAACCAACAGGAAGAGGCCTAAACAAACAAGTTACAGCCACAAATGAGACTGCGGGCCTGCAGCTTTTAACAGTTTCCTGTATTTATGGAATCAAATTGCTTACTATAGTCAAGCAAACCTACCCTGCCCGGTATGTGGCAAACAATGTCTAAAAAGGTACTATATGTTTATTTCTTCAGTCATAAAGAGCTTAATAAGCATCTACTTAAAGTTTTAAAATGTAATGTGAAAGACACTGTGCATCCCAAGTTAGAACAATTATGAAAATACTAATGGAAATAGGAAAGGATCACTGCTACCTGATTTTATTATTAATTTCAAAAATATAGCTTTTGTAATTGAGTCATGACACTCTATTTTTATTTCTAATATGAAGTGGTCATAAACGCTAGCTCTTTTCTTTTGATAACTGGTTCTTAAGACAATATTATCTTTGTCAGCTGGGGTTGGTAGAAGATGGTATCAAAGTTGATTATCAGTGCTGTCAGATATCTGGACTTATTATGCACTCAGAGTAAGCTAATAATCCAAGCTTGTTTATACATAGGAACAAAAAGAAAGCAAAGTGCACACAAAAGTTGGTAGTACCAGTCTGTGGCATTCTGCTATTAAATTCAACTGAGTTAGAGTACACTTCAGATACTCATGTTTCTGCAGCTGTGTGTGTGTGCTCACCTGGATGTGTGTGTGCACATGAAATGCAAACAATGATCACATACAGTTCCATTTCTTTATTACTCTGTTTAAATACTGAGTTTTAAGAGATGGATTTATGGAATTCCTCTAAGAGATGCTTTAATGATGCTATGTTTCTTTTCATACGTAGTCTACTCCCTAGGATAAAAATCAAATTTTATATGCATAGCTAGAATTCCTTTGACTTATTTAAAACTGCTTTAAATTAATAGTAAACTTGGAATGAAACACTAAAATTCTTCTCTGTCACTTTTCATTCACTTTGTCCTTCAGTGACTCAAGTAATTGTGTGGGAAGATAAAACAAATGCCTTTTCCACAGTACAGAGCATATGGCCTCATGAACAACAGATCTGTACAGGCAGAAGTTTCACATTGATTTAGTTTTCACTGAACAATAAAAGTGTTCTTCAAGCTTTATGTACACCATCAATTCTATTTTACTTATCACTGAGTAAAACAAACATCTTGGTAAGTCTGGCTGCCAAAATAACACCAAAAAAGTGCATCCTTATTTTCCACTGAACTGTCTTGCTCTAAAGAAAAACTAAGATAAACACAAATTAGATTTTAATTTGCACTTAATGACACATTTTGGTTGAGCAGATCATTACCCTTCAGTTTCAGGGACTTCTAGAGGTATCAAAGAGAACAAAAGAAAAAATAAATTAAAAAAACCCAACCCCACACAATTCATAGTGGGCTTCGTACTTTTCTATGGATGCTATTTCACTTTGCACAGCTATGTCACAGAAAAGGGACTGGAATGAGATGGCTCACGTGCCTGGGAAAGCTGTCTCAAACATTAAACTACTTTCTATGGCACAGAATACTCTGATATTTTTTAGAAGCTGAAACAGCATCAGGTAAAGAGATGGAGATTTGAATCCAAAGCTCTAAGACATTTTAAAATTTCAGACTTGCTTGCTTCATGAATAAGGAAGTAACTCCACAGGATACAATGGAATGGAAGAGGAAAATGCAAAAATCTGTTAAGAGCGATTTGCAACCATTTGCAAATATCTGAATGTAACCAATTAAAAAATAAAAGCTTCAAAGTTTGACACTCTCTCCTGCTTTACAATTTTTGCACGCAAGTAAATATTCCATAGCATAATCACTGCAGTGCACTGTGGCTTACTGCTTTGGAAAAACTAAGTTCTTTTCAGCTCCCTAGCTTGGTTTGTGAAACTTTGTGCAAGTCGCACATACACACATGAGTTCAATGCGCAGACAGCTGCACTTAAATTATTTTCTTGAATGTCTTCTACATTTCTTGCATCTCAAAAACATAGCTGGTTAGAATTAAAAAAAAAAAAGAGGAAAAAAAATCCAAAATAACTAAATTAATTCCTTGAAATGTGTTGTAGAACCCAGACTGCCATAAAAGGCCCTTTCATACTTCAAAGAGCAACTTCAATAATCAAAACAAAACATTTGCAATTGCCAGTTATATGCAAAGAATGTAGCGCTTTTAGGCTTGTGAAATTTTTTTGGATCTCTTATAGTAGAGTTCATACGTATTTTTCAGTGTAATTCTTCCCCAAAGCTCCCCAGATTTGGACACAGCCACAAGTATGTGTGGGTGGAATAATACATCCATTTTGCTTACAAAGTAGCACTTGAACCACAGGCTGCAAAACTGCAAAGTTTTATGTCAGCTAACAATGTCATGCAAAAGTGTCGAGCTGTTAGTGGTTTTCTTCTGGTCTTCTCTGACATCATCAACTTATTTCAAACACAGTTTTACACGCATACTTAAGTAAAGAGTGTCAGATCTTAACGTGGGTGTGTTTGGGTTTTTATAAGCCAGCTCTTCTGACGGACACTGCAGTACATTACAATGACATGCTTTGAACTGTACAGAAGAAATGGTTTGGCAACATCCCCACAAATGTACTATTAAGGCCAGTAACGTAAGCTCCTCGTAGTCTATTTACATTACAAAGTATGAGACAAATTCTGAATTATTTGGAGGCATGGGTTTGCTTAACTCAGGGTCCAAATAGCCTCATAATACCCAGCAGTTAAATACTTTCAATACCACCACAGTGCAATAAACAAGACAAGGAAAGTAAATTCAATTTTATCTAGCAAATAGTACCTCACTACCTGAAGAACTTGAAGAAAAAATGTAATATTTAAAAAGCAATAGAATTGGTGAATACTAAAGTTCAAACAGAAAAAACGGTACTGACTGAAATACAAAGCTGGCCAATAAACTCTGATATTGGAACACCGAAAGTAAATAACAACTGAGGAAAAAGAAATAAAATCACTAGTTTACATCTTACCACTTCGTACTCCTCACTGCCAAAAAGGTACATAGTTACTGCTTCAGTCTGACACCAGTTGCCCAGAGCGCCCAGTCGCCTTAGGTCAGATCCTGCACTGCATCCTCAGCTGCCGTGTCCCAGCCGGGCAGGCTTCCCAGGCTGCTTTCCCACGCCTGGGCCGCTCCTGAGGCTCCGGGGCTCTCGGGCATGAACTCGGACTCTGCTGCGAGGGCCGCGGGGCCGGCGGGATGGAAAACTGCGAAACTCCGCGGGCGCCAGCGGATCCCCGCGCCCGTGCGGAGCCGTGCGGGGCGGGACAGAGGGACGGGATGGGGCGGGACAGAGGGATGGGGCGGTGCGGGACAGAGCGGTGGGGTGGAGCGGGGCCGGCAGCGGGACGGGACGGGGCTGGACAGTACAGGCTGAGGGCTGGGGCGATGCGGGGAGCGGGGGCGGCAGCGCCGCGTTCCGGCCCTGCCCGCCTGGCGTGACAGCGCCCGAACTGTGTGCGGGGAGAGCGCGGCCGGGAGAGCGCGAGTGCGGCCTGGCAGCCGAGACGGGGCGGGACGGCCCGGGAGCCACGGCCGGGGCGGGAGGGAGCGGCAGCCGGGGCCGGGCCGTGACAGGGCAGCTGCTGGGGCCGGGCCGTGACAGGGCAGCTGCTGGGGCCGGGCCGGGAGAGGGCAGCTGCTGGGGCCGGGCCGTGAGGGAGCGGCTGCCGCGGCCGGGGCGAGCAGGCAGCGCCGGGCGAGGAGCGGGCAGCTCGGACCGATCACACGTACCCCTCGCTGCTCTAACAGTGCTGCAGAAACCCATGCAGCTATCTCACTATCTGTGTCTCAAAAAGAAAAAATCTCTTCTGGAAAACAAACAAACAAGCAAACAAAGAGCCCAGAATAGCTTCATTGCTTCCTCGCACGGATTAGTCCCAGACTGCTCTGTAAACACGGTGTAACTCTATCTCTGTGGCACAATGGCACTGAGGTAACTGAGAAGTTACACCCGCTCCCTCCAGCACACGGGAAGCGGATCCCGCACGCAATGCCGCACCGGGACAGAGGATCAAGGACCCGCCTGCTACCGGCCAACTTCTGGAACAGCCAGAGCAGGCACGAAAGAGTAAAAGAGGCCAAAGAGCAGGAAAAAACACAACCAAAAGACTTCAGAGACTAATTCACCAACTGCATTCCCAAACTAATATTAAAATGGGGCTAAAAAATAAATCACATTATAAATGGTTTACGAATACAGCATAAAGTAAACCAGGCATGCAGAAATATTGCTGTCTAGGAAAGGCTGTTCTTTACAACTAAGGAAGAGGCCACCAGTCAGCATCCAGTAACACAACCCCGATCAAAACTGCTTTCAAACAGCTCTTTGAAACCCATCCATTATCAGCTCAGTCCTCTCAATTCCTTACAGCTCATACTGCTGCTAGCACTATATCCTATAACCAGAACTATACATAAGCACTAAGAAAAAAATATGGAATACTCAATGTCTCAAGGAGGAAATGTGTGGGTGTATGCGTGCCCATTGATATCTATAATCAAGTTAATATAATATACAAAACATCTCATGACAAGGTATAGCATAGAAAACCAGTTCGTTCTACTCAATTTCCTTCTCTTCCACAGAAGAGAACAAGACCTCTTTCCTAAGAAAAGCAACAAATGAAGCAGTTCGAATAATTTGTAAATATCTTCCCTGTTCTTTCCCCTGCATCATCCCAGCTTATTTTAAATAGATCTTGTCTTAACTAACTCAGTTTCTTTGCGTGAGTTAGTAGGATATTCTTCTCTCAATCTGTTTTCTCTGTCAAAACAGACCTTTAGTCCTCTGTTGACTATATATGATGTGACTCATGAGTCTGGATTTTTTTACCTTGTTGTATGTATCCACAAGCAGAGTTAAACACAAGAATATGGTTGGAAAATGGAAAATTAGAAATCGAAACACATTAATTTTATTTCTAACCATATGTTTACAGAATAACATTAGTTTAATCTGTCACCTGAACTGGTCACTTTGCATTTTATCAATTGCAAATTACACTTCAAACAAATAATATCATAATAGTGCCTTCCCAAGCATAAATAAAATATACACCATTCCTGCATGGAGGCTAGCAGGCATCAGACACCTCTACTGGGATGTAATAACCATTTGTCTAAGTTGGTTGCTCCAATTGATGCTGAATGAGTGTGGTCACACACAGTTATTAGCCTTAATGTAATTGCCTAAGCTTTCCTGCACAGTGTTTTTAGTGTGAAACCACACCTGTCAATACTAGGCAAAGCCAGTGTCATCATGCATTACTTTGGTTGTCTGATACAGCTCTGGTAAGCAATTGAATTTTGGGTGCCGTAGCTTGATTGCTCCTTTTTGGATATGGCTCTCACAACTAATCTGGAAGGAGAAAAAAAAAAAAAAAGAGCAGGAATTTTACAAGTACTCCTAACACCAAAAATAAGGAAAACATATTGCTTTCTATGTATTAAAATTATTATTATTTTTTAAATCATTTCATCAGCTTCTGTACTTTGGGAATTAACATGAAATCAGGGAGGATTACAGTTCACATATACTCAACAGAGACTTACGGCATTATTCAGGCTGTCACCATAAGTGACTTTCATGTCACAAGTAATTCTCACTATAGACAGCACAAGCAGCCAGAGTCTGGCAGCTTGGACAGTAAATAAGCTGAATTGCTCATTGCTCTCTTGAATTGAAACATCATGACAGGTACTAAAGTCTGTCTCAGTGCTCCACAAAGTAAATTTGCATGTAGCTTTTATGGTTCAAGAATTAAAAGTCTGCAAAAATGCCACCCCTGTTGAGGGTGTTTAAACTTAGCAAAGCAGTGCTGGATGACCTGTGCTCCTCTCCCAGCTAAGTGACAGCACAGGGTTTTTGCTGAACATCATTTCCCCAGCAGCTTAGTGTGGCAAGGGATTGGCCAGCAGAGGGTGGACAGCGTCTCACCAGTGCTGACCCTTGCAGAGAGAATTCCATGATCCACACAGAAAAAGTGAGCAGAGAAGTAGAGGAGATGGAGGAGTGCAAAGGAGGTGTGGAGAGGGATAGAGGATTTGGAAAAAGGAATCCATAAACAATGAGGCTGGAGAGGCAGTGGGATGGGAAAAGCAGAAAACCAGAGTGCAGAACAAAGATGCATGAAAGCAGCGTGACCCACAGGGAGGAGAATCTAGAAGTCAAGACAGAAGACAGGAATTAAGGTTATGCAAGAAAAATGTTCGTGGTAGACAGGGAGCACAACAGGATTTGAAAAAGTCTTCACAGAGACAGCTGACTACCTGACTAGTCTAAAGGTAGTAGGTAACCAGGAAGGAGTGGAACAGTGTGAACTAGGGCAGAAATGCTGAGATGGGATGCCTGGGCAGAACTGGCTGATCAAGCAAACCACAGGCCATTGGAAAATCTGTAAGTTGGAGACTTGAGCAAGAGAAAAATTTGCTACTCTCTTTTGTGAAAGAATGGAACTGAATGAAGGCAGAAAGTGTCAGAAGCACAGAAATAGGTCTAAAAATGGTAGGTAGGTGGAAACAAAGCTAAGGGTGGAATTGCTCCTCTCCCCAGCTGGCACTTTCAAGCATGATGTGTTCTTGCAGATGTGTTACACAGAGAAACACCAGCATGACTTGATGAAGACTGGGCCTTTAAAACCAGCATTCAGACTAAAGAAAAATAAAATGCTGTGACTGTGAGAGACAAGATTACAGTCTGAAATGATGAAGTAAATCACAAAGATAAATCACAACTTATTCAATGTATACGAGCACTTTTAAAGTAGCTCTTGCTCATCTGTTGAAGCCAAGACAGTGATAGCAATATTAACCATGTGTTAACAAAGGCAAACAGGCACAAACACAGATGTGTCAATATGTGTGGACTTTGTTTTCCCTGATTGCTCCCCTAAATTGTTTCCTTTGATAAAAATCTATTAAGGTGTATAGTGGAAGGGAAGTAAAGAAGACAGAGCCAGATTCTTCTCAATGACTCCTAATGAAAAGGCAAAAAACAATGAGTATTAATTGAAATATAGGAAAATATATTTGAAGATTGAGAAATTTTTTTGGTGTGCTAGGGTTTGTTTAGTTGTATTTTTTGATTTTATTTTGAGGGTGAGAGAGCCCTAGCATAGACTGCCTAGCGAGGTTGTGGAGTCTCAATCCTTAGAGACAGTCAAAAGCAATCTGAACATGTTTAACATGAGGTTTACCAGCTCTAGGTGGCCTTGCTCTAAGCAGGTAACTGGAATAGCTCCAGAGGTTCCTTTTTACCTCAACCACTTTCTGAAATTAAAAATTATCTGATTCACATTGATATTTTAGGGATTCCTTCCCTCCATTTTAATTTTCAAGGATTAAACGTAATGACTTTCCAGATTGTCAAAGAGAATAGCATTTAACTCTGGTATTTAAACCCTGACCCATGTCTTTTAAGCATAGCTATGGACTGTCTACACTATAAATAGCTTTGTATATCATAGTACTTCAACACAGTGCCTTTGGGAAAACAAACAGAAAAAAATGCTGACATGGTTGTCAAGGTTAATAGACTAAACAGACCTTTCTTGATAAACAAGAATCTTTCAGCTTGTATCCAACAGTAACAACATTTTTTTCCTTCAGTAACTCTAATGGAAAGCAATTGACTCTCTCTTACCTAATTCAGATTCAAATTCAAATCCCAGAGAAGAATGTCAACAGCTTGTAACTTCTTTACACAGCTAGCAACAAGAATTGTTTCTTGTAAATGTGAATGTTTCATGTTAAGGGAACTTTTGGCAAAAAGTTGAATAAGCTGTTCCCTCTCACATATGGCGTGAAAGAGCAAGAGCTATTTCACTTTAATTACCCTGCATCCTAACTATCCCATCCCATCCCATCCCATCCCATCCCATCCCATCCCATCCCATCACTGAATAATTTCTTAACAAATTTATTTATATGTGAAAACTATGATTAGCAACTAATTTTTTTCCTATGAATTTTAGCTCTCCCATTGATTTTCACCCATTGGTGTCACGCTAAGTGTGGGCAACACACTTCTAGCAGCATAAACTTAAATTTTCAGGAGTGCTACTGCCCTGAAAGAGGTATTGCACGGATCTGAAGCCCAGGCTGCCTTGCTCCTCTGGACATCAGCACATTTAGAAGAATGGGTCTTTTCCAGTTCTTCTCATTGCTACTATAACTCTCTGAATGCTGTGTGATGGTAACTGTAGTGTCTCAGCAGTTAAGAACAACTGAAATAGGACTCCATATTCTAAGAAACATCAAGTGTTTTATCAAAATGATAGGACTGCCTCAACAAGGAAGACTGTTAACCCAGAAAAGTTAGAAGCTTGCTCATAGCAGGCACTTTCATGACACATTAGGTAATTCAGTTGGAGTTTCCCAGACTTGTGCTAAACACCCCAATTTCTGTGCTGGGGGTAGGTAAGGAGGGGAATGGCAGGGCCAAGACACAATTTGGACCACTTCCTTCTCTTGATGATACCTTCTTTTCTTTTAAAAACATCTCTCAAAAGAAATAGCATGGTTTAGGGCAAGTTAAAAGGCTTTGTTTGTTTGTTTGTTTGATTTTCATATCAGCAGAAGTGATGGGCAGCATCCTTGAACAAAGCACAGATTCCAAATTATCAAGACACACTGCATTCATTTCCAGAAGATTTGGTGTTTCTTTTCTGAATTTATCCATTTTGCACCCAACCATAAAATAAAAATCCATAAAATTCCATGCATCACGTAGGATGCTTGTAATTCTTCCTTACAGATGGTGTACATCTGAAAGAGGGTTGTTAAGAAAAATTTTATTCCGTGAGATTTAGTTTAGGTATATAATAAACCAGTGTCAACTAATTCAAGATGCAATAATGAAACACTTCCTTAAGATTAATGTCACATCTTAAATCTCAAAACCAAGCTTCAAATGAATGAATAATAAAATCCATAAGTATGCCCATGGAAGTACTGGAATGCTATATAAATTTTATTTTTAAACATTAAAGCTGCTTATCATTTGCAGATTGTTATTGGTTATTATGGATACCATTCTCTAACACAATCCAATCTGCCTGCACTTTTCTATTTCAGGATACAGCAGTGATAACGTTAACAGCAGACTTAACTTCTCAACTTGCAAACATACATACATTAGGGGCACATGCTATCTCCTGCTGCACTAAAAGATAACGTGAGTATGTTCTCACAGTGCCACAGAAATAACAAGCTGCTGTTCTCCCTGCAGTTAGATGTTAAAACATCTAATCCAACTTGCAATGAGTGTCAGGAACACAGCATGTTTGAAAACATTTGTATTACAGATACATAATACAAATATACGTTGTATTATGAATCCTCTGCACCACTGAGACACTGCAGAGGTGCTATAAATTCTATAAAGTTGGACAATCTGCCCATGGGTGATTGCTCCCATGTGTGGGCAAGAGTTTTTATTTTTATTTTTCACATGTGATGTAGAGTCATGTGGAACATTGTCTTCTTAAAGCCTGGCTGTAGTGAAGCACAGAGAACCAGGAGAGAGACAGAAAGAACAATTCTAGTGCTCAACATATTGTTGCTGGTCTAGGATGGTCGCAGAAGTCACCTACAGCTGAACGTGCTGACAAACACTTCAGAAACAGCAGTAAATTCTGTCATAGCTTTACATGGCTGGAAGAAAAAATTAATTCAACAAACCATATTTTAAAAAAGTAATACCCTCAGTATTAAAAAGGAGACAATGTGCACTTTGCTATACATATTAATTGCAAAAAGGGAGATTAATATACCTTTGAGCACAAGAATATCAATAAAAGAAACAACCTTCACAGAGAACACTTAATGTCTTGAAGTAGAATATATAAAACTTACACAACGCCGTAAAAACAGCTTGTGCTGGCTATTTTTCCTTAAAAAATACATCTTTCCACTGAAAGGTTACTACTTTATAGTGTTACCTGTACACTAATGCAATATTAAACAAACAGATTTTTAATCTTAGTGAAAGGCTTTCACCTCTTGCCCTCAGCACTTGTCTGCCTCTGCGAGCACTGAAATGTCTCAAGTGCCAGGGGCAGCTCCACCATGGCCAGATGCTGAGTGCCCAGAGCTGGAGACTGAGGAATAACTTTGGCTTGTAGTGGTGCACAGGAGCTACCCCAGATTAGTAGGAATATTACCCTCTGGCCACATCCACATCCTGAAAACTGTGGCCCACTTACAGGTTGTCCTCTGGGACAATTACTGTGCAATTCCACACTCAGGACATTAACTTAGTCACTGTTAGCTCACAGAGCAGATATGCAAACGCCTGTGCCTTTAAAATGGTTTTAAAATGTCCAGCCATATCTCAAAATCATGTTTATGGAAGTGCTTGTAAAACTTGTGCTATCGATACCTCCAGATTCTGTTCTCATTTCAGAAAATAAAATGCATCTAATCAGAAAAGCCACAAAAGCAGGCCGAAGGAGTAATTTTGGCTCACTCTGCCTTTGTTTATGCATTTTTGGCACAAGCCATCACTCCACAGTTCCATCAATTTAAATTATTGATTATCACCAAACATTGTGGTTTCTTTGGCCTCATCGCTTCTTCAAATCTCAGTTCCCATTACTCATTTTTACTGTTTTTGAAACCTCTAATATTTCTGATGGTCACAGTTTTGCAATCCTAAAATCTGGATTAATTATATTTAATTTTTGTAGACTACCTTGTGCAATTCAGTAAGCTCCAGTGAAAGAAGTTCTGGCGAAATGCGAAAGCTGGAAAACTTGTCTCTGCAGAAAGGACTAGATATCTCTTGGGACCCACTTCAGAGCTCAAAATAGGAATTAAGTGGAATTTAGGCAGCATATGTGCTGCTGTAATGGCTCTCTCACCTATGAGGCTGGGTGTCACCCTGGCACAACAGAAATGTACTTCAGTTTAACGAGCAGGGAGCCAGATGTGTAGCCCTGGCTAGGAATTCACAGTGTGTTGCAGTGAAAACATGGCCAGAGGAGCCAGCATTTCAGCTAAGCAGTTTGCAATGCAAGGGATTAAATAAGTGCAGAAAGTTCCTCCTTACAGAGAATTAATGCAAAGTCGTACAACAACATGCTCAGAACTGCCCTGATGAGATGCATCAAGAAGGTAAGGTACTTTCAGTCAATCTTCCTTGTCCACTTAAATTAACAAGATCTTGTTAGCAGACAGTAAGAAGGTGAATACTTGGCACAGAACAAAAAGGTGCAAACCTTCTACATTGAAATGACTTTTTTTTCTTCAGTCATAATCTAGATATAACTGTAAAATGTACAAATGTGATTTTTCAATTGCATTTTTCTATGTTATGCATTTTCTTCCCCTCCTTGCCACAATTCCTGATCAGTGTTCATAAAAAGAATGCTCTGAACAGCCTGGTTCCCCCATGCTGCCAGCACGGGAGGCTCCTGCATCCAAGCAAAGAGCATATCTCAAACTGCATTTCTGTGTGGGGCTCTCCTTCTCTGTCCCAGACGGCAGACTCTCACACTCCAAGAAAGGCATTCAGCCATTTTCTACACCCCACTAGTGTTTTAAAGGTGAACCACTTCTTGTGTTTCAGAAGTCATCCCCCACCACCTTTTATAGGTTCAAATCTATGATACTAAGGTGCGTTGGATGAGTATTTTTGAAGTCACTCCTCCTAACTACAAAAAAATCTGCTAGGCATTTAACATGTGGGGAAAAAGTCAATAATATAAGAATTCTAATCAAATCCATAATTGTTGATTTTAATTTGGTAGCAACCTAGAAAAAGACAATATTTTGAATTCTAAGATGCAGGAATTTTTCCTCTCTTAAATTCATAAAACTGAATCTAAATTGTACATTGTGTAGTCCATGTCATGAACAGAATAATCAATTTACACTGAACCAGCATCACCACAGAAAGTTGCTTTTAAAATTTAAGAAGGAAATTATTCTCTCAAGTGGTTCAGATGTGACACCTTAAATTTCTCCTAAAATAAGATACTTCTGCCATTATAAGGCTGGTTGCTTTGTTTATGTCTACACAAGTTCTAGTGAAGCTGGGAGATCCATATGAAATCAAAGTGATAGAACCTGATCACATTTTCGTGACAGAAAACACTCAGTATGAAAATACCATGCTGTTCTAGGAACTCACTGATTTACTCTGAATTTTGCAGGAAGTGCTTAATTTGAAAACACCTTTTCTGTCATTCTACCACAGCATCAGCTATTCAAACTATTATGTAACCAAGCATTAACCTGGTTTTTACATACCAAAGTGACCCTGTTTCCAAGACAAACCGCAAATATTCATGAAAAGCAGTATCTTAAAACTTCAAAAATTACTTTTTCCAATGCCTCTCCCTATGTATTAATTTAAAACTTTCTAGAGAGCAAATATTGAAAAGATGACTCTTTCAAATAATACTATAGTTTGAAAATACTTATTTCATTGTTAGCTCATAGAAACAACTTTATCATTTTACAAGAACAAAAAGTATATGCAAATGTAACACAAAGAAAACAAACCTTTCATATAAGTATCAGTCACTTAATGTTTCTTAAATTATGTAAAAATGTTTCTTAAAATTAAAAAAAAAAATTTAAAACTTAATGTTTTTTTAAAAATTGGCAAAATCATAGAATCGAATCATAGAATACTTTGTGTGGGAAGGAGCTTCCAAAGGTCTTTTAGTCCCAATTATAAAGCTTTTAATCAGAGAGAAAACTATAAAGCCCAAGTATATTTTGGTCACAGAGATTTCCAAGGAAACTCTACCCTGTTGATGTGAGCTGCTGAACTATGTACTTGGGCATTGCACAGAAATGATAATACATATTTGACTGGGGAGTTTGTCAAACTGAGAAGACACCAAGACAACTGCTGTGTTTGTAAGCCAGTCTTTCTACAGGCATCCTTTGATCAGCATGAGCATACTCAAAGTGAAATTTAGCTTTTGTATCTAGCAGACCTTTAAAATTGTATTTTCTTCTGATACTAATATTCTACAAATACCATTAACTAGCTAGCTAGTAATTTTTAAGGGATGACTATTATAAATCATCAACCTGAAAATATCCTTTCAGCAGCCTCAAAACATTCAGAAAAAAATAGATGTTTATATCCAGCAAAACACTGCAAAACGCAATGTATCATTGATGAGCTGAAGAAAAAAAAGTTGTTTAGTGACAGCAGAAGTAATGAAGCTTGGGTTCCCACACACACCTCCACAATACTTTCAGCTCTCTCCCATTTTCCCTACACACCACATGCTCTGTACCCTCAGCTCCCCTCCCCTCCCTGAGCTCCTCTTCCCTTTCCAGGAGCTGAACAGGAGCGAGCATTTGTTCGCTCTGTTGCAGAGTTGAAGCTGTGCTCCTCAGCTGGATGGATGCTGCCTTCCAGATGCAGAGGAGTGCTCTACATGTCCCACACTGGCCCCTCCAGCCCCCAAGAAGTTCTGCTTTAATCACTCAGTGCTTCTGAGACCTCTGCAAGACGGGTTTAAATCGGCCCCTGAAGTTCCTGAGAAGCACAACTAACAGATGGAAAGTGGGATTGCATAAATCTTGTCTTAGGAACTAAACCTAAGAAATCAGAACTGTTATACAAAGACTGTCCGTACGGTTTAATACTCAGCAGCTTGTTTAAATATAAGCTGATGCCATGAGCAACAATGTAAACATTTCTTCTGTCAGAAAATTTTCAAATCATCATTGTCACAGAGCACTGGTTGCAATTATTAAGCAGTTACAAGTCCAGTATAAACCACAGGCTTTTGTGTTATGTATATGCAGCACCAGTGGCACAAATAAATCTGTAAAGAAACTCTGCACTTATAACAAGGGACTTTAGGGATCAGTGATTACAATATTGCAAACATTTATAAATTCATGTGCAGTTAGACAACCTATATTCAAAATCCTGACATCTTCTGCATTTTGGCCTGTAGCAAAAAAGAAATTAAAAAAAAAAAATAAAAACAAAGCATTCCAGTGGTTTAACAGCCTATAAAATGGATATCTGAATGCAATTGAAGTTTCAAAGCACTTTAGCTCCTGTCCTTTTACACTTTTTTTTTTTTAAATTTTTAATTTTTTTTTTTTTGTGGCAGCTCCACACCAGGGATCCTGGGAAGCAAATTTGCCCTTTGAAGTTTATGAATTCTTAGGCTTGTTCACTGCTATTTGAAAACGGAATAAAAATATTAGCAGCAAATATATATTTCACTGATACTAGAAATATAAATTCAGGTAAATTTGGGTAAATTAGAAAGAGGCAGGGTGCCACTTCTCTGCATAGAGAGTGAGGTAAGGATAAAATGTCCTTCCTTACACGTTCTGACAGTTACTGAAGTTTCCATACTTCAGAATTTCTGTGTTAAAATGACTGTTGATGGTGAAAACGTATCAGTGGTTATGTGTAAGTAATCTTCTACTTTATCCTACTATAACATTTTAATTAACTTGAACACCTCAGGAGTCAACATGTTCCAAGGGACATTCTGTTATCTGGAAATTTATAAAAACGTACCCATGAAGCAGTTAACTGAATTTCTGGTGAATTATGCAATTTGAATCTACTTTTGATGCAACAACTGCCATTCAAAGACTATCATCAATAATAATCTTACTTAATTATTGATGCCAACGATATGAAAGTTCTCAAGGTATATCTCTTCTTTAATTTTCCCAATTACTTTCCTCCTAGATATTTAAACAATTTGTTTTTTCAATTAGATAATGTCTGAGGACTAGTACTGCTAAAAAAAATTTGCAAGCACAACTTCCTATAAAATGCTTTTGAACAAGAAGTGACTACAGCCAAAATTCACATTAGCAAAGCAAAATAGCCTTCCCCTCATGGCATATGTAGAGACTAGAATAAAAACCGAGGGAATAGGAAGAGAATAGTCATCGATTATCATGTTGAATGAAGGGTTGATCAAATACTGAGGGATCCATGTACATGGCTGAATCTCTTCTACTCCTTTCCATCTGTTTCACTTCACCTATCCTGCTTCTTTGCTGCTCCTGTTTACAAGGGCTGTACATCCACAGCACCAGTCCCTGTGATTCCCTCACCCTCTTAAGTAATAACTTCTTCCTCTGTCTAACAGAACCTCTATGATCCTGCTAAATAGAATTTGAATTTCTTTATGATGTGATATGAGGGAAAAGCTTCCTTTTACTCTATAGACCAGATAAACACAGCTTCTCCTTGATGACATTATTTGACAATCAGCAGATAGAAAGATGAAAACACTGCAAGGGAACATGTACATTAGTCGTCCTAAGTTTCAAGATCACATTGGTTCTCTTGAGGAAGAAAATATTTTCCAATTTGATTTTGTTTTTTCATTTTAAAACAAATTTTTCCCACCAAAAAAATCTAAGTTCTGATTTCTTCCCACCTATAATTATATTTGGATTGTCAGAGAATCCCAACACATATTGTTTACCAGAAATTTTAATAATTGCTTGAATATAAATTAAAACATAAAGGCTTAAGCTTTTTGCTATATTAATTAGGTAAGAAAAGACTAAAAGCAGCTATAACTATGCTTAACTCAATGATTCTAAGGGTCTTTTCCAAGTCAAATGGTTCTGTGATTCTATTAGTAGCTGATTTCTACTATTCTGAACATCCATGCTGAAAATAATTCCAGTGCAATTGTATATAGCATTTGTACCCTTTCCTGCTTCATGGCACACTTCCTGTAAGACCCACTCTTATGTTACTTCCCCCACAAATGTAAGAGCATAGTCTAATTGGAGTAAAAAGCTGTTTATAAAGACAAGTTGTCCGTAAGAGGAGAACAGAATGGATATTAGCAATAACTAATCAGTTTCCTATGAGGAGATCCCTAAATAACCCAGGAATAGCAATGATCCAAATCTGATTTCCTTCTAGAAAAAAACCTGTGGAGCAGCTGTTACACAAGACAATGCCTCTGACTTCTCTCAGAACAACTCTGGAAAGCTACTGTCATGCTTAAGGTACTGTTCTTTTAGTGCAATTTTATTCAAATATCTTATAAATGTTATAGAAAGAAGCAAGCTTAAGCCAAACATTCAGCTTAAATCTATGATTATGTTAATTTTATTTTTCCCCATCCTTTATTTTACACAGTGTAGAAAGAAAAAGCACATCCATTAGAACTTCAAAAATAATATTTGTCATCTATTTAAATTATATTCCACAGCACAGCTGTAGTGGGATGTCTGCTACTAAAACTCCCTGGCCCCAGGATACACATACCTGGTCAAATGCTGCCAAACCAAGATTTATGAACATGTTACAACCTAACCCAAACAAAAATAATAGAGAGTACAATGTTTGTGTCTGTAGAGAGAATGTACTTCAAGCTATTGCCAGTAGAGAGTCCCATTGCTTTCATATTGAGAAGAAAACAATTTAGCAAAATCCCCAAAATCACGGAACAAACAGCAAACCACTTTTAACTACTTTATAGGGCCACAGACAGAAGGCCTCAGCAGCAGCCACCTGCAAGGGCTTTCCCTCCCTCTCAACTAGTTTTTTTATAGTTTTTCCAAACTGTAAGTCAAGTTAGTATGTTTCAAAAAAGGAAGCTCAAAAGTATGGTTTGGACTTCCACAGAAAGGCTGGCACATTTTTGAACAACATTTCAGCTTGGCTAAATGAGAACAAAGTGAAACAGTTTAACTGTAATTAAATTAACTTGTAAGCCAGCCTCTACATCGCATTGTAAAACTGAAGGGCTCCCGAGCATCTGGCCTGCACTCCTACTACATATGCTTACCCCAGGAGCAATGTGCTTGGTTTGAGGAGACATCAGGCGTCTGTCAAGCTCGTCAGCCTCACTCCAAGCAGGCCAGCCCTTCCAGCAGCAGCAACGCTTCTGACAGGAGCACAGCCTCCGACGCACAGCAGCGCTCCAGCAAACACTTCAGCCACTCAGCCCACATTGACCATTCCTGCAAACACTTCCAAGGCCTGCTTCAAAGGGCCCAGCTTTAGTCTGCACGGAGCAAGACTGTTTGCTGGCCGTTCCTCTCAGCTGTTGATCTGATTCAGCCCCTACGTTAGGGACAGCTCAGCACAGAGCCTGTCACCATCAATTACCAAGGAGGAGTGGGAGGGCTCCGTGCTCATGGTGACGCCAGCTACTCTAAGGATGAAGCCTGCACACTTGCTGGAGTAACATCACACTTTATTCCTCTCAGATGTATGTTGCATTCCCCTGACCCAACATATGTTTGCCCTCCGATCTGAGATCTGACCAACAGGAAGAGGGTCATATTACACAGACCCCAGACCCCCCTTTCCCTTGTGAGGGTATATAAACCTATGCATCATGTGGCTCTCTCTCTTCTCCCTTTGTTCCCTCACGAATAAATCTTGGAACCAAGCCAACAGGGACAGAGCCCCCTTCTTTTCTCTTATTCATGACACAGCATATTTCTATTTCTAATTAGCTAGCCGGGAATATTGGAAATAGAGATAATAGCTGTGTTAGATGTATGGCTTGCAACATGCATGGCCGCCTGGTAGCATACAACTGCTGTGCAGCCAGAAACAGCAAAGCCATCTGAGCATTAGCACCGCATAATCGATCTGTTGATGCTTGTGGATACAATTATTTCCTTTGTTCTCCCCCACCCCCAAAAATATTATGCTGGAATTTCAAGCTGGAAATATCAATTCAAGCTGGAAATTTTCTGTGCAAACGGAAAATTCTGCTGGACTATATTTGAAGTAGAAGATCTATTATGGTAGAAGACACATAAAAGTGAGCCTTAATCATGTTTTTTATATAAATTACATTCTAAAAAACCCTCACTAGACATTTCATCATGGCAATACTTCTATATATTTGCCAGTCTACTGAAATCATCAGGAAAACTTACATGCATATTATTGGCTGTAATGAGTTTAAGAATTTGCAAGATTAAGGTCAACTGGCTTAAAATAAGAGCATAAGTTAGAAGTAATTAAGGTCGAAAGATACATGTTTGTATTGGCCTGAGGCTTCTGGAGTGGTAAAGAGGAGAAAGGAGCAGGCAGCAACAGGCAAGGGAAGTACAAACAGAGAAAGAGCTCCAGAGAAGCCACTTTCCCCCTCTGTTACCACAGAGATAATGAATATCAAGGCAGTGATTCCTCAGAGCAGCAACAAGCACAAACATTTTTTTTGGCTCCAGCTGCTCAATGAGCTGGGCAATCTTCTCCTCTGCCTGTGCTTCAAGACTGGTCTTCAACAGGCATGTAATGCAAGCAAAACCCCACCAAGTCCAGCCTCTGGTCCATGACAGCTGAAAAGATTGGCTATTTTCAAAGGCTAAACTTGGAATACTGACATCGTGTGTAGACTGTAAAGTCAATGGTACTTGGAGAGGGAAGGGCAGACCCTACCTACATATCTCACAACAAGTATCAAAACAGATTGTTTTTTTCCTTTTAAACAAGGACCTCAGACTTCCATTTTTATTAACTGGTCCTGCACATTTTTTCACACAGACACATTTAAGGTGTTCCAAGATTGCCTGATATAAAGTTATCTTCTGAAAATGTAATTTCCTATTTATATTATCTGCATACCATATTGTTAAAAATTCTCTCTCACTGAAACAAGAAGTGACCTTTGGTTAATACCTGATCAGATGGTTGCTTGTTTGCAGGGTTTTCTATATTTATATATATATATATATATATTTATTTTTTTTTTCTAAGAGGACTATGGGAATGCAGCATTCTTAATATTTTACCACTGCTTCAGAATTCAGCATTCATGTTAGGTCCATTTTGGATGCCAAAAGAGAATTAAATAAGTAGAAATTTTGCCCTTATTTCTCATGAAATAGACATTTATATTTACCTGAAATAGACGGAGCAAAGAAAAATACACAGAATGTCTTGCACAATTTATTTTGACTTCCGTAAGGCACTTCTAGGATGGGTATTAAAATCAAAATGTTGAACAACTACTGGTTTCCAAGGAAGCAAACAGTAAACTCCAACAAATATAATTTTAGAAGGCTGTGAGAAGTATAGCAATTTCTGATGCAATACTATATTAATAACGTTGGGGGTGTTAACGTTAAAATTACTGAGCAAGCTTTTTAGCAAACTTATTATCCTTAAAAATTTTAATACATGCTGTGGGACACAAATACCTTGGGGCAAATCAGAACTACTCTGAAGAATACACAATCACAGTCCCAGCTGGAATATTGCAATTAGGACAGAGCAGCTCTCATTCCAGAGGCTTATTTTCTGCCCTTCAGCAGATTTTACAGAATACTGAAACTAAGCTTGCAAGACCACACTGTCATCATGGCAAATTTTGGAATCATAATATTGAAACAAAAGAACTTTGTAGTAGAAAACACAGTAATTAGATACAGTAGTTTC
>VRYO01002734.1:19893957-19904685 GCA_009812075.1 Sialia sialis
TTCTTCAATGAAAAAGGTGCAGCTTATATTCGTGAAATTACTGTAATTTAAAATGTAGAGACAGCAATAGAAAAATTTGTGTGTACCAATCTTAGTTTCTACAGCTCCCTAAATCTTTCAGTCATAGAATAGAAACTCCTCTTTTTAGTCCTATTTTTTTCTTTTTTTAACTTCTGGGCAAACAGCATGGAACCTGTATGCAGTAAGTGCTAGAGGACTTCCACCCTTTTTTGGCCCAAAAGGGTGAATCATCACCTAAGAAGAGCTGGATTTTTTAAAAAGTATCTGTTATGTAACTGACAAATAAGTTGCCTTAGAACAAAGACTTTCAACCCTTTACAGAAAAACAGATCTTTAGTAAGAGAACAGGAACAATTAATTCGGAGATTACTATTCTAATTCATTCTTTAATCCTGTATAGTTTTAATGGAGAAGTAGCCTTTAAATCTTAATATTCTATATTTACATAGCGATTTCATCAGAAGTCACAGTTAATTTTAACCACAAATTTATAAAATTTTAGTATGTTTGGACTATAAATGTCATTAAGCACATAAGAAAACCAAAGTGCTGATTAACTAAATTGCAACATAGTAATAGAAGCTTGTTTGTAAAAATTTAAGCTCCTTGGGTTTTGTCTTTTTGTGCAACAAAGCAAAATGGATGTTAGTCTATATAAGTTCTTGTTGATAAACCAGATCAAAAATGTGTTGTTAAGAGATCACACAGTCAGCAATTCAGAATTGGTAAAACCTTAAGACATATGAGTAATTTTTCTCAGCACCAAGTTATTGTGCATCAGCTGATCCATATGTGGACATGTGGGCATGTTTAGCATATGGCAAAAAAAAATTAAGGCAATTTATTGTAATTCTGCCTCATTATGAATTATGTTATCTGACATTTGCTGATGAGTATATACATGAACATGGCAACTCATAGATTTGAATATCTAAGTCTAATACATATATATATATATACTGGAAGATTTTTCAGTTTTGCCTTCCTATTTTAAAGGCGGGTAATGCACTTGTTTTTCTTCAGTTACTGGTATCATATTTTCTTTTATTCAGTCATCAAGTATCTCATCAGTCTTACACGAGTTCTCAAAACATAACTTCATGTTTCTGAGCTGCTTCAGCTGGCCCTTTAGGTATTCAAGCACCCCATACAAAGAGCTCAGGTTGAGTTAACTACAACCCTAGCTGTTCCCTTTTCCTATGTAAAGATGAATATTTATCCCTTTGCCATTCCTAAGCGATACATATTATCAGCTCTTCTCACCTGGCAAGAGTCAGCTTTGGAAGAGTTTTCTTTTACCTTTAAGATGACCCAAAGTCTTTCCAAAAGATACCAATATATTAAAATCCCTCATTTATTTATCACAACAAGGCAGCCGAACACTCTATATATCCACGTGAAGTTGATAAATATGAATTTTGATATATATAAATCTAGATCAACAAAATCTAAAACTTTTTGTTGAGAAGGAAGAAATTAGTCAAAGTTCACACAGAGACACCAATTCATAAGCAAACAGATCAGACTCAGACTTTTAAATTGCTCCAACAGCTTGTCAACAGAAAACATACAAACCCACCCAAGCCCTGTCAGCAGGAGAGCACTCAGCTCCCCAGCACATATCAAAGTTCACAAAGGTATCTCAGGTTCAACCTTTCCCTCTCACACCTGTACCAAAGGGCAGTCTGCTCGCTGTTGTGCATGCTGGCTGACACACCAGGTCCCAGGTGAGATGCTGGGACAGCAGTTGGGTGATACTTCTAGTCAAAGACAGAAAACACCCAACACCACGGGGGCTGAGCTTTAGGACCCTCACTGATCACTTTCCCAGTGTACTCTGGCCAGTTTGAGTAAAGGACACAAATAGGATCTCCTGCCTCAGTACTGGATTTAACATCAATCTCTTGTTTTTCTTTCCATCACCAATGAAAAGTACAGTAATTTCACGAATATAAGCCGCGCCTTTTTCATTGAATAATCCAGCCTACCCCAGTGATGCGGCTTATATTCAGATGCGGCTTATCTATGGACAAATCCCAGCGAAACGCCAACCCGGAAGTGAGAGCCGGCCAAGCAGAGTGGCAAGTGGGCGGGCCAGCCCCTGTGCCACCGGGAGCCGGTGGGAGCAGGGGGGCCGCCTGCAACGGGGGCTGCGCAAGGGCGGGCCGGCCCCTGCCGCTGGGAAGCCGGGCTGTGTGGGGCCAGGTCGGAGCGCCCCACCCCCTCTGCTGTGTGGAGTTAAAAAAAAAAAACAACAAGCGCGGCTTATATTCAGGTGCGGCTTATATATGGACAAATCCCGTGGTCTTCCCAGCTACCCGGAAGTGCAGCTTATATTCAGGTGCAGCTTATAATCGTGAAATTACTGTACTGTTTCCTAGAAATGGGAGAGGGCTGCAGATGAAAAAATTGTCACAGAAATAAAGAAGAAAGTTCTGCAAGCCCTGAATATTGTTAAATAGTTTTAAAGGTTTGAAACAGGTGAGTACACAAGCCAGCAGAGTTACTTGTTATAACAGACAGGGAAGAGTTGGGTGAGCATTTTTTAGTAAGGGTAATCTGACTTGGTTAGATACCTACTGGAACAAAAAACCTCACAGCTGTGTTTTACAGCTGAAAAGCACAACAAGAGCACCTGGCTTGATTTTCCTTACTTTTGACCAGCTAACTTGAAGAAACTGTCTTCCAAATTGCTGCTCCTGAGACCATCAGCTACATCTGAGAGTGGATTATTGCAGCTTTGTGTCTGTTGGTCTTCATGAGTTCAAGTACACACTGCTTTGCAAAAATAAGTTTAGTGGAAAATGAGGGATTCAAGCAGTCTAAGTACACTCCTGTTTTCTCATGACACGGCAAGATTCACCAAGTATGGTCAGTGCACTACAGCATGTCACAGTGTTGGTTAGACAAGCAGGGTTCACAGAGTATCTGTGGTTTTAGATTCTTAGAGGAGTTTCAGCACTAGATAAAATTTTAAGATGGCACTGAGAGATGTGTTGGGAAATTTACAGGAATCTGAGTGCAGCACACAAAACACAAACATCACATAAACCAGCTAAACTGAAGGTTTAGATAAATTCACACTACTGCAAGGAGCAGAGCTCTTGCTCCTCTCCTCTCTCTATCCCCAGCAGGTGCCTCCTTCCCCTCTACCATCCCAGCACTTGTCAGACCCTTCCAGAGGACAGTGACATATCTGGCTGAGTCAGAAAATGCTTTTTGTTTTGTGGAGGTTTATTCCAGTCATTAAGATGAAATGGGTAAAAGAAAAAAAAAGCAGGGGGATGGATGCTGGTGGTGATGGGGCAATTCCATCACTGCAAAGCCTTACAAAATAACCCATGGAGGGTGTAAACCCCTTTGTGAGTTTAATTTCTATTTTGCAATGCATAGCAATAGCTATGCAATGTACAGCTGTATCCGTTTTAAAGCAGAAAAGAGATCTACTTCAAAAGCATCTCACCTTAAAAATATTAATAATTAACCACTCCCCCACAATTAATTAAGCAAACAGAAAAAACGACGGCTTTGAAGATACATATGGTAGAGCTGAACATTTAAATGAAGGGGTTTTTCTATTGCAGATAATTCATGTCACATTTTTCCCCACTAAAATACAAATTTAACTCCATCCACAGTAAATAAGGCACACCCCTCCATTCTTATATTTTGATTTTAGACTTTTAATAGCTACAGACAATGTTAGCTTACTGCACTCTCCTTCAATGTTAATTCTTCTGAAAATATTCTTATTGGCATCATCTGAAGCCCACAAGGCTCTCTTTGGGTGGCTTTAGGTTAGGCCCTTACATAACTGCAACATCTGGGCCCCATTTCAACTATGCAAATTCCACCAGACACAATTTCTGTGTGTATAAATTAGTTTTTGTTTAACAGACACCTGTAATTTGGAACAGCTAATACATATTCTCTATGAAAATAATGAAATAAATACTGCAATTTTGGATGGCATACACCTTCAGTATATTCTGGTGTGGGTTTTTTGTTTGTTTTTTTTGACTTTGGTGCTTTAGAAACTAATATCCATATCTTCACAGAGGATAAAAAACATAGCAGATCATTATTGTCACAGCTGGAACTACTGGAATGTAGAAGACCCAGGGTCAGTACTCTTCTACATTATTTTTATGCAAAGTATAAAAGTATTACATACACTGTGTAAATACCAGATTGGTCTGTGATCTTACTCAGGAGCCAGAAAAGCTATTTAATTTTTAAGCACAAGGGAGACACTGCACCACTGCAGAGCCCACACAAAGCAATTTTCAATATGTGAGTGAATGCATATTTGTCTATATGCAATTCCTCAGTGAAGTTTGGAAGGGATTGCTATCAAATAGTAAATTTGATAGCACATACCAGCCCACTGAGCTATAGGTAATGCAGAAGTATGATAAACTGTTATAATCTGCTTTCTCTTGAAGCATAATTTTCCTGCAATTAAGAACAATTACAAATTTTTGTTGAATTTTTTTTTCTATTGACAATAAAAAACAACACACAAGGATATCTATAGCCATCCTTGTAAATGCACAAACAATAAAATGTTAGCAGGATTATCACTAAATCATTGCAAAGAATTCATTTTATAGAAAAAAATCTTGCTGAAATAAATGGATAAGTCAGAACTACTACCAGAGTAAGATGCACCGATTTACAGGGAATCAGAGAACAGTGTTCAGATTACAGCCTCTAAGATTATATCAAAAATAGGTCAGTTCATTATAAGGACTAAAAATATGCAATTTTAAAATTATTCTTCCAACTCCTATCCATGCAATAGGAGTGGCTTATGCACACTCTCTATTTATTTCATGTTCTTCACTGGAGAACCATTTGTCACAGAATACTACAGTCTACAAATTAGAAACCAGAGTTTACTAGGCTGATAATGCAGAATTTTCAGTGATCTTCTGCAAACAGCAGTCTCCAACCATGAATCTAAAAGGCACTGGGATTTGCAATTCACAGTTCAACACTACTTATCTGGATTAGCAAAGCAATTACTTGCCAATTAAGACATGTAAATAAGCTCAAGAAAACAATGTAACAAGCAAAAAGAATGCTAACTTACTCTTTTTAATAATAACAAACACTGTACTTTGGATTTTTTCGTTTTAAGCAGGAAAAGAATAATAAAAACCACAGTCATACCAAGCTTAATCTACAACATATTACACACATTATGTACTTTGACAGAGGACTAGACTGCAAAATAAAGCAATTAAGCATTTAGTCAACATTAATTGAATTCCCTTGTCCACACCTACATAATCATATTCTCATTTCCAGGGAGCTCCTACATTTTTCAGCACTCGGACACATGAATGTTTACTTATCTACTATGTTATATTTTTTTCTTTCTCTTTGTTCCCCTGAGTATTTGGGCCCCAGGCCTCCTGTATTCTTCTGAAACCCATGCTATTAACTTGTTGTTTTGGGTTTTTTTTAATGAGAAGCTCATCATGAGTATTATCTACAGCTTCAAAATTTGATCTTCACCATAAGAACATGGTAAAATGAAGGGAACTTTTTTCCTACTTTTTTCAGATAAGACTTTAAGCAGGCAGAATACAGACTAAAGGGGACATAATACCACCTCAGTATTTGAAATTAGAGAATGCAATCTTCTTGTTGCCTGTAGCACCAAAGGTTGGTGAGTAAAAGAAAGCCTCTTGCTCCCAGTACCAGTGTCTCACCTCCAGGCAGCTCAGGAGAAGAGAATATCTTGTTAGGAATCTCAGGAAGACATGAAGAAAATTTGTCATTCACTCATATGACAATAAAAAGGAAGAAAGCTTTTTCAAAGTAGAACAAAAGTGCTAATTAATGGGCAGGACAGAAATTAAATGCGGGCAAAACCATTAAGGCTGGAGCATTCCCTCCTCTTGCATTTTGATCTAAAGATCTGTTGTCAAGAAAAAATTTAAGCCATCACAGCCATCTGCCATGTAAATTCAGAAACCATATTGCTGTCAGGTAACATGCACAGCAAACAACAGAACTGGACCCAGAAAGTGAGTGGACACAACACATTCTTGGAATACAAATCCATTGACAGCCAGTAAACACACTTTAAAAAAGCTCAGGAAAGTACCAGAGCTGCAGTTTTTGTGCCAGTATTCACGGACAATAAACTGTTATGTGAAATGGTATCAGTGCACACTTGCTTCATGCTTGTATTTCTCTTTCTGCTACTGGCTAATATTGCAAACGGCTAAATAGATCTTTGATCTAATCTGGCAAAGCATATTTTATGTCAAGCAGTAAATTAATAGATTAGGGGAAGAAAGAGAAGAAAAAGAGATACACATCAAGGCTGCTACAACACATAATTCCCAGGGAGCACCATGGTGCTAAGCTGCCCCTAAGCCCCCTTCAGGGCTTAGAGATATCCCTGCAAAATCTTCCAGGGAAAGAGGTTGGTGTTAAATATGCTTAAAGTTTCCTTTTCATTCCTTTTATGTTTTTCTCTTGTAAGTCTGGTTCTGTTCTTGTGATCACAGACTTAGCTTTCCTTCTGGTAAAATAAAACACAAACTCTTGTTGTGCTAAAGTACAAATTTCCCAGAAACATCAAACCCAAATGGGGGTACTAGGTGCAACGAGTCCCTTTATATTACTGTACACAAGATTAAAAAAAAAGCACAAGGAGCTGCTGTGCAATTTCACTAAACTACATAGGCCAGTACTGACATTTGTACTGTCAAGTACTGGGTTATGGGAAGGAATTTTCCCTACAGCATTAAACAGTGCATTTTACCATAAACTAGGCAGCTGAGGGACAGCCCAAGACAGCAGGAACTGCCCAGGATGTTACATTATCTCTGAGAATAGAGACTTCAGCTGATAGTGTTATTTTATTTTCCTAATATAATTCAGTCCATTTTTCCCATCACTATTTCCTTAATATTCTCCATGATTCAAGGACATGATATATTCTACATTTAAACCTCATTTTGCCTATAACAGGAAGCGGCAGCAGACACTGTACTTTGTTGAAATTTGCTGTGCCAGTATTTTGTTTTTAAAAGTTTCATTTTCAACACAAAACATTTGACAGTAGTATTTTGAAAAGCAGGATATGGAGACCAGAGAGTCTCAATAATTTTTGACAGTGCAATACCTCTGACTGCATTTCAGATCAGCTGTTCAGCTAAAAAAGAAAATTATTTTTCAAAGCTTCTACCACTATGTGAGTCGTCGAGCACAAAATTACTTACAAATGACTGCTAAAATGCAGTCTTGGCAATGCAAATACCATCTTTGATAAAAGGGCAGAAATGAAATGGTTCTTAGCAAGCACAGAGGTCCCTCGAAGGGCTGGAGAAAGATCACGACATTTCCTCCTGGCTCGCTGGGCTCCTGGTCAGCTCCTTGCAGTTAGCAGGGCAATCACTGCAGGGCTCCAGAAGATAAATTGGTGGCTACTCTGATGGGACAGTACTCCTGGCTCCTCATCCAGGGGTCTAGTGCATTGACGTGCCTGGACAATTCTCCTGAACCACAGCCAACTGTCTTGGAGCTGCCAAGCCCATGATATTCAACTGCCTCACTTCCCCTTGAGAAGAGGATGGCTGAAACCAAACTGTCCCACAGAATTACCTGGCCTGTGATGTCTCCCAGGGGACACCAAAGAGTGCCTGCAAGTCTGTGAATTATTCCTGGCCAAATGCACACCAGGGACTGCTCTGACAGCTCTACAGAGTTGTGCTCCATTGCCAGGAAACCTCTGATGCCCAGCTCGGCTTTCCAGAAACAGCCTTTGTGCCAGACAGCTTCAGCAACTCCTACAGGCAAAGCCACACCCTGTTTATGGCCACAAATGTATTTTAAATGCCTTCAGGTGATTTTTTTCATTGTAATTTCTAACCCAAATCAATTATTTCTATCTTATATCCTCATCTTGGGTTTTATTTTCAAGATAGACTCTCATTCCCCCAGCAGGCAGAGCTAGGCCATCAGCTGCACACAGAGCATCTCACATCTCTTGAAGGTTTTGAGAATTTTTGTCAAATTTGAGCACAGCTTATATCAGCTTATCTCTGTTCTGAATTTTCTTACTTTTTCACTTCTCAGTTAATTATTTCCATAAAGATCTGGTAAAGTGTGTGAAAGGAAATTATTAAAACGAAGCAAATTGTGTTGGATGCTGCTCTGTCATTTAAATGCCTGGTTAGTTTACTGCAGTTGATGTTTGTTTAAGGCCTGAGTTTTATACACATCTTGGCATTTTACACACAGATTTTACCACATTTCCAGGCATTTTACACAGAGGTTTAGGTTTGCTGATAACATCCATTAAGAAAAATACATATTTATATTTTTATCTTTGAGTTTATTTATTTCTATAAACCTCTTTAAGACTAATTTTCCCTGATACAGGCCCACACCTACCACTGCTCTTCTCTTCTCATCACTTCTCCACACAAAATTTAAATAACTTTTAAACACAGGAATATTCAGATCAGTATAACATAATACAGATCAAAGCACATATTCACTTTGGTGCATCTGTAGAATATTTAAAACTTTATTGCTCCCCAAGACTGTACCCCCTCCTGTACAGCTGCAGAGAAGACATTTGGATGGGAGGTATTTTTTTGTTGTTGTTTTTTATTCTTGGCTGAGAAAATATTTCAGTTGCACAGCAAATCAAACATATAAACTCTGTGTGCTTCAGCTCCAGACTCTGGTCAGAATCAGAAAGTAATCAGAGACAGGAATTAAGGGAATGATTTTGTGTCCCAGATCCAGGGAACACACAGGATTGCTAGGCAGCATTTAGACAAGAGGCTGCGGAAAGAAGCTTCTAGAAAAGAGGGGGAAAATAACCAAAACACCAAACTAAAACAGAACACAAACCTGACATTTGCTGTTTCTGGTACATAACAGATATTTTGGGATTAGCTCATGATGCAGAGAGGTGAATATGTTGTAGAAAATAATGTGAATTATAAAAAACAATTAGGCTTCTTATGTAACAGAAATAAAAGAAGGGAAGGGGATTAAAGAAGAAAAGGGAATGAATCAAATGCAAGTATTTTCTAAAAGAGCAGGTTTTACTACAGGGCTGCAGCTTGCTCAGTGCTGCTCTGCCCACCCAACACCCTCTGCCCACCCTGCAGAGACATTGAGAGGGAGGAGGGACACTCCTTTTCTAGCTGGATGGTGAAGAAACGTGCAATTAATCTTTTGTACTTCTTCCTTAAAATATGAGAAACTAAAATACATTTGTAGAAGGAATTTCTAATTGTTACATTATTTGTTTCATTAACAGCACATGGAAGTCAGACACAGTGCTCTTTATCAGACTGTGTTCTCTTCCAAATGTTGCAAATGTTGTTGGCAACACGGAAAAACAGAAGAGTTTTGCGGTCTGACAACAATTAATCCTGAGTCAAAGATATTAAACCAATATTTTCAATTACCACTTCAGTACATCTCAAAATGGTAAAAGGCCAAATCTAGCCCCGTAATGGAATATTTAAAAATCAGACGATTTTTTAAGAACTCAGCTGTTCTGATTACTTCTGTTTCAAGCAACAATTTCTGCATCAGCCTTTTTTCATCTACCTTTCTTTTCAACCAGCTGTTACTGAAGCTAACTTAAAAGCTCACCTTCAATTCTGGATTATTTTTTTCTGTATTATTATTTCCTTCTACCTCTATGTTGTTTGTTGCTGTCACCATATTTTGACATTTTTTTCCTAACCAGTATGATTTTCCTTCTAGTTCAACTTTTATTATTGTTCTCCTACATTGGTGCTACTAGAAAATGTAAATTAATAAACCGACAAGAAAACTCCTGCTCTAAATCCTGTTTTCTTAAAACACCCTAAAAATAATTTAATCAAACAGTAACATAGCTTTCATTTTAAAGACCTGAACCTTACCTGGGAACTGTCAGGAAATACAGTTTCTTAAAAAAAATATTCTTAATTCTTTTTTTGTTATAAAATCCAGTAGAGCAGTAGAGCTAAATAAAGATCCATTACTTGCAAAATTATTTCTGTTGTAAATCTATTAGCTCAGCCCTGACAAAAATGAATTTGTAATGAAGAATATAAATAATTCAGATACGTGGAAAAGTTAGGTCATTTGGAAGGTGCTACATCTCTAGTATTTTTGGTTTAAAGCTGCTTTACAGGACATTTTGTGACAGATACCTTTTGATGGAGAGTTCAGAGGCCCCTCTCTCCTTTGTCATGTATTTCTCATCTCCTGATACACTTCCTCATCAGTCTGTGTGAGAAGCAGTGTGGAGAGAAAGGAGAGATTCTGCTATCAGTTTGCCACCACCGAGCCCAGTAGGCTCATGAAATGGGTCACGCAAAATGCTACAAAACTACCAGTTTTATTTTGGTCTAAACTGAGATGGAAAGGTATTATCGCTACTAAGAAGAATTATTTCAATTTCCCCCCTTCTTTGCAGGGTGGGATTACTTAAAGGAAGCAGAATGCTGGGACTCTGCTCATCAAAAATTCCCAATCCAGCAACATGGGCCATTGAGGGGAAATCCCCACAGAGAGCAGAAAAAATCAAGTTCCCTTAATATTTGTCGTTTTTAGAATTTACTCATGTTGCTGAGAGGGGAAATTCAAGAGCAGTCACATTTCAAGCAATCGTTTTGACCCAGAGCTCAGTCCTTGCCCAGCCCATCCAACCCTGTGGCCAGGGACGGG
>VRYO01002734.1:19904917-19922018 GCA_009812075.1 Sialia sialis
GGGCAGGGCACTTGTCCCGACTCCGCTGTGCCCACCCGCCCTGCCTGCCTCTCTCTGATTGCTTCTTCCTAAGGAGATTTAGGCAGCTTGCGTCAATCAAGGATTTAACACAAGACATAAATGCCATCCCCTCTTAACACGAACAAACAGCTGCCAGCACCTTTCTTGATGAGACGAGGGTGCATGGGCAGCCGGCAAAGTTAGTGATTTCTGGTGAATTTTCCTCTTTTACTATCTTATCAGTTAATCACAGGACTGATTTTAAAGGCTCTCATTTCTCCATAGTAGCAAAAAAAGCACTTTAAAAACTATGAAGAAGGTATAAATAAATGGGTGATCCTTATAAAAAACAATATTAGAACTCCTGAATTACTTACAGAGTATGAAAACCATTAACAGGGTAAACACAGGCAGTCATTAAAAATTTTTCCAGTGACAATTGTCTAAATAAGGAAGCAGACAGAACTCAAAAAATGACTCACTGTATAAGGTTTAAGCCTTGGTCCATGAAGTAGAATACCTCTATATCAAAACTGCAGGAAAAATTAGCATTCCCAAATTACAGGGCTTCAAGCCTTCCAGATTTGTTTCCAGCAGATTGAATAATATTGAATATTATTCATTTAGTACTCAGTTAATATTCTTGCTAGTCTATATATTATATTACATTACTAGAAATATCAATAATAAATATATAAAGGATTTAATTAAAAATCTTGAATATCTCACTTTCAAGTTGCAAAACCAACACAAAATCTCCTTGATTTTAGAAACAATTGCTTCTGGTTTTTAAACTTGACCAATTCAACCACATACTTCCAAACCAAACAATAATATAATGGAATTATGAAGTCTTTAAAAACTGGCTTAATCATTGCACAATAAACTTCAGGAAATTATTGTGAAATTAGCAGTTTGCCAGATGCCCAGTAGAAGGCAGACAAGGAAACATCTTTTCCTCCTAAATGATCTGTTATCCAGCAGCCTGGTACATTTTTCCTCCTCACTTCTCACAAGCACTTCGGCATTTTCCTCACAGGTTAAAATGAAGAGGCCTAAATACAGCTCACATATTGTTTTATTTCCTCATAAAATAATTTAAATACAAGTACCTCTTCTTCGCCCTAGATTCTCCTTTTAGTAAGCTGTTCAGGAGCTCCTAACTGAACACCATTAAATCAGTCACAGTCCTTGCAGCCACAGTTCCAAAAGTTCCCTGTGCTATGTCAGAAGCTTATTACAATTATATCACCTCTTAGCACTTGATCTTTTGATCTGATATTCTTAAAAATAGCAAAGAGTCCCAGTTTAAAGAACATTATTGAAAATAACAGTATTAATACTATTTAATCTGCTCAGTTTTCTTCTAATCTCTTGAAGCAGAAGGCAGTGGGTTGTGTATTCTATTCTACACTCAGATTGACTCGAAGTTCAAAGCTGTGTCTTCGAGTAATTTCATTGTGACACTGTTAAATAGCAATTCAGGAAGCATGCAAAGCATAATGCTGAGATTTTCAGGTAAAGCCTGTCCATTTTAACTACCCATGTTCTTCTGCTGACAGGTTTTGGGAGTCACATCTGAAACTTTCTACCCTCAACTTCTTTCTCTCTTTCCATGCCCCTGCAGAAGCAGGGAGGGTTGCAGGACCGAATGAACTGACTTGCAGGCTCAGCACCTATTTTTCACCTCGTATTACCCAGTTTCTTTGTCAAAATTAAAATCAGATGTATTTCTCTTGAAAACAAGTCCCAAACATATCCTAAATTTCACAAAAAAAGCACGTGCTGGGACTTTGTAGAATGATTTTGTCAACACACTATCTGTTTATCTTTTATTTTCTATAAGTCAAAGGGATATGGAAATAAATAATGTAACATGGAAATGGAAATAAATATGCCACAGAAGTTCAAAAAGTAAAATGGCAATCATTGACACAGTTCTTGTCCTCACTTACGCTCACTCACTCCTAATTAACACTGGCAGAATTTGGCCCGCTGTACAAGCCACATCTAATCCCTCCACTGTAGTCTACCACGCCAGAAGGTTATTCCTTGAAACACTCCCCAGTAAGCCGGATAATTCTAGAAATGACATTTCAATGCCATCGAATCAGTTTGCCCTATGCTACGATTTAATTTCTAAGCCTTTTCCACTTGACTGTACTTGTATTACAACATAGAAATGGCGACAATGGAATCTTTTTTAGAAAGAAATCAGAACCAACTATAACTATTTTTGCCTGTAGATTGGGACACTAATTTGAAAATTATTCAGTCTTTGCAAGGGCAGCATCACCCCTCATTTACTATATGTATAAAACGTCCCTCACAAATGATAAAATACAAGCAGAACAGTTAGAAAGAGAGTAACAGAGAGCCAGAGAATCATCTAATGAGTAAGATAAAGATAACAAATCCGTTTGCTTCATGTCTTGGGATTGCATTTAAAATGAGACACTAGAACAGCAAGAGCAGAGCAGCAAGGGCAGAGCAGCAGTTTTTACAATATTTAGCTCCCAGCTCTCAGAAAAAGGGGAGAACCAGAGAATATAGGGAGAGGTGATGGGCTGACTATCCCAGAGGCTGCTGGAGCAGATCTGGGGAAGTTTAGGTTTGGTTGCAGCATTTGCCCCAAGGCTGACAGCTCCAGAGGCCATTTTGCACCTCCCTGTGCAAGCTGCACTTACAGCTCACTACCTATAACCCCGTAGTGAGGGTTTAGCACAGAAAACAACATAAGTGAAACCAGATCCTGCAAACAAATTAGCCTTCTCTACTAAACGGAAGTAATTTTTCTAAATATTTACAGGTTCAGGTCCTTCCTGTGCTGACACAATAATCTGTGTGGAATAAAGGGCAATCTGCACTGCTGCTGTTTCCAGGAAGAAGTACTGTGTTTTCCCCTTTATGCCACATAGGGATTGAACAGGACCAGCTTCTATACCAAGCCCAGGGTTTTGCACTCTCTGGCAGCCTGGCTTCATCAGCTTCCTGTCCAGCTGCCTGTGTAGGTGAGGAAGAGCTCACACAGCCCTGAAAAATGGACAGCTCAGCAAGGCCGAGAGAAGACACTACTTGGCCTGATGCTAAGCCAGGAACTCCCTATTACACAGATAAATACAACTACATTTTTCAGGATATTCATGTCTTCATCGCATAAAGTACATGAATGACATAGCTTTTCAATTTCACTGATGCCCATTCTCAAAACATCTGGGTAAAATTTAAAGACCAGATTTTTTTTTTTATTTACAGCCTAAATGTCACACAATTTCTTGCTTTCCACTGCCTTGCTTAAAACACTCCAATTTAATATCCTTTGTTGTGCTGTTTTCAGCTGGGGTAGAGTTAATTTTCTCCACAGTGATTACTACGAGACTGTGTTTTGGATTTTGCTGAACATGAGGTTGATAACAGAGAGATGTTTTTGTTATTGCAGAACTTACACAGAGCCAAGGCCTTTTCTGCTTTTCGTACTACCACTCTGGCAATGGAGCTGGGAGTGCATGGGAAAGGAAATACAGGTGGGACAGGTGAGCCAAAGTGACCAAAGAGATATTCCAGACCATGTGAAATCATGCTCAGGATATAAAATTTGAGGAAGAAGGAGGAAGGGGTGACTTTTGAAGTGATGGTGTTTGTCTTCCCAAGTCACCATCACATGTGCTGGGGCCGTGCTCTCCTGGGGACGACTGAACACCTGCCTGCCCATGGGAAGAAGTGAAATAATTCCTTCTTTCACTTTGCTTGTGTGTGGCTTTGCTTTTCCTTTTCCTATTAAACTGGTTTTATCTCAACCCACAAATTCTCCACATTTTTACCCTTCCAATTCATTCCCCGATCTCTCCAGTGGGGGAGCGAATGGGGTTTGGCTGCTGGCTGGAGTCAAACCATGACATTGATAAAACTCACTTTTAACTCTGCTAGTCATGAGACTGCTAGGTTTCTTTCTTATTTTTCTTTGTTTTTCTCTTTTCTTTTTCTTTGCAAAGCAGAAACATAAAACCTTTAAAAAAACTAGTGTAGCAGAATAGGGAGATGCACATCTGCTCCCTAGCGTTCCATACATACTCCACTTCCTTAAAGACAATTTTAGTAAGAAAACTAAGACTATCAAGTCAACCAAATATTTAAACATGCAGTTTTCTTCAATTCTGACAGATATCTTAACAGATATTAGAACTAATACTTAGGCAAATGTGCAGCAAAACAGATTCTGATAGGTATTTAATTGCATATTCCTCATATACCATTTTTTAAAGTCTTCCCAGTAAATAGATTGCATTTAACAGCAAATTAATTTTCTAAGTTCTGCTAGAAGGCAATTTTATAAACCACAAAAGAACACTAAATCTCAAACTTAACATGGGAACATTAAAAGACTTTTGGCGTGCCCCTCACCACATCATTTATCAGACCACCTATCTGTAAAAGACTTGGGACGTGGGGTTTTTTCCTACACCATCAACTGGGAAACAGATAATGTTATACCATAAAACCCTGCAGCCAGCTATACATATTTCTGAATTTCACCAAAATCCTTAGAAAGGGGACAAGTAAGAAAAAGTTGTGTGCAAAAGCGCAGAAAAATTCTTCAGAGCAGGGAAGGAAATGGGCTCCAAGAAGTTAATTTTGCTGACAGTGGTAAGGCTGCTTTTCAGAGGAAATCAGGATGGTGTTTTATCCTTGAATCTTAGTACTACTACTCAAATACCTTTTTCTTATGTGTACGATTCAGACTAATCTATTCAGATGTACTAAGGAAAATTTAAAAGACTTAGTCTCTCACTTATTCTCTATTAAAATCTCTTGAGAGTCATCCTGAAACTGGGACAATACAAAACTTGGAAGGATAAAAACATAATGAGCTGGCATCAGTGTAAACTCACTGTAGGGCAGGATTTTGCAGAAGATAGAAGAGCAGCTTAAGGAGCTGATTCTTGCACCTCCCAGCCCAGACCACTGAGAGGCCCCCTGGGCAGCCTCAATGCCAGGCAGGAAGCACTGCTTAGGTTTTTAAAGCACATATAAAAATGCAATTGAAACATCTCTCTTTCTCTCTTTGAAAATTCAGGGCCTGAAAAATACAATCTTAGACTTTCCAAAACAGTTTTCAGCTCAGTGCTCTGCAGCCCATTGTCATGTCAACATGGACACTCAATTTCAGCATGCCTTTTTGCTCTGAAAGATTTGCAATGATTTAATCTTTTCTTATGTCAAACTGTATGTAAAAGAGAAAATAGGATGCTCAGTGCAAAACAGGCATTAAATGTCATCCCAAACTACAGTTTTTGAAAGGGCTGAAACCTTCCTGGCGCAATAAAAAAGATGCTGTGGAATGTTTTAAGGTTGACATGATCCTAATATTTACTATACAACATTTTTAGATTTAATTATCCCAACCCTGAAGAAATTCATGGCCATGGCCAGAGAGCAGACCTGCACAATGTCCCACCAAGACAGGCAGTGTGGATTGCATTTGGACACACTCACACAGAGCTGGGCACCCAGAGAAATGAACACTGAGCATGGGAAGGGAACCAGAGCACTGCACTGGCCACATCTCCAGCCACCCCCATACTGCACCTCAGCCCATTCTCACCAGATCCACATCCAGCCTGAAAAACAGGCAAGGCAGGCCCGTGCCAAAGTAACACGTTTGTGAAGGATGGCAGCAACAGATCCAGGAAAAAATCTGGCAAGGGTAGAGGTCCAACCTGGCATTTCAACCCTGAAAACTCCTTCCTGCCACACTCCAAAACTACCTACAGGAAAGCTGCACTTACTCCTGAGACGAACAAGAGCTCAGCTCTTGTTTAGATCACAGAGCATCTCTGCACTCTTCCCTCACCAGACCTCACCTGGCAGCTTTAGAGAATGCACAAACAGGAGTATGGGAAATACTGAGGCCCAATTAATTTTTTTAATAAATGGAATAAAAATAATGAAATTGCTATATGAAGAGTAGGGAAAATCAGCCCATTTCAAGCACATTGTCTGGTGCAGGACAGAAGTGCTGAAGGTCATGTTCCATGTTAGAGCTTCTTGAATCATTCCTTTTTGGGAGCAGGGGCCAAATCAGTGTCTTGGAACATAATGTAATGTCTTGTAGAGCACTAGGAATACATATTTTTTATTCTATTCTAATTACTTTTACTGAAACACAAATACAAAATTAATAATTTTGAATTTTAAAAATTAGTATTTTAAGAATTGATGTCCGATTCAGGACTTGATTTTTAGAAATGTCCAAATTCAGAGTGTATGTTTGTAGGACAAGTTCAACTCCCCCTTTAGAACGTTACAGACTTTTGCATCTGGGTAATGAAGAGTGTCATGAATTCATTGATTTCCCTTTGCATCTCAGTAATAGTTAAACATATCTCATGTCTGTCAGATTCCTGAGTTTTCAGTTCCACCTTCCATACTACATACTCATCACAGTTAATATCAATTGGTAATCAAACAGAAAAGCACCTGAAGCAAAGAAACAGGACAGAAATAACCTTTTTATTCCCATCAGGCAAGAACTCAGACATGGCAATAGGGCAATGTGTTTACCATTTATGTTTACCCTGTGCATAATAAAAAACTTGTCCAACCAGAGTGAATAGTCATTTTTTCATCAGCATTTTTGTTTTTCAAATGGAAGGTTTTTATCATATGCAAAATTGCATTAAGCATGTCTAATGACTTGTTCAGTGATTTGCATAAACATCTTCCATGGAGTGCACAAAACTTGACAGCTGTGATTTGCTTTACCCATGCATAAATAACAACAAAATTGGCCCAAAGACTTTTACTTCACATTTTAAATGTGAAGCCTAACAGGGCAAAGGGAAAGGTTAGCACTTCCAGAAACAGTGGAAAACCACTTAGCCTAGACCTAGAAAATACACAATAAAAAAGAAAACACAAAACAGAAATGGTAAGTAAAGAATATAAAATTCCCAAATCACAGGAGATTTATACTCAATATATTGACCTCAGGGTTGAATGGGACCCAATATAGTTACAGGGGGTAAACCAGTAGATGTTTCTTTTAAATGGTAAAGAATATTTTAAGTGTTTTGAGAACTCAATATCTCAAATATCCACCATTTGTATATTTGAGAACATAGAAATATTTCAATTTTTTAAAATAAAATTAAAATAATTTCAACATACTTTTAGTAATTTGAAGTAACTTAAAATACTCTGGTTAATCTATTCTATGGTTAATTTTAAGACATTTGTGAAGTCTACCAGGAGTAGTCACTGGCTGGAATTTACTCAAGGTTTGTCATTTGCATCTTTGTATAACAATTTCTAGCTATTTAAAATTTGCAAAAAGTAAATTTGGCTTTAGTCTAGGTGCCTACACTGTGTCAATGGAAAGGCAGGTTTTCTATCTGAGGAGATGATTTTCTTTAGATTTAATCAGCATTTAGAAGGAGGGAGGGTATGGAAGGAAATGACTTTCACGACCTTTGCCTTCTTGCACTCTCAGGTCTGGACCATTTAACTACTTTAGTCAAAGTATCCTCTTTAAACAATACAGGTTTTATTTAGACAATAAGCCGATCAAGCAGACAGGTTAATTATTTCAGCAGGATATGCACATTGGTCACTGCTGAAAATCAAAACTACTTTTGCAATACAAAACAACTGCAATGTGAATATAAAAGTTAAAATTGAACCATTCAGTGAAAATCATAGAGAAACATCTTAAATGTTTAGAATTAGAAGGAAATGAATTAATATTAATTTAAAAAAATTCAAATAATAGTATTAGCAGAAATATAATCAGTAAAGTTTGGGTTTTTTAAATTAAATTGTGAAAGTATTTATCAGGGTAGATTTTGGATAGCAACCTCTTGAGCAGCTAATTATTGACTTTAGTTGCTTAGGAGGAAGGTAACAGAAATGATGTTGCTATCCTTATGCTAAAAAAAGTTTCACAGCATCTGAGTTGAGAGCAGTCTGGCCTTGGCAGGAGTTTGCTGTACCGGAAGGCAGATAGCACGGCACAGGAAAAGAGCCTAGAGGCATTAGTGTAATCCATTGAGGTTAAATGTAGGAAAGCTAAAATTATTTAATACTTTTTAAGCCCGCAGTACAGTAAATGGTCTGTTGCTAGGAAGCAATACTGGCTAAAAATACAGCCTTTTTTAATATGCTGACTTTATGTCTGAAGAATGTCGGAAACGGGTTTCACTGAAGGTATTTCTCACGCCCCTCCTCTCATTCCATAGTCCCCAATTCACATTCACAAATGCATGAACCCCAAGTGCTCCTCAGCCTGGAGGTTATGTTGGACCAAGGAAGAGTAATGCTCAACAGAGGGATGATTTTACCAACATCTTGTCAAGAGTGCCCACATCAGGGGACACATGGTAATAAGTAAAAACTCTTTGAAATTATAAGACTTAAAGTTCTGATCCCCCAGTCTGACCATAGATTTGCCATCATGAAGGAAGAATTTTTTCCCAGGAACCTGGGAGCCCTGGAAAAGGCTGACTGCCTGAGGACAACCTCTGGAGGAAAGTGAGGGAGGCAGTAAATGGTTCCAAACCTCTCTTTGTATAGCATGATAAATTCCCATAAATAAAAGCATTTGACTGTCCTAATTTACAGCTATAAACAGGTGAAGCAATCCTTAGACATGCAAGTTAAAAATGCAAAACCTCAGACTGGCAGTAACAATGCTGAGGACTTGCACTCATTAACCTCTCAGAGAACTGACCACTCACTGGACCAATATGTGTTCAGCACTGTTAAGAAACACAACCCACCAAAACATGACTTGCAAGGGATGAAAGTGCCATGAGTAACTCAAAAAATTGACCCCAGACCTCTCAAGAGGGTCTGGATGAAGTCACAGTTGTTATATTCTGTGCAACAGATAGTCACACCTCTGAGGATAAACAATATATTAATGAAAGAATAAGATATACAACCCTAAGCACAGACTTGAAAAGGTATCAGGAGTTACTCTAAGCAACTTGAAGACTTTGAGTACATAGCATTACACTGGCCTGTCTGTTCTACAGCATTTAGTGAATGCATTCTTTAAGTGAATTGTGACACAAATCTGTGTTTCTCAGTAGCTTCAGTGTGTCTGAAAGTGAATGTGCAAGTAGAAATTGAGGATTGCTTTAAAATAAATAGTAAATAATGCATATTGTTTTTCTTTAATTACTAGATAATTTTCCTGTCAATAATTTGCTATTGCAGAATTATTTTGAAATTCAACTTTATTTTTTATGTTTTTACTTTGCAATCCTTTCTCCTTTCTAGGTAGTTTTCTGATGAAAAGGAAGACAGGTTTTCACAGCTAGTTCCACCTTCAGCTTTTCAAAAAGTTTTTTTTTTGTTTTTTTTTGTAAAATCCTTTCCTCCTGTCTTAAGTAGAGAATAGCCTGGCCACCCTTTTAATTGAGAACTTAGTTTGTCCTCATCCAACAGGCAGGTAATTGTCTCTCTTATGTTCATAGAAATTACATTTGGAATCTTGCACTTATCAGTCAGCAAACAGTCCTCTGCATGAGGGAGGTATAAAACCATCTCTCCTCATTCTTTAACACTTTGACTACTTGGCATCTTTACGGAGAAATGTTTTCTCTTTGGATTTTATATTCTCTGTCAACTTGCACATTGCAACCACACAAGAAGTGGACATCTAAGTAAGCTGCTTTTTGTGTAGCTTGAAGCAAGCCATGGCTGATACCAGAAAAAACAGGTAACATTGACTTTGGAAGCACAATGGTTTCGAATAGCTTTCTTCTAAACTCCTGCTTTTTAGTGAGGCACAATCATACAAGAAAAATCCTATCAGAATGTATGCATTAAATAGTTTATTATGGACTTGAGGAATTATCTACATATTTTTAGAAACCACAGTCTGGGAAGTCTTGAAAATTTCAGCCTAAACTCCAGTTTTAACAGTTCCATTAAGTCTTGTGTTTACAATAAATTCACCTGGGTCAAGGCATTTGCAAGTAAAGGTACAGGCTGGGCAGAAAATGGGCTGAGAGCTGCCCTGAAGAGAAGGACTTGGGGTTGTTGGTGGATGAGCAGCCCAAGACAAGCAGACACAGTGCACCTGTGGCACAGAGAGCCAATTTTGGGCTGCATGCAAAGCAGTGTGGCCAGCAGGGTGAGGGAGGGATTTGCCCCTGTGCTCTGCTCTGGTGAGAGACTCCCCTGGAGTGTGCACCCAGCTCTGGGGAGCCCAGCGTGAGGACATGGACCTGTCAGACGGAGTCCAAAGGAGGCCAAAAAGATGATTAGAGAGGGCTGGAGCCCTAACCCTATGAAGACAAACCATGAGAGCTGCAGCAGCTCAGCCTGGAGAAGAGAAGGCTCCAAAAAGTAAAGGGACCTGACAAAAAAGCTGGAGAGGAGTTTTTTACAAGAACATGCACTGACAGGACAAGCAGAATGGTTTTAAACTGAAAGAGGGGAGATTCAGACATTAGGAAGAAATTCTTCATGGTGAAATTGATGAGGCACTGGAACCAGTTTCCCAGAGAAGTCATGAATGCCCCAACGTTAAGTTCAAAGACTATCACACAATATTATAATTAATTAATCTGAAATGCCTGAGTTACTGCTAAAGAGCTTTTTCATTCCTTTTCCTTGAAAGTGCTGTGTTTAGAACAGAGAATTTACACCATCACAAGGAGAACATAATTTCCCAGATCCAATGTGTCCATTATTTGTGATGTAACTTGGAGCATGAGGACTTCCTATTCCTTGAAAACTGTTTAGTACAAAAATACAGTAGTTTCCATTGGTGTGGGAACATGCCACATTTCTCATAGGATTCAAAGTATTTCCCCTAGCAACAATAAACTTACAGAAAAGATACAAGGGTGTAGTTAAAAGCAATGGCTGTAAGTAAAAAGAAGTCCTTAATTTACAATCGTGAGCTAGTCTGGTAACATTCCAGTCATCAATATGCAGAAATTACTCCAGTGATTTAGACCAACTGGAGCTTAGATCTTCACTAAAGTGATTTATTAATTATTTTTTTCTAAAGAAGGCAATGTGCACATTTTTAAGACTTTAGTTATAAACAAATTTCAAAGGAGGTACTTTGAAAAATAAACCAGAAACTTTGTCCCTTGGAAGAGGTCACTTACAAAACGTCTCTTAAAATAATCTCTTTCCGATTTACCAGATGATAAGGGAAATTTACAGGAAAGGCTGCAATTCAAAAGCCATTTCTTCATGAGTGTTTAAATCACTCACAAAACCAGTTTAAATTAAAACCTGCATCCTAACTGGGATTTGATCCCTTAGCACGTTGTTGTCCCAGCAGCATTTTGGATTTAGAGACATGCCAGTACCTCATTTGCCCGTCAGAACATGAACCCTTTCTCCCACCAAACCTGCAATGTGTGCACACAGTGTGCAGGTAACTATCAATAGGGTGATGTAAGGCCATACTACCTGGGCAACACTGTCAGACACACCAAAATTGGGACAAACTGGAGAAAAAAAAGTGATTAGGGGACAGCTGTTTCTGCAGATGAGAATCAGGGTGGGAAAAGGGAAGAACTTAGGAGGAAAAAAGGGATAATAAGAAATGGCAGACGATTCAGTGACTGATGGTGTTTGGGGGTACTTATTAAGTGACCCCAAATCTGGGTCCTTCCCCTAGAAAACACACACAGCAGCTAAAGGCTCCACACAGATCCCTTCAAAACCCCAGAGAGCAGCAGTGCCTGGTCACAGCACTGTAGCCTTGGGGGCTGCTGCTGGTCACTGCACCTGCTGATATAAAATCAACTTCCCACTTGCTTTGCAAAGCTGAGACATCAGTTTTATTCATTTAAAAGACTTGCAATCCAACAGTGTACAGAGGTGATTGTGATAACTTGACTGATAACTTGAGATTTTCTGATAGAGGAGAACAGGCCAACAGCATATATGCATTACAGTGCAGCCCACATTCCCTGTCATCTCTAATGCAGGTGAAAAGACTGAAATGTCTGATCTGGTGACAGTGGAGAAAGATGTTGTGTGACTGATGCTATTTTACTCATCACAAATATAGAACAACCATACCTCCCATTGTCTTGCAGTTACACAGCACACAGAGGTTACATCAGAACAGATTTACTGACTTCAAACAAGCATTCAGAGATAATTACTTTACCTTACAGGACAATACCAAGCATTTGACAGAGCTGACGACATTTGAAATGATACTTCAGAGTACAGTTTGTTCAGAACAAAGTTGGAAAGTCATTCAATAGATTCTGCCCTACCACTGTGTCATTCTGCCAGGAACTGAAGAGCACATCCCCGTTCTGCCCTGTCCTCTCTCCTGCTGCTTTGTTGGCCAAAGCACTGGGAACACTTCAAAATATCTGGCAATCCAACACTTTTCTACTTAGTCTTCACACTGAAGCTCGTAGGAGAACTCAATTAAGTTTATGAGCTTTTGTAAGTGACCTTGCAAGGGCCCAATTGTCAGTGCTGAAATAGCTGGCACACAGCTTATTTAATTTCTGTTACAATGGGAAAAACCTCCTCACACAAGTTTCTGTGATACTGAGCAGCATTTTACAAGTGTAATAAACCAACAAAAATTTGTCAAAACCCTTAAAAGTAAAGCTATTTAAGTGAAAGTATTATAGGCCCCATTACTGCATTAATAATATATTAATACTACATAGAAATTTTTTACAGTTCAAAATATATATTTTGTTTGTTTTCCCTGAAAGAATCAGTTGCTGAATTAAAAATCTGCTATAGCTGGCAATGGGTGATGATGTTTCTTCTTTATACAAAAAAATCTTCCCCTAAAAATATGTTGACGGGAAATTAATATCTATTCTATAGTTATATTTTGCCTCATTAGCTTTATTCTCTGTCAATTTCTAATGACTCAAAAGACTATCACAACATTTTTGTGTCATTAATATCTTCCAAGCACAGTATTCCATGCATGTATACACCAAGTACTTACAAATTCCTGTTTTGTCAGTATTCAGAAAGAGATCAAGATATCAATACAATCTCAATTTCTGTACAATAGAAACCATGATAAAAATGACAAGGAAGTGCTGCACTGTTTTCTAAGTGCTAAATGAAATAGAATCAAAAAATTAGTTGTGTTCTCTGTGAAAAACAAGGTACAGCATATGAGCAACTTTGAAGTCTGCAAATCAAGGTTTTTGTGAGGAGTAGAAAAAAGGAGATCTTGAATTTGAGTGCTGTAAAGGTGCTTCTGCTTCATATTCATCTTCCTGAATCACAGCAGACCATATTAAGTGTTGTTCCAATTTCTGACAACTAATAAAGGCAATAATTATGCTGAGGCATTCCAGCAACATTCCATTTCACTAACAGACAAGAAAGCTCTAGGACTAGGCTGAGATTATGGTTTATAAAGAGTAAACATTTTCTCAGAAGATGCATCTGATTCATGCCTTCCAATATGAAATAAATAAAGAAGCAGAAATCAGAAGCTGGGATAGCAGCACTTTGTTTTCCCTCTTCCCCTTGTGCTTTTGTGATTCCATTCTGGTTTTTTCTGATGTCTTTAGACATACTTGCAACTTCAGGGAGGAACTTTGAACTTCAAGGACATCTGAATAGCTCTTTTCAGACAGAGTAAGAAGGTTTGTTTAACAACATGAAATCACTTTTAGAAGTGAAGCTGTGAATAAATCTGTAAAATAATGTCTTGCATATTAGTGTACTCAAATGACCCAACACAGCTATATGCAGTTGCTTCGTTGTTTGGTTGTGGATTTTTTTATGAGAGCTGCCTCTCAGTCTTAAGGAGATTATGTTCTTTGAATGCATCTATCTCAAATTGTTTACTAGTCTTATTTTAAGAAGTGGCATTTGCTGTTACTTAACAAAAACATAATTCTTATTCACAATGGGAGTAGCTCGTACACTAGGCAGTGCTTTATGTCTTCCATGGAAGCACATGGGTAAGGCTGGAAGAGATCACAGTGGTCATCTGGTCCAAGCTCCCTGCTCAGGGAGGGCCATCCCAGAACACATGGCACAGGATTGTGTCCAGATGGTTCTTGGGTATCTCCAGTGAGGGAGACTCCACTCTGTTCCAATGCTCAGTCACCCTCATGGAGAAGAAACTCTTCCTCGTGTCCTGGTGGAAATACCTGTGCATCAGTTTCTGCCACTGCCTCCTGTCCCATTGCCTGGCATCCCTGAGGAGAGCCTGCTCCATCCTCTTGACATCTTCCCTCAGATACTGAAAGATGTAAAGTCTCCTCTCAGCTGTCTCTTCTCAAGGCTGAACAGGCACAGCTCCCTTCTTTATTCAACACGGGGTAGATATAGAGGGAAAGCAGACAATGAAACCTCACAATTACTGGAAGACTCAACGGAGTCTATTACAGAAAGTACCATAGTGTGTGTTGAATTTTATCAAATTTAATTTACCTAATAAATTGACTACAAATATTGTGCATTCAAGAACCAGGCTCCGTAACATGGGAGAAATCTCAGGATGGGATTGTCATGGAAGAAAAGCCAAAGATGTGTTGAAATAAGGAAACAGCATTCAGTCTGGAAATAGGGCAAGAACTCAATATACTGTATCTATTATAGTACCCCAATACTTATTTACCAAAGTTAACATAAATTGAAAGAAGTTAGGAAGCAGAGTGAGAAGTCAGATACAAAGGCCAGCGCTTAAGCCTCTGCAGAGCAGACCCCACTGACAGGCTCGAAGTACAGGTCCTGACTTTTGAATCCTTGAATTCTAGAGCTTTTACAGATCTATTTACTTCCTTCCTGTTTTTCAGGCCTAATTATCTTCACTCCCTAACGTCCTTTGAATCTCTTTCTCTCATTTCCACAGTGTTTCCACTTGTGACTGGAAGCATTTATAAATCATGTATAATAGAAAAGAGAGACTGACTGCCAGTGTGGATCTCAGGACTGTAGCATACACTTCCTCATAAGAAACTTTTTATTTGTACTTTCCCCCCCCCATGTGGCACAGCTTTGCATATCTTTGTCCAAATTTATCTAGTCTAGTAATCAGCTGTTATATTTTGTGTTAACAAGTGTTGATGCAATTTTTATTCTAAAGAAGATATCTTACTGACACAGCTTACTGACAGTTGATGATCATTCAGAGAAACTATGTTACCTGTGCTGCTGGGTGTTTTTATGTAGTAATTTTTATCACAGCTTTTTCTACCACAACAAATAATAAAAATGCATGGTTTATTTGGTTTCATTTTCTGCACAGTGTTAAATTCAAATTGCTTCTAAATACTCAAAAACAATTTCCACAAGGAAAATCCTGGTTATAGTTTCCTTCAAGAAGGAGGTACCTTGTAAAAACAGATCTTAAGAAAACTTCTAAAGTAATCAGTATCCCCTTTGAATTCAGTATAAAATAATTAATGATTAGATAAAAATATTCTCCTTTGAGTGAGTATACATAGCAAGAAATAAACAGATACAGAATACTTTGAGCATACAAGGACTAGATTTCCATGAAATTCTGATCAACTGTATCCATGAATTTATTACTAAAATATGGGCACATTTCTTGAACATTTCTCACGAGCCTTTTTAGTTGTATGCATAATTCCCATTCAGTATCACACACTACTTGAAGAGCAGTATAACTCCATGGGATACAATAAGAGGACATTGCAAGATCTATACACAAGCAGAATCCCAGCTGAGAGGCAGCAACTGTGCTGAGGACAAGTATTGCTGACAGGGAGCAAGATGAATTCAAACAGAAAATTATACAGCTCTAGCATGCAGCACTAAAAAAAACCAAAACCCAAAAAACAAAAAAGCAAACAAATAAACAAATAAAACCAAAAAACCCCACGCAACACCCTATCAGCTATAAAAATTAACAAATTCAAAAGATTAAAACTTCTCCATCTTCCTCAGTTTTTACAGAGTATTTCTAGGCTGCAGTATGTTCTTAGTCCTAAATGTCCACTATCTATTCTTTTGACTATCTTTCTGTTTCCCTTGGCTACCATAATTCCAAGAAAAATTTTCCCATTAATGTTCTGAGTGAAGAATTCATAAATGCTTACAGAGTTACATGTTTAAATTTGTCATGCATCACTGGAAAAATAAACCATTTACACTTTATTCACTCTGGGCCCATCTATGCCTCTAGAAATGTGAGATACATCTGAGAATTTGCCATAAATTGCAACCCCAGTCCATTATAATCTTTGCAATACAAATATAGGAAAATTACATTATAAATTTATGCACCTCCAATTTTAGTAGGGACAAAAACCTTAGGAAACTAAAACTGAAATGACAACAGAAATAACTAAATCACTGGAATATACAGCTGGTATTCCTTTATCCAGATTTTAATGTCCAAGGCCAGTACAAGTACTGCAGAGAAAAACAGGCACAGTTTCCTTCTGTCCACAGATGCATCAGTGATTTCATTCTCTATTTCATCTCCAACAATGTTACTTTCAAACTAAGGTTTGTATTTTTTTCCAATATTCTTCTCTGTCCCAGAAAAACTGGAAGTTTCTAAAAATTTCAAGACAGCTCAAATCAGTTGTGATTGGTTCTACTGTTAATTTCTGCTTTTTTATTATCTCTTGATATTGGGGGAAAAAACCCACAAACCCACCCAAACTTTTATATCTTAAAAAGTGGAAAGCATATTCCTCTTGCACTCCCCATTACATCTGTGGGGTTACAAGAGTCCATAAAAATCAGAAGCAGCAATCAGGAATCTGTAGTAAATACATGTTGTTACACAGCATGAAGAAAAAAGTACTCTGGGAAAGTTAACTTCTCCTTACTGTATGAAGTCAGTCAACAACAACTTTCTACCTTTAACACAAATCACCCTCCAGGCTCCAAAATTGCTGCCTGGTAGTCACGACCTCAGCACACTGTACAGAACTGCTGAAATTAAAGATAGATTCCAATTTGGAATGCACCACTAATTTATTTTTCAGACTTGACTGCAGGCTTCAATGTCAGATATCATTCAGGTTGAGTCAAGCAGTGTTATGGACAGGATGCATCACCCCGTGCAGCCCAGTCTGGCAGCACCAGCAGAGTGAGTGCAGCCCCAGCCTGGTAGTCCTGCAGGCACTGCCATCCTGCCATC
>VRYO01002734.1:19923018-19959754 GCA_009812075.1 Sialia sialis
TGCCGTCCATGTCACCCTGCAGTCCTATCATCTTGCCATCCATGCTATCCTTGCCATCCATGCCACCCATGCAGCTCTGCTCCTGGCTCAGCCTGGGTGCTCTGGGGTGTGGTAGAACCTCACTCAGGGGAAAACTTCCAGAAATGTCAAGGGAAGCAAGTCCTTTAACTTACAGCAGACTACTTAAAATTCTGCAAGTCCTGATGACCTTTCTGCTAATCAGATTATGAATGCAGCTCCAACCAAAATCAGCGGGAATTACACTGATAAATAAGTACAAGAAAAACAGAGGAAGGGATAATACGTAGCTAAGCTTTTTGCCTTTTCTTTCCTGAACTTTCTGCAGGACACCACTAGAGCCCCATGCAACCAAAGGAAGACAATCCAGCAGTCACAGGAGCTTTCAGAAAAGGTTTACCTCTGAAGGATGGAGACAACCCAGACCTGCCTCTATTAATAGAAAAAAAACTGTGCTGCCAGCAGAGAGAGCCAAACGTGTCCTAAGGAGTTTGCTGAGAAAGCCTGCTCTATTACTCAGGAAGGCTAAGAGCTGTCTCCTCTAGAAACTAAGGACTTGAAAACAACCAGAAAGAAGGAAAATTACAATGTCATTTCAGTCAATGATTATTTGACAGAGTGAGTATTGTATCAAATTAGCACACACTAGACAGGACAAGACATAACCAAAACAGCAACCCACCAATTTACTGAAAAGAAATAGAACTTCATCAGCAATGTAACACACAATATTTTTTTTTCTGTTTTTCACCAATAATGGTGCATTTCAGATAAAATTACCTACAGCTGTTTCAGCTGTCAACCTTTAAATGACAAAAGCCATGATTTATTGAAGGATGAAAGTCCTCCATGCAAGCCAGAGTTGAGTAACCAATTAATTGTCTTTTATGCCACATATTTCTGCAATTATTGCATGGATACACCTTTAAGTCCACGGAGACACTGCTACAGTCAGGAGCTCTCTCCATAGACCTTCCATCAAACCCTAACTTGCCCTCCTTCAGTAACATTTTAAAAGAGTGCTGTGGAATGAGCAATAGTTTTATTACTGCTTCACAGACAGGTGAGGTGCGCACCTTCAATATTTCCTTCATCTTCATTCACTTTTTTAGTCTCTTCACAAGACCATTACTAACCAAAGCAATGGCAATAGCATGCCTGTGAATAGCAGGTACTTCTCTCCAAGTTTTCCTCTCATCCATGTGCCTCAAGAACCTCAGCTGAAGTGAACTCATCTGAGGGAACTTATTGTCCTCTGTTCAAAGCACATAAAATTTCACTTGTATTACCATTATCTTTCATGTTTCAGGGTTAACATGAAATCATCCTCAAAAAACTTTCTTCTTATTTCAAAGCCTTTTCCACTGTCTTTTCCTTTGAACTACTTGTTTCATTTCCTATTTTCAAGTTGACCCCAGCTGCAAAAAAATAGAGATCTTAACGTAGTCACATCCTCCTTGTGTTTCTGTATTTGTTTAATCCTTCCTTTCTAATAATATTGCTTATCTTAAGATTCAAAGCTTTGTCCTTTTCTTTTTCTCTCTTTTCTCCCTTAGAATTCATCCCCTGCTCTCCTTTTTTATTTGACTACTTAAGATTTCATTTTTTCACATTACGTGATATTTCAAGCATATTTCACTATTTGCATTCTATTTTTCTTCTTTTCTCATTCACTTTCTGTACCTTTGTAACACTGCATGTGCCACCATGTTACTTTTTAAAGTAATAACATGAGATAGAAATATCATTCTCTCTAAGTAGCTGAGGGAATTCACCAGGAATTATAATTTCATTAATTACATAAAAGTCAGTCTTCCTCCTCTGTAAATTCCACTCTTTGAACCTGAGTGATACAAGGTGTGCAACAGAGCATTATTAAGTAAGACAGAGATAAAACATACTGGTCAATCAAGAAGATGTATCTCTTTAATACCAACACTGACAGCCCAATCTTACCATCAATAAAAGCAGAAATATACTATGTGTGCACTCACAAGCATCCTACTTTCAGTAACAACAAGGCAGCAAATTTCCTACCCACCCTAGCCTGTGTATAAGGGAGAAAGAGCTACTCTGCCAAAGAGCCACACAGACTTTGCTCTCTTTTTGCAGTGGGCACCACAATCTATAACTACTGACAGCAAAGCATGGCAGGCAGCTCTGCAGCTTTCAGCTAAAGAGCTAGAATTTATTTTGGGTATTTGTGGCTCAATGACCTTTCTGCTCAGTAGGTTGCCTTGGCACACAGTCAAGGTTTGCAGCCCTCCAGCAGGGCTTGTATGGCTCCAAAGGCCAGAGGATGCTCAGATAGGTAAAAATGACTGTAGTTAGAACTCTAAAATGGTGGTACCCTTGAAAATTACATCAGGTCACAATTAAATGTCTTTTACAGAATACTGGAAGCTGCTTACTCCTCTAATATACTGGTATTACAGACTAACCAAGTAGTTACAGACACCATAGGGGAGATATCTTTCATTAACATGCATAGAACCATATTTTCAAGATGCTACGGTATTTCAAACTTCAAAGTTCCTTTCTTTTCAATTCACACAACCATCTGCTGTTTAGGTAAAAAACAGTTTAAAGAAATACACCAGACCCCATAGGTTCATTTATTGTAACCTACTGCCTACTGCAGAAATGCCACAGGTACAAGTCTACATACAGTTGTGACAGAGCTCAAAGGTAGCTTTGTTACATAAAGTAACAAACAATGAGATTGTTTATATTAGACAATGAAAATTAAATTTGTGTCAATAGGAGTCAATTTAACAAAATTATTGCATTGGGGATAATTAAATGAATTCATTTTGCAAATCAAATATAAGAAACCCCAAGGCATTAGATGACAAACAAATTTTCCAGTCCTCTTGTCTAGGTCAGCCTCAGTTCTTTCCAGTAATTTTCAAAAATATTCACATGTGGCAGCACCAACAGCCATTAGAGAGAGAGAAGTGAAAACATTCTCTACATAATTTAAAATTAAAGTCCCCACAGTTCCTAGAAGATCATTTAGTGCCTTATGAAGCCAGACCCCACCTCTTTGTTTTAGCACAAAACCAAAGCTGATATTCACAGAACCTGTATCAAAGACACGGAGATCTATCAAAGCCTATCTGAAGAACTTCTGGGAAAGAAACAATAACCCACTAAATAGCTGATGACTCCTCAGCTCTTGAAAGACATTAGATATTAACTTCTAAGCCTTGCAAATTCTGTTGTGAGGGTGCTTGCAGCAGTCAGGGACTGTCAGACACAGTGGGTCAAAATTTTAGCAAAGGTTGTAAGAAGCTGCTTAGTTTTTAAAGGCTGCAGAAAGTTTGACTTTTCTTTTTCACAGGGGAAGGCACTCAGGCACCTTGAAGCCTGGAAGAGGAACCATAAATTATGCAGGCAGCAGATTTTTTGCAAAAAAGATACACCCACATAGCATAGTTTCTGTCCTAAAACCATTATATGCTAAAGATACAAGGATCAGATGCCAACTTCAATTACAGAATAGCAAAGATTTAGCAAATACTGATGCAGTTAAGTAGTTGCCAAAAACTGGCACAAAACTGAAGTTTTAAGCAGGTAAAAATTAAACTGAAATTTTAGCAGATGTCAAAATGTCTTACTAGATTACAGCCAAAATATTTATCATGCAGTTTCATCTTTGTGCATCTCCTAAAAGGTCAAGTTCAAATCCCCAGACAGGTAAAACTTGCAGAGTCAAAATCCATATTTCTGAGGAGTTGAAGTTAATCTCCACTTGCTGGGATTAAAACCAAGTGATACTCTGAGCAGGTATCTGATTCTCTAAGGTACCCTTGTACTTCACTGTCGAGTATGTCAGATTTTCAAAATATTAAAGGATTAAAAAAAAACCCCTCACTATTCTTTTTACTTGTTTTAATCATCTTCAGAGAAATAGGTATTATTTTTCTCAAATAAAGTACTGGTCAAAAATTACACTTACTAAGGAAGTGACACCTTCCACGACTTACTTGTGAATAACTTTTATATTATATTGCAAAAGACAGATGAAGTGATTAAGCATACAGCCCCTAAGAAAACCAAAGGGAAAAAGATGACTTGCAAGACTTAGATAAAATTATCTCCATCTTTTTATAACTAATAATTTCTTTGTTTTGCCCCAACAGCTATCCAGTTAAAATCGTAAATTACTAATAGAATACACTTAGTTAAAAATAATGTCAGAAATCCTTACAGATAAGTTTTGCAGGTTTATTTACAGTTTTCATTGAAAGGAAAAAATGGTCCATGAAGTAGAAGTAATCCCAGATGCTACAGTGGTTTGGATGCTACATCTATTTCTTTATATAGCACACAGTTTCAATCATGTAATTTGTCATTTTTGCAGTGGAATTTTCAGATCAGTTTATAGTTTATGTATTTCACAAATGCAGTTCTGGGTTTAGTGAAACAATTAAAGGTCATTAATGTCTGCAATGCAGGACTATGCTGTGATAGATAAACTCCGTATCAATCACCCAGTTGAAACAACTACCAAAATTTACCATTTTCATGACAACTTAGATCTATTTCGTTTTTTTAAGCAAACTGGTAATGAAAGGATGGAGAGAAAGGAAGGACTTATTTATTTCATCCTTGGTGGCTATTTCACAGTGCAAAACTATGGGTAAGAGTAAGTATTTCAGCATTCTCCAACATAATCACCAGAAACAGGAATTTAAATACCTAAATACACCTTATGTTTAAACAGCCAAACCTGGAGCCCATCACAGCTGAAGACTTCTGAGATTTCTACTTCCAAGAAGAGACACTGTATGTGAGCAGTTTATCACTCAGTACATAAATTGGGGGATATAAACATCTCTCAAGTAGGACACACTTACATTTCTAAATAATCAGAAACTGAATCAATTTTCAGAGCAGGGTAGAGAAGGTTTCTGAACCTCAGAGCTGACAGTGACATCCTTTACTCCTGAATAACTCCAGCACTCTAGACAAGGTAATGCAGTTATGGGGAACACTTGGGGCAATATTTGGGACTCGGAGAGGTCACTGAAGAAGCCCTAAAGTTATCTACTGAGCAGCTGCCAGCATTTCCAGGAATCTGTGTGGAACTGAGATTTGATGATATTGTGTTTATTCGGTAGAGCAGGCTGTGCACTGCTAGCATTGTATCATCATACATGATGGGGGGTGAGCAAAGAGCACTGTTAACTCAGGAATTATATTTCATGGCTTAGTTTAAAACAGGAAGCTTAGTTTCTGATACAAAAAAAAAAATGATTAGGACAAAATAACAATGTATTTTCTTAGTAAAAAAGAAGGAAGTCAACAGAAAAGACACTGAACACGGATTTCCTCATCCCACTGTGTATTATAACACTGCAATGTACTGGGACTTTTAAAATAGTATTTAAAGATGTGAATCATACTACATGGAAGAACACCTATAGTACCAAACCACTGAAATATAAAAAAGTAGAAATTAAACGGCAGTTATTAATTAATCCTCTCAAAATCTTTAAACCTAACTTTTTAGGTCTTAAGTCTCCATCCCAAAAGCCACAAAAAAATTTCAGTTGATTGAAAAGCACAAACCCTTTACTAGCACAGATGGAAAGTATCTATAACAAATAAGTTGAAAGTCTGTCATTGTTATATTTCCTAGTACAGTCCCTTCAAAACACCAATGTTCAAAATAATGTGTTTTTTCTTAATTCTTAGAAATATTTTAAACAATTCTCATCTTTAATGGCTTATAATCTTTTCACCTACCTTACACCTCAGTCTAAGTTTGTACTTCCACATACATAGAAAGACGCATATTCATATATACTTGAAAAATTCATACTTATAGAAACTTTGTTCACGCTTATGTACTTACCCAGGACACATTTTTAGCCTTAGGTGTTTTTAGCATGGCAACATGCAAGGCTGAAACGACCAACAGTCCCACCAGCATGGAAAGTCAGATGGAGGGGTAGTCCAGGTGCCTTGGTTACCCCAGGGTGTGGAGTTCCTTAGCCTGGCTGACACAGGCACACTGAGCATGTGGTCAGGTAACAATAAAAAAGGTCATTTTCCTTCCCCATGTACAGTCCAATCAAACTGAGACATATCTGTCTTCAGCAGCAGCTGGCTGTATTTCTGTGTATCCATGAAATCCAAAGTTGGCTCTTCTCTTTGAAAAGCTAAAAGCAGAAGGGACTTACTCTCACAGACACTTCACCTTCCCAGTGAGAAAATGCAGAGTCCAGCTATCCTCCAAGCTTCCAGCAAAGCATTGATCTTGCAGAATGAAGCCCAGCACTGGGAGCCACTTGCCTTCAGAGGATGTCAAAGACACACACAGCTGCTGGCTGCATCCTTTAACTGCTGCTATGCCTGAATATTTCACAACCCTAGGATCTTTGGAGTAACAAAGAGAGTTGGGATGTGGATGTCAGTGAAGAATGCATGCCATCAGCTCAGCAGGTGCCTGTTGCTGTGCCCGTGGTGTGGTGGCTGCCACTCCAGCCCCGCAGAGGGCACCTGTTCTGCAGCACCTCCGCCGCGCTCGCCGCCGCGACGCGTCCCGGAGTGGCCAGCAAAGCCTCAAATCACTGCTTCTGCTCGATGCTCTTTGTTCCTCTGCCCTTCTGTCCTTTTACTTTTACCTCCTGTCAATCTAGATTACCAGTGCAGATCCAGGCTAAATTTTGCAACTATCAGTAGTGATTAGAGTGAGTTGATTGAAATCGGATTATACAGGAAGACCTCTGCTTCCTCACTCAGCACACGGGCCAGTACCATTTGCAAAATATTTACGCTTCACTGCACAGTATGAGAGCATTTGGAGCAGTCCATTAAAGGAGAAACAGTGCAGTGGAAACAAGCCAGACCGCACTGCCCTTATGAACGAGAGAAATGGATCCTGTTTTCAGGAGCTGCATGAATTTACAGGGTGGTGTTTCAGACCATTTCCAGATGGAAGAGTTTGTTGGAGTCTCTCAGATTCACCACAGAGCACCACAGAGATGCACTATGTGCCTAAAGTGCTCTGTGTACTGCCCAGATGTGGATCCAATCCAAGTGTACCTACTTGAGCACTGAACTTGTAAGAAGCCTCATCCTTCCCTGGGATAACATCTGCAAATCCTACTGACAGTATCTACACAGCTCACCAAGAACACTTAATTCAAATGTGCTTTTTCCAAAGTTTATCATTAAATGTACAAGGAAAGTGACCTACCTGAACCATATTCAAATATATATATTCATTTAAATATGAATATGAGCTATGAAGTAAAAAGGTACAGCATCATCCCTAAATAGTGATATTTTATCATGAAAAGAAGAAAACAAAAGACAAAATAGAAAAGAAGATGGTGAACAGAACGAGGGAACAATCTGATAAAAAGCATTAAAAAAATGCGCAAAATTAAGTCCAGCTGACAGACACTGTGAATATGACAGACAGATGCAGTCTGCATGACAATATACCATTTTTCTAGGACTTCCAAAATAATAACTTAATATTATTATCTACTCATGATACAGACCTAGATTATGCTTCAAGCATCATCTGTCACTTTACACTGATTATTTAATGTATTTGCATAAATGCAATGGGTTTATGATTGCAAGAATTCAATTTGTGGATGGTCTGTGATTTGTTTGTGGGTATTAAAATAATACTAAGGTCTTTTTCAAGGTGGCAACAAAAATTTCTTATTTTGGTGAAAGAAGCTCTAGAAACTGCCTATGTGACTGGGACAGAGACAAAAAGTGTGTCTTTCCCACTGGAAATAACTATCTGATTTTTAAATATTTACAGTCCTCTGCTTAATTCTAGTCCATATTGCAGGTAATCATAAGCTAATTCTGGTACACTCTGCATTGCATATACCAGAAAGGAGGTTTATATGCACACAGTGTTTAATTAGATCCCCTCTTTTTCATCAGTCTCCTCAGTCTCATGGAGCTGAAGCACTATCTGTAGCTTTACATGATTGGGACTCAAATAAAAGAATGGAAGATTGCCTTCAATTAGTGCCCTGAGATTCAGACTCTAGTAGTTGGATAGGTGGAATACAAAGGTATATGACTAGATATAAATCCAGCAGTGTGGAAACTTTATGCAGTGAAATAGTTCTCAATTTTGAGATGTTAAGCAATTATTAGAAACAGTTCTGTTTCAAATATACCATGCCTAGACATATTAAAGAAAATACTTCACTGAGAAATTACTTTATTCCATTCTAAAGTTAAAGAATATAAGTATAGAGTCTGTCACATTAACATCTAACACAAAGGTATCCCATAGTACTGCCACTGGTGTGGAATGCATTAGATCAGATCTGCCCCTATATACTGTGACAATAAATATACACTTGGTCCTAAACATACAAGCTGAAAAACAGCTGGCATCTGAGCTTTCTCCTTCTTAATATTAACTCAGTTCACAGAATTTTAGAGCAGCAGCTGCTAATGGCTTGCCAGATGTGCTCAAATAAAATGAACTAAATTTATTCCCTCACACAGAAGGATTTTGAAATACTGAATTTTACTTTAAGCAGCTAAGTTACTGCCAATGGCGTACATTAAAATATCCTATTGCTAAAATATAATGAAATAAAGGCAATAAAAGTTGAAAATTTAGATGCTAATCGGACTAGAAAGTCCAGAAATTAACCCTGTTATAAGTAGGACCTATGGTGCAATCTTTAAATTCCAGAGGACACAAATCTCATTGTAGAAAACAGAAGGTACTCATAAGAGGAACAATGCTGAACAATAAACCTAAAATGACAGAAATATTCTGTAGATTCTGTCTTTAATGAGCACATTTCAGAGGTGAGGGAAGTTGCTGCTGTTATTCTCATTTGATAGCTGGAATATGTACTCCACTTGAGTCCATTAGTTAATGAGGAATCTAGTCTGAGAGGATTCTGGTCTGATCCTTTCAAGAATTTAACATTCTGTAATGCTCTCTGCATTTAGAGCACACTTGTGGACTTTCTCTGAATTGCATACTCAGCAATTCTGCAAACAAATCTTCATAACCTTAATTTTGAGATCACAGACCTGTTTTAAGCTGGGTATTCCCCAGTGGTGCTACACAAGACTCTTAGACTATTAACAGAATTTCTGATTTAACCAAAATGTTCAGCCTTGCCAAAAAGCCAAGTAAGCACCAAATCTATTTCCATTTTACTCTTAAAACTATCCTCTCTCTTCCTGCCCTACATTTGTTAGTTCTGCCTTCAGAAAGAGATGTTTCACATGAAGAATTTTTTTTTCCTGAGTATCAGCCACCCAGTGATGAATTTAGTCGTAACCTTGGTCTTTAAATACCACATTCCAGCATTCTAGCTTTCAAATAATTATTCTAATCTCAATGCTTTCTTCTGACAGGGTTTCCTTTTATTATAGGTTTCAATAAAAGTTCCAGCATTTCATACACCATCAGAATAGAAACCATATGAATGTATTGCATTTATTTTGATTTCAACAATATTCACAGCCACTGTTCTCAGTTCAGAGCTGTGGCTGAAACAGATGCATGTTACCCAAATAATTCATTTTGTCTCTTCAGAATAAGCAGATGCATGAATTATTGTGTCTTCTCTCTAGATATAAAACAGAAATAAGACCTTGCAAAAAAATGCTGCCAATTTGCTCATTAAAGTTTGTGGAGCAATTAGAACATGACAGGACTGCACTGCTAATGAAGATGATTGAAGAAAAGCCTTTGCATACATAACACACTGTGACATGGGCTGCCAAACCATAATTGCTGTTCTTTACACAGAGAAATAAATGGCCTGACTGCAGAAAGGATGAGACAGAAAGGATGCTTACTGATAGTGGAAAGATATTGCAGCTTTGACACCGTGCCCTCCAGCTGCTGTCCCTGACAGCTCTGCATCTCACTGTCATCTCCTCCCTGCCACCAAGTGACTCCTGACTGCACAGCCCAGCTGTTGAGATTCCCTCCAAACCCTCTGAGTCCTGTCCCTCCCCTGAGCCCCATCCAGCAGTGCTGCCACCACCAAGCCTGCCCAGCCAAACTAAGGCCAGCAGCAAACCCATCCCTTGCTCAAGGCAGATGCCCACAGCCAAATCATATTTGTGTTTCTCCAAGGATCAGCTTATTTCCTCTAATCTCATTCGAAATAAAAATCTCCTGGACTATAGGCCACAGTTGTAGAAAACCTCCCAGTTGCACAATCCAGAGCGAATGTGCCTGGGATGAATGGAGGAGTCAGGCAGCAAGGCAAGAACGCTGCTGCCCAGCTGCCACAGCCCAGAAGAGAGGGAAGAAAATTGGATGGATTTACAAAGAGCTCCCAACTGCAAAATTGTAAAACCAAGCAAAATTCCCATAACTCAAAGTTTAATTCAAAAATAATTTTTCAGCATTTGTCATAGTTTATAATCATCATTCATATTTTCAATGTGTATTATCTGAGATACTGCAGCTGACTCAGAGATGATGCTTCTCAGAACAAGGAGAAATTCTATGGATATTAATAAAATACAGTATCTGTTCCTGCATGTAGTTTCTAACTGGGTAGGATAAAAACTTCTTTCTATTACTTTCCATATCTGAATACTGTTGTATTCAGAGTACAAAAAAATCCAAAGTTTCCTAATAATGCAGGAAAGCGTAAAAAGAAATGGTTCACCACAAAAAAGGGAAAACAAAAAATATCTGATTTTTACTGGCATCGTGGTTTAAAGGTAAATGAAAAATTCATATTAGATATTTACAAGTAGAAAATTAATTACATGCTCACGGCAAAGGAAAGCTTAAAGAATATGTAAATGTAGTATTTCAGTGGTATTTCAGTTCATTGTATATAAATAATAATGGAAGTACTAAAAATACTCAAAGAACTGAAATTTAAGAGTTGGTGAGTGTCACATATTAAACTGTATTCAAAGTCACTATGAAAAAGAATCAAAAGAAACTATCAGTAATCGATGGCAAATCAAATCTTTTTGTAAAAGATGCACTACATGTTAAGAAGGTATCAATTCCTGAAGCAGTATGTTAATTCTCACAATGCTTATTGAAACAAAATTCCTCAAAATTCCTTAGTGAGCAAAAGGAATTCTTGTTTCTCTCTTTTTAAAATGTATTAATTGTTTCTATACGCGAAAAGTTTTGTACAATTCTTATATAACAAAATCAAAAGTACAGTAAGTGCACTATGGAACCTACTGCCCCAACCTACTTGTGTGCATCTCTCATCCAAATATATACATTAAATAAACTCTTTTTAATGCAATTATTTGAATAGCTGTGCAATATCCTTTACTATGAGTTATTGACATTACTTGAATTTTTTAAAATTTTTTTCTGTTCTTTGTCTTATGACCACTGAAACAATTCCTTCAGAATATACACAGAGACAAAAAAAAGACTGTCTCACTTGCAGTAAAACAACGAATACATTGTACACACACAAGCAAAACCATTAAAAGTATAGCAGTGCTTGGGGAAACAAAAATTTGTTTTAACTTTTTATTTACTTCTAATCCTAATTAAATACAGCATCAGATGATCCTGTTTTCCTGTGGCTATCAACTGAAAAATGTCATGGCCTGAAAAGCCAAATACCCTAGACTATAGCAATAATATAGTTTATTAGATGTTGCTGTTAGACAACATCATCAAGCATTACAAGCCCAAATTGCTAAAAACAGTAGAGGTTAGAAGCGTGATATTCAAAATCACTACTAGAACTGTGGAAACCTTTCAGAGAGACATTTTCATTTTAAGCTCACACAGTGTTGTCTTTTAATCAATGAAATCATCAGTGAAAAGCCAGTTCAAACTGGAGTCTGTCCTCCTATGTCACGTCATTCCTCAGGGACAAGCAACATTCTGCAAAGCACTGATTTCAAAACAAAAATGCTCTCAAAAATGCTATTAAAAGAAAAGATTGCAATATTTGAAAGCCATGTATCAAAAAATATTCTGGCTTGTACAGCCTTTTTAATATCTCTCTTTTCTCATGCCTATTCATATTTGGTATAGGCAAAATGTTTTGATGGATCTGTACCTCTGCTTCTCATGGTATAGCACCTACATGCAGGGAAGACAGCAAGAGTGGTCAGTGCAGCCAGTCCAGAACAGATCAAGGGAAAACACTTGGCTCTGGCTTAGAGTACCCTTGTAGTCAAAGTCAAAGAGACAAGGGGAGAAAAGGCAGAAGAGGGTACAAAGAAAAGGTAATTAAATAAAGTTCAGCTTGACCAGGTAATATTTATGTATTATATACACAGATTATCCTCCTGGGCTGCCCAACACAATCCAATATAATCAGGAGTAGTGTACTGGAAAAAGGCCACAAATTACATCATCCCTCATGCACCAAATTAAATGTTCCAGCAGCAGAGCACGCTCAGGAGCACATCTTGGGCATTGAGGGATGAAAGAGATCGGCACATGACATGATGAGCAGCAATTTATGGCTAGCAGGAGTGTCCTGCTGTCAGCAGTGCCGGAGAGGGGTCTCCTGAGATCAAACCACTGTGGGACAGACCACTCTGCAAACCCAAAAAAGTTTATGCGAAGGAAAAATGGGAGAGATTCTTATAAATTTCATAACCTGCCAGAAACATGTTTATCTGAACATGATTCACAATATGTAACACTGAGCCTGCAATCTCTCTTTAAGCTGGTGAAGAGACAGCATTGCTCCAGCCTCCTCCTCCTCCTCAGGAGTGGGCAGAAGAGACAGAAGAGGCAGGAGAAGGCAGGAGGAGGCAGAAGGAGGCAGAAGAGGCAGGAGGAAGGAGATGCAGCAGCACAGCATCAGCAGCTTCTCCTGGGGTCTCTACTTTGTCCTCCTTCACAGCAAAGTGCATCCACTGGCAAAGCCTTGAAACTTCATTTTTCACAAAACATGTGAAGCTATTCATATTCCCACTGATCTGTGAGACTTCAGAGCATTTGGAGAACAGGTTTACCTGGCACAGCAGCAGCCCACATACTCCCATATATTCTTGGTGCTGGGCTGGGCACAGACATCCTGCCTCAATAAAGTGAAACCAAAACAGAAGAACCAGCCTTGGTAGCTGAAAATAGTACTGGTTATACCTTCTCCAGCTTCCTGGAGTTTCCATCTAGTTTTGGTAAGACTCCATTACAATTCCATCAAATAGGCCTTAAATTCATCCAATTTACTTGCCCTGGGCAACATACTTTACCCTACTGAGTTGTGAGTAACTGACACATTTTATTTTCTCATCTACTTCTTATTGGGAAATGTAAACAATTCCCCAGTCCAGAAAGAAGGAATTTCTTATAATCAATTTTTCCCTGGCCCTAATGGTCACTGTTGCTGGCCAGCCCTTCGGCTTGGACAAACTGATCTGTAACGTGATGATAATAATGCCACACTGCACCACTCAGTTTGGGAAACACACTGAGCTCTGAAGTTCAAACTGGAAAACTTAATCTTTTCAAATCACAGCAAGAGTTTTGCAATTACCTCAATAATTTAGTCACTCATATTCATAGAGTGACAGGACTTTTTTGTTTGGAAAGGACTTCAAAGATTTTCCAGTCCCAAGCCCCCTGCCATGGGCAGTATGCCATTCACTAGATCAGGTTGCTCAGAGCTCCATCCAACCTGGCTGTGAACACCTCCAGGGATGGGCCATCCACAAATTGTCTAGGGAAAATAAATTCTTATATTAGGAACTGTTAATGTAATTTGCTGTATTAAATCAAGGAATAAGATTGCAATCATTTATTAAAAAATGAAATAAAAAAAAAATTTCCACCTTCTAGGGCAGAAATCCATATGCTATGAGATAGAAAAGTGAGAGAGAATTTCTCTCAATTTGTTATTCATACACCTTCATATTTCGAGAGTACCCCAAGAGATTTGTCAAACACAATAAAAAAGAATACCAGCTCTAAAGAAATTACTGACACTACAAGTTTTGTTTTGTGGTCTAATTTGTCCCTTTTTAGCTTTAAACGCTTTAAATTTACAGCATGAAAGTACAGAAATGAAACAGAACCCACAGGCACATGCACACGTGATCATCATTCAATCAGCAAATTGCTTTGGGTTCTCACTGACTTTGGCAGTTTTACAAATTTTTTATTTCCAGCTGGTTGAGCCGTTCCTGAACAACTTTTTTATTTTACTACAGTAGTCACAAACCCCTTTTCTGTCTCATCTACCATCCATGTGCCCTGGATACATTGATATTTTTTTCTAGAATAGGTATGACTTCCCTAATGCCAAACAGCTACACTATTCCTTTTGGTTTTTTTACAGTATCTAAGAAAAAGAACTTTTTCTGCCTATAGTCATGCCATTTCTAGAAGAGTTCAGAAAGTGTTTGTGTTCAGTGTTCCTGAGACACAGCCTCACAATAACAACTGCGTACTGTGAGCAAGCTTTTTGCAAGAAGACAAGAGATTTTTCCTTTGAATGCAGGCAGAGCTCTGCCATGAGTGACTGCAGAGAGTTCACTGAACAAAAACCACCTCTGTGATCTCTGCCTGTACCACAAGTAAATATTTCTGGAAGGATTTTCTATCTTCTCTGCTCTGTCTCCTTTTTATTTCTCTCTCTGAAGAAAAATTATTTCTATTCATGTCTGAAGTTTTTTTCAGTCTACAGCACTTTGGTATTTTTCTTCAAAATTTACAAGGATCACTTTATCCAGAAATGTAACTAAGACTGGGGTCAGCTCCTTCACTGTAAGTAACAGTACTGGCATGAAAACATGATGTCATGATGTCTTATCTCTTTGAATCCAAAGCAATTTCAAAATTAAGTGTAAAATGAAAGGAAAATATTTGGCATAAACACCACACTTTCAAATGCACATCTAGAAGAAGGGTCCCCTGTACGCAGTCTTGTGTCTGCAGCTGCCAGGAGCTTGGCAATGGCAGGGCTGAGCCATGTCATTTCAGACCAGGAGAGATTTGCTGTGCAATTCTCCAGCTTTCCTTGGAAGCCTTAATTAATTTTGGGTTTGGGGTTTTGTGTGTGTTCGTGTGTGTGCGTGTCATAGGGAGGATTTGCTGGGGTTTTTTGGTTGCTGTTTGTTTGTTAAACCTTTTTAATTTTCAGAAATCCTACTCCATCTGGATGGGAAAATGCATCATCATAGATCACAACAGGGGAAAGGGATTTAAAATGTTTTGTTGGCACGCTCATGGAGACCCATTTAAAAACTGCTGTCTCAGTTTCCCCCCCCAGTGAGTGGGACACACAGCCTCATGTGACCCTAGGACACCCTTTTCCAGGGCAAACCTTGTCTCCATTGGTCACCCTGGACACACTTTGAACAGAATATTTCTTAAAAGACAGAGTGAATAAATTGTTTTACTCACAATAGGCTTGGATGAGGTATGTTATTACCCAGGAACTTTCTAACCCTTGACACAAGCCCCTTTAAGATTCAAACAAAACCAAAAATATTTCCTTAAACCTTCCAAATCAGTCAACAGTTAATTTTTTTATGAAGACAAAGGTAAGGAAGCTGAATCTTTCCTTTCCACACATGTTCCTGTGTTTATATTCCATTTTCCATCTTTCTGTATATCTTTACCCTCAGGGTGCAACTACCACTGAGTACCTGTTTTTGTGAAGCATTTAGCACTTTATAATTAATCTGTACATTGAATTCTCCCTCAACATTTGTCACTCAGAATTAATTTATTTCCTCCCAAAATTCAGAACTCTGTGGTTAGTCTTCCCCTCAAAACAAATCCTGTTTTGTTTCCTCAGAGATGCAAATACTTCCTTCTTAGACAAGGCATCATTTCATGGGATTGCCTGGTTTAATGCACTTCTTTGCCTCGTCAGGATAAGATTTCTTTCATCTCTCCTGCACTTCAGTGACCTGTTGCACCTGATGTCCTCTCCTAAGGTTGAGCTGTAATTCATATGCAACCCACACAAATATGTTAATCCTTGTAGAGAATGACTATTACTAAAGTGCAAGTAGATTAATAAATAATGGCACAGTGACAATTCAAAAGATAAATGTGACAATACTTGAACAATCACCAGCAATAATTAGACACCAGTTTAATCAAGAATTCTGCTATCCATTTTACTTGAATTATGGTATTGTGGTTTCAGACACATGCAAACACGTAGCTTTAATGAAATTAAATATGTATTTCTAATCAAATGTGTGCAGTAGTTCACAACAATATTAACCATTCCCTCCACAGAAGAAGGTGCCATGAGTGTGACTCTTCTCCACCTTCTTTTTCTGTATACGTGGAAAACCTCCTCCAGGTCTGTGACTTCTTCTCTTTGACATCCTCTCCAAATTTCTCTTTATCATGTCTCTAATTCTTAAAGTTCAATCAGCTTATTATTATTCCATATGAACATGATCTAAATTAATCTGATTTCTAACCTCTCAATTAGATTTCTGCTGATAAATTCTTAAAGACTTGCATGACTAAACCTTTCTTTCCTTAGCTGCTGGGGAGCAAGAAGCAGCATCTCATGTTTATTTACTGATGCTGGTTTTGTATAGGATCATGCTTTTTCAGCACACTTCCAGTATTCCATGAGAAAATGAAGACTAAAAAACATTAAATTAACTGTATTACAACATTGTTTTTCTTTTCCTTTGGACAACTTTTTACTATGTTTGATTCTGATTAGGCAGATAATTAATCCAATTTGTCTACCTTCTGAACCTTTTGCACAGCCTGCAGTGAAACAAGCCTTAGAGCTTAGAAATAGTAAACTATCCAGTGTTAAGTAAAATCTGTGGCTCATGATTAAATGAAAACAATATGAAGAGTATATTATGTAATACGTGCAGCTCGCATTAACAAGTGGAAAACCAAGAGGTAAACAGAATATTTTTAAGTCAGGTAAAGCAGAGGAACGTTAGAAAACGTGTATTCACAAAACAACTCATGATCAGAAAATATGGGAAAAGTGTTATTAGAGAATAAGAAAGATATTTTGACTGGGATAGTTTCTGGAATAACAAATGGAAATAGAGAAGCAATAAATGAAGCAAGATGTTTCTACTGAAAATAGAGGTATCAATGTTTCCTATAGTCATCCAAGTTCTGTGCACAAACCCATAAGCAGAAAAGATTGCAAAATGTAAAGATTGGAAGTGTTATTCTAGCAGTATGGTTATCAACTCTGAAATAGACTTTACAGAGATGATGGACAAGATGAAGCATTTCACCAGCTGTAGAATAAATAGGTCATTAGTCTCATAAAGATAGTAATTTTTATTACTCTGTAGTAGATCAAAGTCTGCAAACACTGCCTTCAAATTATTTATTTCCAGAAGCAGCACAAACCCCAGGAGCATTCCTTCTCTCGCATCACGCTCTAATGCCACACAGATTGCTCCGAGCCACAAAGGCACATGTGAACATAGATGCATGACTGCAAATACACTCTGCAATAGATTATTCAGCTGTTAAACAAATAGTATTTCATCAAAGTGAAGCAGCAGAGTGGTTCCATCTAGAGGAAGAGTGTGTAAAAACTACTCATCCCGGATGGCTAGCTGTTTTTAAATACAGAGTAAGCATAAACCATTACTACAGCACACTCAGTATAGAGGCCCCACTACATGCCACCATAGCTCCATGAACACTGTTTCTTACACAAGTGTGTACTGCATACTTGGTTAATTGGACAGAAATTATAATGTTGTAAGCATCAGAATTATTAACATCTATAATCTGGACAATCTGCTTCTGTTGATGGTGCAACTCAGGATTTCTTGTCTGGAGTGCACATTGCTGGTCACGTGGAGCTCCTCATCTATCAACACCTTCTCATCAGGTCCAAGGACACCAAGTCCTTGTCCTCAGGGCTGTTCTCATTCTACTCAGAACAATCTCTGTCCAGCCTTTACCTGCTCTTAGGATTGCCCTGATCCAGGTGCAGGACCTTGTAGTTGGTGTTATTGAAATTCATGGGGCTGGAACAGGCTCACTTTCCAAATGGCTGTCATCCCTTTCCTCCAGCGTGGAGAGTCGCCACACACAGCCTGTTGGTGTCAGCCAGCTTGCAGAGGGAGATCTTTGTGCCCCATCCATACTGCTGACACAGATGTTCAACAGCACCAGTCCCAAAATCAACCCCCTGGGAATTTCACTCATCATTGGTCACCACTTGGACATTGACTCAATGATCACAGTTTTTTGAGAGGAACCATCCAGCCAATTCCATGAGTAATCCATGTGTCAGATCCACGGCTCTCAATTTAGAGACCAAGATGCTGTGCCAGACTGCGTCAAATGTTTTGCACAAGTCCAGGTAGACTCACAGAATATATTTAATCGGAAGGGACCCACGAGGATCACTGACTCCAACTCTGAGTGAATGGAATGCACAGGGACTGAACTCACAACTGTGGTTTTATTACCACCATTCTCTGACCAACTTGCCTCATCCACCAATGCTGCAATCAAGTTGCAGAAATACGCCAAATCTGTCAGGTATGACTTGTCCTTAGTAAAGCCATGTTAGCTGTCACCAATAATATCCTTTATTTTCCTCGTTCCATAACTCACAGAACTGTTTCCCCTTTTCCAGCCCATGGGAACTCCTCTGGACTGCCATGACTTCTCACATACGAATTAAAGTGGCTTGGCCATTTCACCTGGAAGCTCCCCTAGGATCCATAAATGCATTTCCTCAGGTCCCATGGACTCACCCACCTTCAGGTCCCTTAGATGGTCTCAAACCTAATCTGCTACAGCAGGCAGCTCTACATTTTCCCAGTCTCTGCCTTTGCCTTCAGTAACTTAACTGGTGTGCCTGGAGCATTTTTCCATGAAGAATGAGACAAAAAAGCCATTGATTACTTCAGCCTTCATGTCCCAAGTACCCAGGTCTCCTGTTTCTGTCTGAAGATGTCCCAAATTACACCTTGTTTTTCTTTTATCATCAACACACCTCCAGAAGGTTTGTTTTTTTTTGTTGCCCTTAACATCTTTGAGAAGGTTTAGTTCTGTAAGAGCTTTGTTCAGAATTTTTTTCTGTGTTCTTTCATTCCTGATGGAAGAGAATGTTTAATCACAACAGAATAATTACAAGGCTTTTTCCAGAAGTGTTTCTACTCAATGAAGCACTCTTGCTATGTTCAGCACTTAATGAATCTATCTTTTCCATTCAAACCTAAAAATGTTCCTTTATCTTCCTCTCATTTCCCTATTACCAAGTTACTAATTTTGCCACTTTGGTCTAGTATAAAGATAGTAGGAAAGACATTAAGCATTGCATTCTTCCATAGAGAATTCAGGGGACATAATTAGTATTGTAAGACAGCCAGTTAATTTTTCATGACTTCACATTCATAAAATTGTTACAGAATGCCAACTCATCAGAAGATGCATTAAAATTGCCAAAAATACTCAAATTTTTCCTTCACCTTGAAGTCAGCAAGTACTGTACTCAAAGACACTGTACTCAAGAAGACCAGAAAGAAAAAGTAACTGCTGAAAGGAAAAAAATATATTCAGGAAAGAACAAAAGAACCAAACCAATAAAACACTATGAACAAAGGAGAAAAACATTTTACCAAATGAGGATGACAAAGTTCACTGGGTATGAAGTGGGAGAAAAGGCAAAGGAGAAAAAGCTAAAAAAGAAATGAATGTGAAAATGGGTTACATTTTACTTGTAACGATCTCTTAAGCTAGTTTTAAGTGTTTATTTTTAACAAATAATCCTTTTTTTTTCAGGTTTTGTACAAAAATATTATACTTCTGCACACATACTTGTGCAGCAGGATTCTCCTGAAGTTTAAAGGAAAGGAAATGGCCCAGGCTTCTATCCATGTGGTATTTTCACAGCCACAGGATGAATCACTGGTGGGTTTGGATACAGGTTACAAATCCCAATTCTCTTTCAATAACTCCAACAGACTAATCACAGACCATCCAGTCACTGGAGTGTACAGCTTGTTGAAAATTTGCAACTTATTTTCAGTGCTATATCAGGTTTCAGAAAACACACATCTTTTTTAAAACACCTTATCTAAACACAGTTTCAGAAAGCTCTAACATTAAAACATGCATTCAAGTCAAGGGTGCTACTGATGAAGAAAGAAGAGTTCACAAGAGAAGCCTGTTGGTTCCACACATCTGAGCTTTTCTTGTCAGAAATATCATAAATAATGCCACTACTTTGATATACCCAAATCAGCAAGGAATTGCAAAATAATGTTCCATTTAAGCAAGAGTGAAATAGTGATAGAATTACCAAAGGAAATACGAATTCAGCCTTAAGAGATGAGGGTAGCGAAAAATAATGAAAATGGGGTTCTCTAATTCTTTACTTCAGTATAAAATTAAAATTTTTGATACTGCTGCTAACTTGAAATTTTATATATTTTAAATCTATTACTCAAGCAGTTACATTATACATAGACTGAAAAAGGAATGACAGTGGGTGCTTATTGCAGATTTTGTCACAATATTTTATCCACCAGCCATATTGCTATATAGTTTTACTTCAAAATGCACAATGAGGCTGCAAATGTTCCAATATAGAATTATTTTTCAAAACAAGCCCCTTTCGCTAGCTAATTAAATTCTAAGGTTGTACCTAGGAAATGCAGCAAGAATTTTAAATAAGGGAGACAAGAAAACAGAGGCTTTGTGGTCCAAAATCTATGCTATAAAATCTTTTGAATGAAACCACAGATGAAAAAAAATAAATTAAAAGATGGCCACTTAATGATGGTAAAGGAAAAACAATTGGAACAAATGTGTGACATTTCACTTGAAAGGACTGGAGATGCAATCAAAACAGTTTAGCTTCAATACTACTCCCCAGCATAATGGAGGAGATGTAGGAGAGCAAATGCAGATAAAGTGAATTTATAGTTTTCATTTTGGCAGTCCAAAGTTTGGCAGTCCTGGTTCGGCTAATATACAATGACTAAGAGAGTCTTGGTTCAAATCATTTTCCCTTTAAATACTGGTTTATTCCACTTTATTCACTGACTGTCTTCTCCCCATACTATCAAAAAAAAAATTAAGACAATTAAGGTACAGAAAAAATGCAAAAGGACTTCCTAGAGACTACCTAAATATAGAAAATATTTCCCCCAAATCCATAGATTATGAGTTCCTTCCTAACAGTAGAGGCACGCAGTACTAAGGGCACTGCAGTCACTTAAAAAAGTTAAAGGACCTTTCCCTTTTCCAGCCAGTTCCCTTAGGATGTAAATAAAACTTTTTTGTGTTAAAAGAATTCCTTTAAATGTCTTCATCAGTAAACCACAACTTGTTTATACTTTCTTTCACCTCCTCAGCATGTGCTTTTCTGCCAACAATACACAAAGAAGAGACTCATGGATGTAAATTCAGTTTCAGTTTAACAACAGTTTATCCACAGCTGCCTTAGCCTGCAACTTCTCCTTGTGCTTTTGTGAACAGCTCAAACTTCCACTAAAACTGACAAAAGCAGCAGTGAAGAAAAGGGGTAGATACAAGACTAGAGCTGATGGCACACGAGTATTAGGGAGGTCACAGAAATAACCCTGGCAAGTGCCATCCTGGGCTGAGACTAATGTCAACAGAAGCAAAAGTTTTCAAATCCCAAGCAAGAATTCTGCAGGTCAAAATGAGAAGCATGGTGGAGAAGGGTAAAAAGGTAGCTCTATCTAGAAAAACAACAAAAGTATAAATCAGCAATGAAGAAGAGAAAGTAAGGTGGCAAGCAGAAGAAACAAAGAAAAGGACAGCATCTGCTATGATAAAGAATGGTCTTGTGAGAAATATTATTAAGTGATAGAAAAGATTAGGGTCTCAAAAGGAACAGGAAAAAAACCCCAGCACAAATCTAACAACACCAAAAAGAGAACATTCCCTCAGGATGTCTGAAATATCCTCCAGACACAGGCACAAAGAGCCTGATGTCTGGAGCCCACTCACTGCTGCAGGCAGAAAGCTCTCCAATTACAGTCCCCACCATTAGAAAAGAAGTATCTTGAAACAAAACCATACCAAGGTCCTTTAATTACATTAAAGTAAAACACACAGGACAAGTCATACCATAAATTTCACTGCTAATGTTCAAATAAAGTTTATATTGTTTTGGAATGCATTTTTAAAGTTTCTTATATATATATATCTATATCTATCAAATTATAATAGTCCTTTGTTAAGATTAGAGCCAGAGCCAGAGTAATGAATATTTGCCTTCCAGACATCATCTCGATGCTTTATCAAATTAGTTATATATCTGAGAAAAATATTTAAAACATCAGCTCAGACTTATTCTGAATAGTCCTTCCACATAAACAAAATTGTGAAAATGGAAGTGTAATTCAATAATTCTAAAAAAGAACCAAAAAAATAAAAATAAATAAAAAATTCAGAAAGTCAACCACAAGTTTTTAAACAAATTGGTATTAAATTCAGTATTTGGAAATCCAAACAGCTAAAGATTTTAAGGTATTACTTGAAGTACAAAGGATTCCAGTCAATGACTTGCCTATCCAGATTATTGTGTATTGGTCCTCCCTGGCCACACTCACCTACTCCTTTTTTACATAGATGTAAAAATAGCAATAAACACAAACTCTGCAAACGCACCTGCATCCTGAGAAACCAGAAGGCTCTGCAGTACATTGGGATGCTCAAGGGGCTTGAAATTATCTGTCTGTATGCTCCAGCAGATGCCTTCCAGATAAGGATTTGGTCCCTTCCACACACAGGGACTTGAACAGTCTTTCAAGAAACTAAATAGACCCTCCTCCTTGATCCCACTTGCCATGGATTAAAAAGTTCTGTCAACCCTATTATGTTGCCATAAAACCAATTTTTCCAGTTTGGTTGGCAGCTTGAACTACAGCAAATGAGACCACTTGCAGCAGTAAGAGAAGGCAGCACACATACAGTCAGGCAAAGTGGCTGGCAGAATTGCTGTGCTCAGAAACATGCAGACTCTGGAATTATCTTGGACTTTGTGTTCAAACAGCCTTCACTTCCAGACTCTTCCAGGGAGAACAGAGAGCTGGAGACAATACAAGATTTCTGAGTGACTTCTGTAAGATTGCAACTTCTCCTGAAGGCTGAATCAACAGTGGACAGACTGGACTAAAGTTTGAAAAAGAAATAAAGTGCTTAGTCTCCAGTGCTTTTAGATGTTCCATACCATGCAGGCAGTAAGAACTGTGAAAACATTTCTAGAAAATATATAATTGGTATTAATATTTTGAATTTCACTTCCAGAAAGATATGAGATTATTCATTCGAAGGACTTCATTCAGATGTTCCTCCATACTACTCAAAATACATCCGATTTCATAAATGGCATGACCCTATCTCACAGACTGATCCCATGACTGATGGAATAAGGTGAAGATACTACTTGGAATTATCTCCAGCTTTTGCCATGAAAATGCCCAGTATGAAGGTCTTCATTTCTGGAATTGAGTATTAGCATGCAGTCATCATGTCCATATGATGCTTCCATTAGAAGCTGCAGATTATTCCACACCATGTTAAAAAAATTGCATTAAATGATACCTCATATTGCCATCACTCTGATGACCCATTCAAAGAAACCACAGAAGAGGAAGAGTGGAAGTTTTGTGAATTCAGGCATTACATGGTGCCAGGATGAAAGAAGTGTCAATGATCAGACAAGAATGCCTGAGCCAGATTTAATTTTGTTAATATTGTGTGGTCTGCACACCACTCATTAGCTGCAAAACCTGGAGAGAAGGTAAAGATGGATACAATCCATCAAGGCTTTCAGTTTTATCCCAGCACACACATGCAGGAAAAATCTCTGTGCAAGACAGTACAACATGCAGCAGATCACAGAAAGGGGCAATATATGAATACAAATATCTTCTCTACCAACAATGCTACTTCTCCAAGAAACAATGGGAGCCTGTGAACTAAGGGCAGGTCTATTCCAGACCCAAAACATCACCAAAGGGATTGATCATGCCTAAGATTTGCACAAATTCAGACTAGAATGAGCTGTATTGCTGGCAAACAGCAGTCAGCTAGCTTTGGTCATATGTTTCAGTTACATAAAGTACAGTACCTTAAACTCTCCCCCAAAAAAACCCCAAACTTCCAAGATCATTTACAACTGCAATTCATAAGCAACTTCAGAACTGTAAACTAATAACCCAGAATAAAAGTCTAATGTTTTTCCCCAGTGAGTCATATGTTAATAAAAAGGGTCATATCCTGGCTCATTTTAATTTCAGGGCTTTCATCCCAAAAGAATCACACAGTACAACCTCAATTAGTCCAATGCCATAGGGAGTGCCAAAAAAAATTTAATAATAACAGGTTTGGATAATCAAGGATTCAAACAACAGAGAGGATTTTCATTGTAATTAAGTTATTTAAGAACACGGTCATCTTTCATATAATAGCATTTAGACCAAAAAGATCAAGGGCAAACTTCATTTCACTTGTCCTAACTAAGACTGAGCAACCTTCTCCTTTGTAAACAGTTAGTGAGATATTCAGAATACCATGAGGTCCATCAGCTTTGCACAATATCCTTTATGCAAAAAAGGTACAAACTTTATTACTTTATAAAATGCACTAAGCACCTTTCTCTCTATTACCCACAAACATCAAGAAATGATGGAGTTCATGGGCTTCTGTCTAGGTAATATTATTCAGAGTGGCTGGTGCTACTGCTAAATAACAGTAACAAGGAGAAAAGGAAGGGTGGGTGATGCATCTCAAGAGGTCATTATTATCATATGCCCGCTGACATGGAGGAGCTAACAAGAAGTGTTCTAAATGTATTTGTATTTCAACTTCTGTACAATTGTGGGAATATTATCAAGTAAGTATCTGAACAAGTGATATCCAAGTTTTGATTTTATACCGAATTGATTGACTGTTAAAAGAAATTATATATTGTGTTTTGCATAACTTATACAAAATAGAGTACTGTTTAACTTCTTTCCTTTATCTCATCTGATGCTCCATACTCCTGCTTGCTTCTTACAGTATCAACTGTTGCAACAGTGAGAAACAAAATAGATGCAAAGTGAAATTAGCTTTGTGCAAAACAACTATGACCACACTCACATTTCCAGTTGTTTACATCTCTGCACTTTGTTCTGAAGGACAGACTTACAGTTTTTTAATAATTCAGTTCTCTCCACCAATCCTCTACACAAACTTTTACTTAGATTGCACCTAATCATGACCTTGCTTGCTCTGTAATCAATTTTTAAGCATTTCTAAAAGATCTTTCTATGACACAGAGAAACTCACAGTAATTCTGACAACAGAACTCTATCTCCTGATACCTTTGCTCTTTTCTTGTGCAACAAGCTACGAGCTGCTTGTTGCTAATGGTCAGCAATTTCAATTTGCAGCTTATCCTGATCATTGCAACTTCCTGTTTTTTATCCTGACAACTGAACAGAAGAATACAAGAGGAATGCTAAAAAATAAATTATCTACTTGAGGGTAATCATGTCAGCTGAGTATAGTTCAGATATATTTCTGATCTTTTTCATTACTAATACTTAAGCTTTGGTGCTGGCCTTTCTTGGCATTTATTGGAGACAGCCATTTTGCAAGACAGAGCAGTCATATCATACCTGAGTATTGAAACTCCCTGTTCTGGAAAGCAAATGCACCATGCTAAACATCCGGCCACTGTACTTCTGCCACTGCACTAACTGCTCTTTTGCAAAAGAAATATCTCATAAGATTATTTACATGTTTCCTCAAGGTCTTTCCAATAATTTTTGTTCCCAGCCCATAATTGCTTATAACTTTAATTGATTTTCAGTTATCATATATGGATAAGTACAGATGTCCTTTTCTAATGACTCCACTTACACAGAGGCTACTAGCCAGAATAAACACACAATTTAAAAGAATAGTCAGGCTTCCAGTCTTTTAATACTACAGGTCATTAAAAAAAAATACACATCCTTGAGAATATGAACAAGTTACAAGTTACAAGAAAAAAAGATTCATACCTGTTAAAAAGATCCTTGTGTCTGGGCTGTAAAAACTTACTTCATAGGTACTCAGTGCTCTGATCAGTCATTCAGCTATGCATTAAAATACCTGCCTCAGTCATACCACACCATCTAATATGCTAGGAGTGGAACACACAAGTCAGCATCATTCTAATACAAATGCAAACTTACATAGGAAACCCGTACTCGCCGTCGGTGCACCAGCCCACAGCACTGCATGAAGAGGACAGCAGGCAACACTCAGTGTGTGCTTTCACCGAGCCTCGGTCATTCCTGTCTCCTCTGAGACACTGTCCATTTCTCTTCACTTTTCAGTCCCAGGTGCAAGGGAACAGGTAGCAAAACGGCCACCCTTCAGCTCCAAAACTATGCCTTTAAATTATCATGAAGACAGATGAAACTTACTTTCTCTGAGTACATCAATCTCTTCTGCTTCCGATGATTTAAAAAGAAAGGCAGAAAAAAAAACCAACAACAAAAATCCAGAGGCACGTCTTTATTTCCTCAGCATCCAGTTATTACAAAGCAAATTCCATATTCCTGTACATCCTCTACTACACGTAGAGTTATATGAACCATTCTGAACTTAGCAGAGACAGAGACATAACAGGATCTTTGTATCTCAGACTACTGCAACCCCGGCTTTCTGAAGGTCTCTTGCTGCTGCCGCTGCTGCTGTTGTTATTGCTGCTGCTGCTATTACAGCTTTCTTCCCAATGCACAAACCAGCAACAGCATCCTTGCTTCAGCATTACCTCTGCTCTATCTTAGGCATATCTGATTTGTTATTTAACCCTTCCCAACAGCCTGGGAAAATGACGGAGTCTAGACTTCAATGCACTCTGGATTTGCAAGATTTCAGAGCCACCCTCCAAACAGGCAGATGCTTTGTCTGGCAAGACGTGTTTCACATGAATTGGAGGCAGGACTGCTCAGTGGCCTTGCTACCTGACTTGCATCAGAGGCACAGTCTCCTCTGCTGATGCTGTTTACAAAAAGGACTCCAGAGAACATTAAAACTCTGAATACACACTCAGAGAACTAATTTAATAAATGGATAATTGAGACTTACAGATAATGATTTTGAAAAGACAAATATAATGAGAAATTATTATCCATAAAGCAATAAGGGGACACTTCTGAAATCAGGTCAGATTAAATTAACCTGTTTATGATCATAGTTCATCACTTTTCTTATGGGAAAGACTGAGTATTCCAATACTGAAAAGGCTTTATAGTTACATTCTATCTTAAAACTCCATCCTTCACTACTTTATGGCAGTGGTCTGAATTTCAAACATGTCCAGTACTGTATATCTCCTGCCAGATGAATATATGAGGCACTTTTTTTAACACTGAGGTATACTTAACTCCTTCAGCACTGGCATTTTACTAACAACTAGAGTAAGCAATGGGATTAAAATAGTTATTAATAAAATAATAGTTATAATTGCTAAAATATTAGTTAATAAAATAATATTAGTAATATTAAATACAAGTATTATTATATTATTTAAAGTTGCAATGAGAAAATTAGAGATTATACAAGCTATCTCTAGCCTGTCTTTATGTAGGCTCTAATAAGATGACTAATGAAAGGCTTAAATCTTCCCAAAAAGGTAAAGAAAAGAAAGCTGGTACTCCTCAGAGATTGGTTTGGATTTAAGCTGGAAAGAGGGGATTCCAAAGAAGGCAAGCTATGTGTGTGAGTAAAATAATAATAATAATAATAATGATAATAATAATAATAATAATAATAATAATATCATCTTCATAATATACTCAAGCCAGTTTAATTGTCAGAGTTTTATTCCAGTGTAAAGCAAGGGGTCTGCCCAGTGGAGTAGGAAGCCCTCTGACTGTGATGAAGTCACGTACAAACCCAAAGTCTGCTAACTAAAATTCACCCCCTGCCAATTTCATGAACACTTCTTTTTCATGTGCAACATCCCTCTTAAAACAGTAAGAAATCAGTGGTGCTAAATATCTCTATGTCTTTGGGGGCAAAAATGCCTGTTTAGCCACTCAGATATCACCAGCTAGACTGGTTTGGGTGGGGTTTTTTGGGGTAGTTTTTTTCAGTTCAACTAACAGCCATCCATCCTTATGGACACCAATGGGCTGACTCTGACTGGTCTTTTCAAGCTGAATGTACTTTTGGTGTAAAGCCACAATTGTTAGTGAAGATGTATTGCTGATAACTCAGCTGGACCTGCAGATGCTCTCAGCATCTTAAAAAAATATAATAAGACTAATAAAATTAAAACCAGGAAATTGTGGATGTAAGGACCTAATATATACACCTAAAGCTAAGTTATTTTTATTTTACCTCCTACCACACAGTCTCATATATATTGATTTATCTTTAGCAGAAGAACAGAAGTTGGTAGCTCCCAGTGACCCATAAGGAACTGTCCTTGTAGCAATTTCTCAGTTCAAAAGCAGAATATGTGATCAATAAGAAATGCAGACCATTAATCTCCTCAGACTAGGGCTGCTTAGAGTTATTCTAATAAAACCATTACTAATAGCAATAATGATAACTAGCACGAAGGGCAAAGCATTTTGAAGTAGGTCATACTTTACCATAAAAAAGTGTCACTTTTCAAAATAGCTAAATGAAATAAAGTTACTCAGAAAAATGCAGTGGTAGCTTACATATGTATACAAAATTCAGTTCTCTAAATTCTCTCATTATAATGACTACTTTAACTCTTGGAGAAGATCCAGACATAAAATAGCACAAATATAAAAGCCATGCTTTAACTATATGTTATTCATTCAACTTGATTTAAAGATTTGCAAATCTTATTTGGAAATTACCAATAATATTAGCTTCACATAAGGGTTTCTTGCACTGGTAAGGAAACAACATGAGAGGTAACAATTAATTTTAGAAATTTCAACTGCTTCTGAGGAACACAAGTCCACCTATGTTTTTAATTCTTCCTGAAATTTATCAAGATTCCCAGCAACCTCGAGCATGTCTTACAAAGCCAGTATCAAACCTCTGACTCAAATTACTCTGCAGCTGTTCTTACAACCAAAGACTTCATAATTTACACATTAAATCTCTCCTTTTAATACAGGCAGGAAATTTGTTTGGTTGTCTCTCTCCCTTCCTACTCCCAATTACTAACATACTTTGTCATGACTCCACGTCAAACAATTACCAAAAACAATTTTTAAAATGTGAGTCTGTGTTGCTTTTTATGGAGATGTAAGGAAAGAATGACTATATGGGGATAGAAGGGACACAAGTCAAACTCATCTAATTGAAATACAGAAAAATTTTGTGTTCAGCAAATATGACTTTGTCACAGTCCCCATAGGACAATGCAGTGAATACAGAATCAGACCACTTACATTTTCTGTTAAATAAAAAAAAAATAATGTTACCTTAAACTGAAAGTGCAACAAGGCATCTAAACCAAAAATCATTTTAAAACCCTAAAAATCTTACTAAAAGATAGACAACTACCAAGCCAGTAAAACGTATTTTTCCCTGCTCTAAGATGAAAAAAAACCCCTATGAGTCTTGTTTTTCTTGTGATGTGTTTTTGCAATGACCTTTCAGTTAGCCATTATCATTAAGACAATACCAAGGTTAATGTAGTCAGGGATTGATTTTATTTTTGCATACAGGGCAAAATGATAGCACCTTCAAAAAAGGAGCTTATCAGACACATACAAAACATTTAAAAGACTTGTACAGGCACTTGGCAAGCAGGAAAAAAACAGTGAAATATATACCAACAGGTACAATAAATAAGGAGAAAATGTAGAAGTCTTTTGAAGCAATCAGTGAGGCTCATTTTTCAATTTTTAGATGCAGCTTCTCCAAAGGTAAGAGAGCATGGAAGAAAGGACAAAAGTTCTTATCTGAAATTAAATGAACAGGCTGGCATGAAAAGGGAAATAGGAATGAACCTTTAGAAAGTAAATGAGTGATACAGCTATTTGTGTTGTCCTCAAGTGCTTCATTTCATAGGTTATATAAACTGAAGGGTGAGGAAGGAAACAGAGGCTGTCACAGAAGTGTTATCATTTACAGTAATTTCACACTCATAAGCCGCACCTGGTTATAAGCTGCACTTCCGAGTAACCGGGAAGACCACGGAATTTGTCCATAAATAAGCCGCACCAGGTGGTGAGCTGCCCTTTTTCTTTTTTTAAAGCGAGGATCCATGTGCAACAAAGTAACGAGTTAGTAACAGAATCGCGCAATCGCAGGGTTTGCTGTCAGGTGCACAATTTGCAAACAGTTTTCACAGATCAGCGAAACCTTTAAACGCAGCCCCAGGCACCCTCCTGTGCAGCAGGCCCTGGCACTCCTGCTCCTGGCGCTCCCTGCGCCGCTCAAAAGCGGTGGCTCGGCGGGCTGGCCGCGTGGCGGTAAAAAGCGGCGGCAGAAAACGGCAGCAAAGCGCAAAGCTGGCAAAAGCAGTGGAAATGCAGCGGCAAAGCAGCTCAGCTTCGAGCAAAGCCGGCAAAGCGGCGGCTCCCTCCCTGGCTGGCTCGCACTTCTGGGTTGCCATTTCGCCAGAATTTGTCCATAAATAAGCCGCACCTGGTGATTAGCCACACTTCTGGGATCAGCTGGATTCTTCAGTGATGCAGGTGTGGCTTATCAGTGTGAAATTACTGTACTTTGATTGGTTTCTTCAGCTAACCAGCACTGCCTGGGTGAAGTCTCTGCCAGCTCACAGTCAACTGAAGCTCATGGCCAGATCTTCCATAATGTGATCAAGAGATAATTAGATGGATCTGAAGTGTTCAGTGCCAGCAAGCTCAAGGCACTGCTTCCCCGGCTCCCTTAAATGGCATTGCATCCACTCGAAAGGAAAGAAATGACAAAATAATCCATGCTGAGTCCTTCTTCTGGATGAAAAAAACTCAAAACACAAGACAGAACCTGCCCCTCCAAACCCTCTATAAAAACTCACAGAAAAAATGACTGTCCACCTGTGGTGAATCCTTCAGGATCCTTTAGAATGGAATATAAGTTCCATTACATTATTACTTCAATTTATCCATTAAAGGATTGAAGTAACAAAGCACTGCTGGAGATCACCGAGTCCAATCCCCCAGGCAGAGCAGATTCAGATGGAATAGGTTGCTCAGGGCCATATCTGAGTTTCAAGTTATCTCCAAGGATGAAGGCTCCATAAGTTCTCAGGGCAACCTGTTAAAGTGCTTGACCATCCCCACAGGAAAACAAAAGCCTTTATCTTAGTTTAACTGCAATTGCCTGCATTTTCTGGCTCTTGGTTGACTCTCTCTAATATATTTCTGTCCCTCTTGTCCTGGGGAACCCATAACTGGATGAAGCACTCCAGATGTGGCTCACCAGTGCTGAGCAGAGAGAGGTCATCTCCTACCTGCTGGCAGCACTTTTCCTAACAAAGCCTTCAAGGCTGGTGACCTTTGCTGCAAGGACATGTTGCTGGCTCATGCTCCCTTGGATTCCATCAGGATCCCAGGGCCTTTCCTACAAAGCTCCTTTGTAGATGATAAGTCTCTACCAGTGCATGGGGCTATTTTCTTCTGGGTGGACAACACTGCCTTTCCCTTTGTTGAACTTCATAAGGTTCCTGTCAGACCATTTGTTCAGCCTGTTAAGGTCCATGTGGATGGCAGCACAACCCTCTGATGTATCACCACTTCTCCCAGTTTTGTAGCATCAGCAGACTTGCTAAGGGTATGCTCTGCATAAATCACCCAGACTATTATATAAAGAGGTTAAACTGTAATGGCTCCAGACCCACCTGGGGCACAAAACTAGTGACTGGATTCTAGCCTGGGCTGGACTTCATGCTGCTAAACAGTTTAGCCTGGCAGCTCTGACAAGTTTCAATCCACCAGCCACTTACTCATTCCATCACTTTGTCTATGAGGATGTGCTTTGAAACAGCTTTTAAAACCTCACCAGAGGCAGGATAACCAGCATGCACCCTCCTACTCTTGTCCTCTAGGCCACTGATCTCATCATAAAAGGCCATCAAGGTGGTCAAGCCTGGTTTTCCCTGTGTAAATGGATGCTGACTACTCCCAGTCATCTGCTTATCCTTCATATGTTTAACCACAGTTTCCAAGGGAAATTGCTGAAGCACTTCCACAGGGATCAAAGAAAAGGTGACCAGCCTGTAGCTCCTCAGATCCTCCTTCTTCTTCTCACCCTTCTCACCCTGGTTATATTTACAGTAATTTCACGCGTACAAGGTACACATTTTTGACAGAAGTTTTGATCCAAACCCAGAAGCGCACCTTATACGCCGGTGCGTCTTATATATGGACAGAGTTCGGAAAATTGCCAACCTGGAAGTCCGAGCCCGCAGCAGCCCTGACCCGACCCCGTATAGCCCCGAGTGGGGCTGGGGCTGCCCCCCACGGCAACCCTGGGTGGGGCCGAGGGCCAGGCGGGGCTGGAGGCTGGCAGGCCCAGGAACTGCTGGGGGCTGGGTGCTGGTGGGCTCGGGAACCACCTGGGGCCAGGTGCTGGCGGGGCTGGGGGCTGGGTGGGACCGGGGGCAGGAGGAAATGCCGGGGCCCACGGCACGGGGAGGGTGACTGGGGCTGCGTTTAAAGACTGGGCCAATCTGCGAAAACTGTTTGCAAATTGAGCACCTGACAGTATTCTGTTACTAATTAGCTACTTTGTTGTGCACAGATCTCTGCTTTTTCTTCTTTAAAAAAAAAAAAAAAAGTGTGCCTTATATGCAGGTGCGCCTTATACATGGACAAAGTACGGTAGGTTGCCAACAACCTGGAAGTGCGCCTTATACTCCGGCATCTTATAGGCGTGAAATTACTGTACTTTTTTCAAGTCCCTACAAACTTTCGCTAATCAGCATGACTCCTAAAAGATTATTAAGATCCAATTTACTCAGATGTCAGTTTTGTGGTATGGATACTCAGTGTAAGTCACTGCCCCTCAAAAAATCCTCTCCCCTAAAATGTTACACACACATTTAGGTCTGATTTTACCACCTGCATCATAACTTCATTCTAAGTATGTACATAGATTCCTAAATTCACATCAAAATGTCCAATTTTCTTCTAATTTTAATCCTTCCAAAGCTTTTCAGGCTCACTTCTTGGCAGTTTATCAGAGCCAGTGTTTGACAAATAATGTATTATTTTTAGTAAATGTTGTTGGCATATTGGTCAGTCTTTAAATAGATGAAATTACTTATTTCCATTTAACATGAAGAATTTTAGAGAAGCTGATTTGAGATTTTTAAGCCACTCAGTTATCTACAAATAAAATATTTAAGTATTTAAGCATTTGTGCTAAACTGGAAGGGCCTATGGTGACAGAGAAATCATAACAAAAACATCTAAGTCTTTTTGGCAGAATAAGCTGTTTGTGAATCCTTCAGTTTTCTGAACTGTAGAGAAAGTGATGTAGTCTTTCCCCCTTAAAAATCAAAACTAAATAAAAAAATTTACTTTGCTTACAGATTACAGGTAAAAAACCTGTATGAGATTCTCAAAACCAGTCCAACTTTTACAAAGCATTTCCTATGTATTATGCAATTAACCACACTTAGGAAGAAGAAAAAACAAAGTAAAAATTTGGAAAATGATTACTTTCAAATGGTGTCATCTTTCTCTGCATGACATTTTATTGATCACGTGCTGTACTCAATTCTTCCCAAGGCTTTTCAAGAACCTGCTTTTGTTGATGTCTAACTCTTCCACTGCTCAAAAGACCACAACAATGTACCTCAGTCAGCTGCTTTTTTAACAGTATTCCAAATTGTTAATTCTACTGTATCATCCATATATGATCTCTATTGTCCAAAAACCCCCTAAGAAATTAATTTAGTATGAAAAAATACTCAATACTAGCTCAAGAATTCTGCATTCAGATAACATTTTTAAACAATAGTTCACTGATTTAATCACTGACAATGAGCTTTTGCAAAGTATGAGTCCCATCTTCCTCTCTTCCATCAGAAAAGAATGTTGTTGACTTTTTATTAATTTTATAAATGTCTTCTTCTCTTCCACCCTTTCCCTGGAAAAGAATATCAGTGGTAAGGAGTCTCTGTTTTCATTAAGCCAGCTTCCTGCTGGCTGCCTCTACCTCAGAGCTGTATTGCTCAATATTTAATTTTCTTTTCTTATAAAGCTGCTGAAGTTGCTTGCAATTATTTCTAAACAGACTGCAAAAGAGCAAAACTTTTTCAACTTGAAATATTTTGATTTAGTTATCTATCACTATCATATTTTTGCTGGTTTAGATGTATTCATTAGCAATATTTAGATATTGCTTAAAACATCCATGTTCATATAATTACTGAGCAAAAATAACTTGAATAATTTTTTAATTATCCTTTAATAAAACAGTCCCTCAGTGTTGATCCTGAAAAGAAGCAATGTATGCAAACCCTACTGTGCCTACTAATCTAGAGATGTAAAGCAAACTGCAATATTTTCAAGCTCATTTTTCAATGTTAAAAGCTCCACAAAGACAGATAATAAACTATTTCCTTCAGATGATCACTAACCTAGGTTTATATGAATCTGTCAAGCTATGGTCCAAGCTGTAGCTGTTCTCATACAGATTTACGTCAGAGAATTGCAACCAGCAAGTCATAGTTTAAACTTTATTTGACTTATTTGAAACTGAATTCCTAAAAACTCAAACAAATAAAATAAAATACTTCTTACAACATCCGGCATAAAATTCTGGAATTTTCTGCCAGTGGCAGTACCACAGACATTACTGGAGAAGAGGGGACAAATTCAAGGACAGCAGTCACACAAGCTGACACAAACGCAAGTAGTCAAGTATACAGCCTCCAAATACCAAGGAAAACAAGGACCCTCAAAAAGCCAAAGGTCTCTTGACAGACACTAACCAGCCTAAATTTAACTACAGCTAGAGATAGACTACTGTGCTAAAGGATCACCACTTTGATGCAGGAAGAGATTTTATGTGATCTGGTATCCTCACTATCCAGTCTTTTTTAAAAGGGATTTCTGCTTACAGACATTGTCTGCCTGTCAGCTGAGGTTCTTTATGTCTCATTGTTCCCTTTGCCTGCAGTTCATTTTGTCTCGTTTTATCCAGAAACATCAACTGTATTTCAACTTTTTTCTTGTGATTCTGCACTTGGACCCATCACCCTCTGTAGTGGCAGCCTCCTTTTTGGGTTCTCCTATCAGACAGGTGTTTGAACACATCATGTTTCTTAGCGGTATTTTCTCTTCTTGCTCCAATTTGTCTCCAATCCTACTGTTTCCACCTGAGAACTCAGATATGTTCAGCCCCCAGTTCAGGTCATATCATGCATACACAGATGTTATCAGAAATCTCATTAGCAATGCACATATGGCAGCTCCTACACGCAGTGATCTTTGTTTTCTCCTTCATGTGAAGGTCATCTCTCATGCCATCTCAGATACTATCACACCTCTCCCTTGACCACAGCTCAAAAGTCAAGGATTTGTTTCTTTCTCATTAAAGACAATCTGCACTCCTGCTTCCTTTTTCTTCTGGTTCTATGTCTACTCATTCCTGTACTTTAGGGATTTATTGTTACTTTAGAGATTATTATTACAAGTTCCAAAAGTTAAATAATTTGCTACACTGAATCTGATGATATGAATGTTATGAAATATCAAGAAGATGTCCATGCTATATATCTTATTGGTTTCAGTTCCTTATTGTCATTTCTTATTGTATGCTGAATGCTTTCTTGATGTATTTTGATCAAGATGCATGACAGCCCTTCCTATAGCTCTATAGATAAATTTCTTAGGGAACAAAGCTTTATGTAATTCTGTGATTCTTCCTTTCACGCAGCACATGCTCCTCTCTTCCACCACCTCATCAGATGCTCCACTTGTCAGACTATATAATTCAAAGACTGGAAATTTCAAGGATATTTTCTACAGGCTTGGCAACTACTAGAAGATGGATAAATTAAGAGACACACACATCCTTGATAATTATGACTGATAACATAGATTGATAATAAAATACGATTGATAATCGTTTAAATTATAATCAATCATCTCATGCTTTGCCATAATGCCATATCATGCTTACAGGTGTGGGAAGTCACAACACATATAACTTTGAAACAGTCATAGCACATGCTGCTCCTTGCCTAGAAAGAATTATTGGGACACATGACATAAAAAGGACATAGAGCAAAAGAAAATCATGATTCTGCAGCTCTGCTGCTCAGACAACAGCTACGTTTTTCCTTTAGACCTTTCAAGAGAGATTGAAAGACAATATTACATGGCCAAAAAGCTATTTACTGCAATCACATTTTCCAAAATTGAATATCAAAGTTAATTTCAAATGTCCATGTTATGGATAAAGATAAACTTTTTTTCTGTTGAAAGAATTCATTTTCCTTCAACATCTCTCTTTAAGTCAATTTCTACTAAATGTAAATAAGGTCAGGTCAAACTGTAGGAGGAAAAAAACCCCAAAAGGTAATATTTCTAGTTTGAAAAAAAAAAGCGAGGCAGGGTGGGGAGAAAGAGCTTTACGTAAAAATTGAATTGGGGAACTGCCTTGCCTGTGGCTTTGCGCAGTCCACAGAGAAGATGCCAGGTGGAAACACTGTCCAGAGGTTTTGGGGGTCATTAGTGCACCCACCCCACATTTCTTGCCTACTGCAGCTGTTCACAGCGCCTAAACCACCACAGGGTGAGAAGGCTGAGGAAACAGCTGGCGCAGAGTTTCTATTTTAACAGAATTTCACAGAAATATAGGCACTAAAACATACGAAATTACAATTTACAGCCA
>VRYO01002734.1:19964821-20029795 GCA_009812075.1 Sialia sialis
CAGAGCTCGGTCGGTGCTGCTGTCGGGTGGGGCGCGGTACCACGGGATGTGAATGGCGCGGCTGGGCAGGGACAGGGGCAGCGACAGGGACAGGGGCGGGCGGTGCAAGTGGCGCCGGTGGTCCCAGTGGCCCCGGGCCCAGCATGCCACACTGCCAGAACTGCCTCCTGCCGCGCAGCTCGGGGCCGCGGGCCACCCATGGGCGCTGCCCCCGCCGCTCAGGGCTGCAGCCGGCAGCAGGCCCGCGGATGGCATGGTGCTGCTCGCCCTGAGCCTGACCGGAGGAGGACGAGCGGCAGCAACAGGAGGAGGAGGATGTGGAGGGGAGCACCCATGGGGCAGGGGCACGAGGCACCCGTGCTGTGCACTCAGCTGCACGGGCTGCGCCTCGTGTGCCTTTAAACGCAGCCCCAGGAGCCCTCTCTGTGCCGCGGGCCCTGGCACTCGCACTCCCACCCCCACCGCCTGCCCCGCTCCTCGGCGACCCTGCTGCCAGCCCGCCTGTCTCTTCCTGCCTGGCAGAGGCAGCAACCTTGCTGCTGGCCGGCCCGTCCCTCTCCCTGGCGACCCCACCACCCGCATGCCTGTCTGGCTCCTCGGCGGCCCTGCTGCCAGCACACCTGCTCTGCTCGGCAAAGCCCGCTCCCCACCCGCCCGGCTGTGGCTCCACGGCAGCTCTCCGCCCGGCCAGCTCACACTACCAGGTTAGCATTTCACTGATTTTTCCATAAATAAGCCGCACCTGATGATTAGCCGCACTGCTGGAGTAGGCTGGATTCTTCAATGAAAAATGTGTGGCTTATAATCATGAAATTACAGGCAATTTTATTGAAAAGAAGTCTGTTTTTCTAAATTTGTCCTTATTACTAGCTAATTAATAAATGTATTCAAAAGACAATTACAAGATGCTTGACAATTGTTTTGTGAAGCATTTATAGATATCAAGACACTGGAAACATTTAAGAATGCACTGCTATGAAAATGTAAATATTAACATTTAAAAAAACAGCATAACAAAACTTTCCTCTTATGATATTCTCACTAACTTCCAAAGTCTTCTTCAAACATTCCATTCATAATTACCAAACTTGTTGGACTCTTGAAAAACAGCTGTCTAATATATTCCTACTGAACCGTGTTGTTACTGATTGGCAAATCATAGAAGTTCAAATGCTACACAAACTACATTTTTTAAGAAAGCCAGAACACCCAATGATAATTCCTTCTTACAAAACAAGGGGAAAACCCCACCAACTTATTTTTTATAATATCTATCACAGCTTATTTAAAGCAAAAAATTTCTAGGAAAACAAATCTAATACAGTAAAAGCAGCTGGTGCAATATGAGTGGATTTTCTTAAAATTATGGGCAATATTTCACTATTTCCAACCAAACAGAATGAAGAAACAATTGCCTTTCAGACTAGTTTCCTAATAAAACTTCTGTCTCCCTCTGTACTGGGCTCATTTGCCAGTTTTGATAGTATTTGACCTCACTAAGCATTAATTTCATTCAGATTTGCTTAAATGAGTAGCCAAGTAAAAAGAAACTGTAGGTTCTATAGGAAACACCGAGGAATAAACATGGCAACCATTACACAAAGGACCTCTATTTTGGACCAAATGTCTTCGAAGCTAAGGATAAATATATTTGAACAGATTTTGAAACAGAAAAATAAATCCTACTTTATTATTAAAATTTCAGCACACTTCATTAAAGTAATTCAAAACATTCTTCTGCAAACTTACCCAAGACCCGAAAAGAATGTCTGCATTACGCAATGGCAAGTGAAAAAACACACATTACTACCAGTTTTATGGCACTCTCTGGGCTTTGCCAGTCTCTGTGGGGATGTGGCTTCCCCAGCCCCTGCCTCTATGGGCAGCTTCTAAACACCAGACAATGAAAGCCCAGAAATCCTCGAGCTCCAAGGCTGGGGTCATGGGGTAGGAGGCAGAGAGAGAGACAGCAAACCACAAGGTACATCTCTGCCTCCCTTTGGGCTCTGCCAAATCAGAGGCTTTTCCTAAATCAGCATTCTGCCAGAAAAACACAACTGAAGCAGGAGACCTCAAGTTTCATCCTAGCAAACATGCCCCATGACAAACATGGATGCAAATGTCACAATGGCTGTGCTGGGTATTCTTGTCTGGAGTTGGCTATGTTCCCAAAGTTCCTACAGACCACAAAGAACACTCTGGGGAGCAGAAAAGAAAGAAAGGGAGAGAGAAGAATATGCTTCTGAAGGTGACTTCTTGGGAATTTTAAAGGATAAATGGATGAAAAGTAGAAGAAAAAGAGGCAGTGCTTAGACCATAGCACCAAAGCTTGGACTGGTTTCATAGGAAAGAAGGGTAAACCTGGGCAACTCAGATGGAAACAGATTTTTTCATTATTTATTTATTTTTAATAGAGACTTTCAAATATTTCTCCCCATTTTATTTTAAGCACTTCCAAAGCAACTCAAATAAAGCACCTTGGATCTCTTCAGTGTCCAAAAAAGGATGCAACATGTGAATGAACAAGAATTTCCAGATGGCACATCTTGTGAACTCGAACAAGATATCCCTGGGGTATTAACTAATGAAATCTCTGCTTCCTCCACCTACTTGTTGCTTGAAGAATTCAGATAGCACCAAAGCATTTCACTGGAAATGAAAACACTTTAAACCTCACAGTCCTACTCTGCTTGAAACCTGATGCGGTGTCAAGAAGCTCCTGTCTCCTGAGACAGACTCCATACATGATAACTTAAGCCTGACTAATCTTGGCTTCTCTGTTTGGATGGCACATTGTTTTGATAACAGAGTGATCAGAAGTTCAAACAGACTGGAATGAGGAAAGAGTAGCAGAAGAGGGAGTGCAGGCTTTAGAGCCGTGCAATGTACAAATCATAAAGAATACAGCCCACCATTGTGGAATGCAGCATGTCACTGTAAGTTTTTGTCTTCTAGAGGAATAATCAAGTAAAAAACTGTTACAGTAGCAAACAAAAGCATAATACAGAAAACAAACTGCAGTGTTCTGTGCTGCTAATACCTTTACATTTCCTTTCCTTGTAGATGCCACTTTAAATCCTGGAATGAGTATAGTGATTGACATGAAATGGTGACTAAAATAACCAAAAAATAGAAGCTCCATTCTGAAAAGCAATGTGAACAAATAACTAAAAAGGCGTCAGGATTCAAACCATGTCCTTTACAAAATAATTTTTGAACTTTTACAGATTAAGAAAGTAAATTGTTCTCTGATAAAAGGAATAATCAAACTTTTTTACACAGAGATAAACAGTACATGAAATACTGTATTTAGAAACCCCAATATTTTGTTTGATCTATTATGAAACGTTTAGTTTCTGTATTCTTAAACTACTGAATTAAAATAAAAATAAAATAAAATAAAATAAAATAAAATAAAATAAAATAAAATAAAAATACAGTGTGCCTTGAAAGCAAAATCTTTGAAACAGAGCCAGAACTTAAATTTCCCTTTGCTAACTTCATTAATTTACAATGTAGCTTAATATGCTGCAGGGCTCTGCTGTCAGCCAGCCAGATGCTTTCCAACTGCCCACCATGCCCTCCCCAGGGAAAGACTGGGAACTGGCAGTGGTATCCTTCCCAGATGAACAAACATAGGCCCCTTCCCACACTCACCAGCACTCTGGCCTGGAAGGAAAGTGATTGCTGATGTGACAGGAGCACTGGGGACAGGACACATCTCCCCCTCTGCACACACTGCCCTGGCGCTGCTGCACTCCTGCTAAAATCCACAGCAGTTCCAGAACTGGGACCTGCTTCTGGAGCAGATGGTCCAGTTTATCCCACTTTATCTATGGAAGAAGGCTTGGAGTGGCCCAGGAATATCTAATTTCAATCTGTTCAACTCCAGCACTGAGACTGGTCATGAATGGTTAAAAAATGGCTAAGAGAGGACAGCACACCCCTTCACACTTCTGTGCTATACCTCAGCTCCGGTATTTCACTCTCTGCTTCATGAAAGTCAAAACAGAACAAATCTTTATGCAAAAAGATGTTCTGTTATTCCCTTCAGTCTCTCACCTACTCTTCACAGTGCATAAAAATCTTAACTTCTGCTAATTCAGGAGTGTCTATCCTTACTTGAGGACAATCTCTTCCATAAACGTATGCTGCAGCTCTTTTAAAAAGCAACACGGTACTTCTGCTCTTCTCATCACAGCTTTACCAGGTCACTACAAGCAGTTACATAAATCCTGCTTTCTGCCATCACTTGACATCATTCACTCTTTTTAGAACTTTTCCTCTTACAAAAAAGGTGACTGTCATAGGCTTGACAGAACTTTCTTCACATATTGCAGAGGGCAGAAGTTAGCTGCCATCCAACTGCAAGCAATAATTAATAAGTTTTGGAAACAGAACCAAAAGACAAAAATAACCTTCCATGACCAACTTATACCCTCACTGTTTTTCCACAGAGGATTCACAGTGCAGTTCACTCACGAAATGGCTGATTTAGACTATGACTGCATATTGCTTTGGTTACAATAGAGTACATAAATTATATTAGCAAAGAGTGCAGATGGATTCAGATCAGTTATGGATGTGCTCCTGCATAGCATCAGGTAAGTTGTGACACTTAGTAACAGGCTAAACATCACTATCATGTGGCACACACCAAATGCCTGCTCCGGGATGATTACCAGCTTGGTTTCATTCACAGATGAAATGAATCAGAAAGATGTGTCCCAAATTTTATCTGTCCAGGATCACAGACATGGGAAAGTTTGTACATCTTACATTTAGCCATGCTCTCCAGCTTGTAATGTGACACCAGTAATCAACATAGTCAGTTTGTGAGCTGATTTTTGAAAAAAAACCACTAACAAACCCACAATATTCAGAAGGGGAATTAAAATATTTTAGAGCTTTCCTTTTTTTATACCAGGGATTATAACTGGTTCTGAATGTATAGCTCTTTCTCCTTTGAAATACAACTCAACATTGGTTCCTAAAGGAAGCATTAATAATCAATTTGAAAAGTGTTGTTTTACATATCTACCCATTCCTATAATTGTTTTATAGATAGAAAATACTGAAAGGATTAAAGAAAAAAACAAAGACACAGGGTAAAATCTATACATTAGCCCATTCCCTTCTTTTCATCTTCACAAGAGTAAGGAGGGTTAACAGGAGCTAGGAAGAAAGAGTCCAACACATCTTTCACATTCTGAGCAGCTTGAGACTTTTGCAGGGTAGGTGAAAGAAGATGTGCCTGGAACACACTAAGCTGTCACTTCCCTCAGCAAATTAAATACAGAAGTGACAGTACTAATGAAGTGGCAAACAGGTCCAGGCTGTGGAGAAAGATGAATCTCATGAAAAACACCCCTATGCCTGAGAATAACCAAGAGCATTACTCGGCACCAGTGACTCATGGAGATGAGTATCTGCTCACAGATGTGACATTGTTGGCATTGCATTTGTCACAAGGACAGCAACCTTCCACTCACTGGCAGGCTCAGAGCCGAACTACCTTGACAAAGACTGGAGAAAACAAACCCACAATTACAATTCCAATCCTGAAGGACTTTTTTCCCTTTTCTCCTTTTCCCTTCAAATGGCATGGGGGTTTTCTTCCACCAAGGGAAGCAATAGCTGCAGCAATTAACTGTATTCACAGTATAGGAAATCGTTTTATACAGCTGCTGCCACACACACAATAGGCACAGAATGGTTCTGGCATCAAACAAAGGAGGAGGCAGTTTTCTCTTGAATGAAGTAATTAGTTGTCAAGCACGTTTATGGACTTGCTGTTTGAATTTATATTATGATCCAGCAAATTGTGTAGATTTAATTGCCACTAGGAATCTCTACAGTATGCTCACCATTTTTGTTTAAATGTAGCAAAGTAAGTTTTGCTTCCTGCAAGTTTGATTTGGAATTTAGCTCCGTTCGCTATATCTTACACAAAAATTGTAACGGCTGAGCAATGGTGGGAATGCTAAAATTAACCCAAAACAGCTCCAGAATTCTGGAAGAAAACAAGGATAATTTTCCTTTCTATTTTTTAAAGTAATAAATATATTTTCCATTTCTTTTCCTTAAACAAAATATGCAAAAAAACCCCCCAAAACCTCCCACCAAAACATACAAAAAAACCCAACACACCACCTTAGTTTTATCCTGTCTGCTTTTCACCATCTAGAATATTACTTGAGATATTTTTTGTAATACTTGATAATTTTCATTGTTCCCAACTGTGCATAGCACTTCAAGGAACTCAAACAGAGCAAAGCATGTGTTCCAAAGAGGTTGCAAAGTGATTTTCAGAAGTAGTACAAAGGGGGAAAAAAAAGCACAAGGACAGAAGAAAGCCATTAGTAAAATCAACCAGAACTCCACCATTAATAATAAATAAAACATATTAATCAACAAACTGATAAAAAGGTTGTTCAGTTAATATTCACAGCATGCTGAGCCACTAAAGTCAATTCTACACTCAGAAGCAAATGATTTAGACCTACAACCATTTTCAGCAAAGATACAATAAACATTATTTCACAAGCAGCTTCATTGCACTTTGACTTAACTCTTCAACAGAGAAACTTTCACTTCTAGAAATAAATGTACACCCAACACCACATCTTGTAATCTACTGAGACAAATGTTACAGAAACCTACCTTTGCAGTTAATATAAAGCACTGCTACGTAAAGCATCTCTTAAAAATAAGAATCAAATATCTGCACTACTGGTAATATTTTGCCTGCAGAAAACTGTGATCTAAACCCCACAAATCACATGGGCGTGATTTTGTGATTTTGCTCTTAGGATGCTATTTTGAGTCTAACCTTTCTTAAAACAAACAAACAAACAAACAAACAAACAAACAAAAAAAAAAAAAAAACAACCAACAACAAAAAAATAAAAATAAAAATAAAAATAAAAATAAAAATAAAAATAAAAAATAAAAATAAAAATAAATAGAGACTATTTCCATGCTAATTTGCAACCAGACACGAGATGTCTCTCCCTGAAGTGGCACCGATAATCTCTTGCTCCTCTTCTGACCCTATAAAGATATCCTGCAGATGTACTCCAACTTTACAGCAATATTCACTGAGTTTTTTTAAAGCCAATACAGCTCATCACAACCAGAGAAGTGAGAGATGCCTCACTTTTGCTGAGGAGAGATAAAGACAACCAGAAAGACAGAAATGCAACAGGTATAAAGGAAATCTCTGTAGGAAGCAGTCTTGTACACAAGCTCCACATACAAAAATAAATGAAAAATACTTCATCTGTAAAGACTATATTAATTTCTACATTAGTTGCTACATAACCACAAAAAGTAAAACTATACTCAAAATTATCAAGACATGCCTGATATAACACAGTTAAATGCAGTCCAGTCAATAACTGAAAATTATTTCTGCCAGCATGGTGCAAGTAACATTTCCTGCTCAAGAACACATTATGTGTGACTCAGTAATGAAGTGTGACTTCTATGGTTGCTATGACTTTTCTGTTTCCCCTAGATAGCAGTGATACAAAGAAGCAACTTAATAATGACTTATTAAAAAAAAAAAACAAACAACTTAGTGTTTTTGGCACAATCTCTGGATGACATGCTACTTGATAACTAACAAGCATCCATCTGCATATATTCATTCTGCACCTGTATTCAATACTATCCACACGGACATACATTTTAAGTCAAAAATTGATTTTGAAAGCAGTCCAAACCATAAACACAGCACAGCAGACTTCGTAGTGTCGAAGTAGTGTCCTTTAGACCATAACCATTTAAAATAACAAAATTAATACACCCTGATGTTTCCAGACGTCAGATTCTCAATACAGCTTGGATGACTAGGCTCAATTATCTACATTAGAGGTCTTTCATTTTCATTATCTCACATACAGTAATAACAAAAAACAAAACAAAAAAAAGAATGAGGTAGAACAAAAACATATGTTGCCCTCCATTTCAATTTTAACTCCTACAGAAAGAGCTTCAGACAGTTTTTTCCTCAATGCCTTGGGTGATTTAATTTTTAATTAAGCAGAGTAGTTAAACAAGACTTTAACTTTTAATATGAAAAATTGCACTGAAATGTACACTTACTTAACTATCAGAGGGTCTGCAATATAGTATTGGCTCCTTAATGGAATTTATCCTCTCCTTTGCAAATATTAACAAAGTATTTAAATTGTGAAAATCCATATCATTAGAATACAACAGAGAACACCCATGGTCCTTACAGACTGTGACAGAGCATTCCCATTCTTTCAGCAATGAGAAATACAAACCCTGCCAGTGCCATTTGTAATGTGTGCTGGAAAGGGTGCAATCCAGAAGCCAGTTCAACATGATCCCTCTCTCATAGAACCAGGAATTGTGCTTTGCGCTAATAGTTCTGCAATCTAATGTTTCTCCCAGATGAAAAAAATGAATATTTTTTTTCTAAAAAAAGGCATGAGACCTAAACCAGAAACTTCAATTACTAAGGTTTAGGCTCAATTACAAGAACAAAGCAGGCTCATTTGCGAAAACTGAAAAACTGATTACAAAAACCAAAAAACAGTGGAAAGTCTAAGTGCCATGACTACCTCCTGATTCAGCTGCTCTGATGGCAGGTAATGGGCACATGTACTACTCAACTTCAGCACGGTAAATCACATTAAGAACAAATCAAATTCACCACATTTAACTTCATATATTTACTGCCTTGAAAAAGAAAAAGACTAAGTTTTTGGGACACTTTAACTTGCTGGAACTCTGCTGGAAACTCAGCAGAGTGAAGAGGAGAAAGTATATGAAGTTCCTGGAGTGCATGGAACATAAATTCTTGATCCAGTTGGCAGGCAAGCCTACCAGGGATGGTGCTCCACTAGACCTGCTGCTTACAAACAGAGAAAGGCTGGTGGGAGATGGGGTGCTCTGAGGTCATCTTGGGCACAACAGCTACAAAATGATAAAGAGTTTTTGATTCTGGGCAAAAGAAAAAAGGGGGCCAAGAAAACCTCTGCCTTGGACTTCTGCAGGGTGGACTTTGGTCTGTTCAGGACACTGAGGAATGATAATGTTTATCTTGTTCCACTTAAAAAGAACACACATCACTTCTCTAGAATTCCTCTCAACAGAACAAAAAAGTTTGCTATATTATTATTTGCTGGAGGTTAAAAGTCTTAAAGAACATTTCACACCTTAAAAGGAGATCCTGATGTTTACAAAAGTATATCTCATTGCTCTTCCCAAGAACTCCTCTAAGCAGAACAAGTTTTTTTATTCTTCTATACTGGAGGCTAAATAATATTAAAGATTTCACATCGGTAAAGGGACTGTCATTAAGATTTTGTTTCAAAATTAGTTCTGTTTCATAACTCCAATTTTCTGCCTTGAAACTTTACCTTGAAACTTCACCAAAGCCATACACAGATGTACCCTGATGGTACCATTTTCCCATCTGAAGCGACAGGTCACAGAGCAGGAGGTTGATGTAGCTTCATGATTTAGCTAGTATCATCTAAACACTCCTTAACTGTGCAGGGAAAGTGGAAGGAGGGTTTTGGAGCCTCTCTGGGATAACAATACTCGGGAACAAATGAAACTCTCTTCATTTGCACAGTGCTCCAGGGGAGCGTGGTGGCTACAAACTGATCCTGACTGCTGGTCCCCCCAGGACAGCTTCTCCAGGAGCTGGTCACCCCAGAAGGGAGGCAAAGAGCCCTGCTCCTAACAGGGACTCCTCCTGGCACTTCAGATCCAGGGCAGCACTTTCATGCTGCATTGGCAATTGGGGTTGGAGCAAAACAAATTAAGTAGGAGCTATTACTAACCAAGTCTGGCAACTGATCACTGAACATTTTGCCGTAGTATGTATTAGATAACCTCACTAACCTCCTTCACATAGGGCTTTTGTTCTGGATACAGCTATTCTGCATGAAAAATAATCTCATCTTCACCTTGGGATAGTGACAGGATCATCATCCTCTCTGAGGACTCGTTCATGCCACCCTTATAGCATTTCTTGAAAACTTAATTTCGAAAGTCTTATAGAAGTTGGTTTAAGTTTTAGTTGCCAAAGCCAGTTATGAAGACTGCACCACAGCAGTGTTACAAGTCTTACAGCCCACCCCGCACAGGTTTTATTTCAGGCTGGCAGCAGGATGAAGGTTGGAGGCCGGGACAGCTCCAGCTTGTTCACACCCAGCGCCCCGGCTGCTGCTGCCTTTGGGAACTGCCGGAAGGCTACAGCTGTCACTGGAACTGCAGGCTGCACAACCACTTCTCTGGCTGCTGCAGCCTCCCTGCAGACCTGGGCTTTCTTTCTTCAGAGGCTCTGGGTGCCTTCTATACACTTATCCTTAGTTAGGGAGCGTGCTGCAGCAGGAAAAACAATTCCGCCTAACAGTGAGTTAATAGAGTTATTTTCTTCTAATATTAGAGCATTGAAAGAAAACTTTATCTGCCATCAAATTAACTTTGCAACTAATTTCTGCCAAACTGTTGAATCCAACAGTTGGTGGCAGAAAGCATTAATTAACATGTCACATTACTCTATCTGCTGTTAGAGAGTATTGATTGCAAGTTAACTATTACATGGGGTATCACAAAAAAATCTAAATGACACTTTACACATAGCAGCTCTCTGCACACCATAGCAACAGAGAGAGATTGAAGTAAAATGGTCTGGTTTCTATAGCAACTATCACACAGGCCATCTGTAATCAAAAGAAAACCTAGCAAAGGAAACCAAATGGGGGATTTTACACAGTGGAAGTCTATTCATGTTAGTAGCAGAAGACTATTGAACATATCTCTCCTTAATGTTCATTCTGTTCTAGTCCCAAAATATTATTTAAGTGCAAGAAATCTGCAAAAGCTTCTGGAAAAAAGCTTAATGGAATACTAATTAAGGCTCACCAGCACTATCCCCATCACTACAAGACAACCTTTTTAAATAGCGAATGTTTTTCAGACACCAGACATATGACCCTCAAGATCCAGAATCCAGGAGCTCATCAAGTATTTGGTTACTATTTCATTCTGAAACTCAAATACTGTAAGAGGGGTTTACTGTACATCCAGTAATATACTTCTATCTACTATACAGAATTGCTTTTAGAAAGCTAGCATTTCAGATAGAAACATTTAACCACACTTTTTCTAAAATATAAATAAATAAAGACTTATCTAACTTTTGGAAAAAAACAAGCAAACAAAGAAATCCAACAAAGAAAAGAAATTACTCCCTCCTATAATCAGAGAGGCATTTTTTTCGTGCAGCTCATGTCCTGAACAGAACAATATTATATTAATGCACACTACACGTGAGTGGAAGGTAAATTCAGTGTTAATTATGCAAGGCACTCTCTCCTTTACCTTTCAGTGTTTTGAATTCAGAAACTATAAAAGGGACTCTTACTTCTAGAAAGGAACTATTTCAACATTAAATGTAATTTTTGATAGAAATTAATTGGATATACATAGGCTGTTAATAAATTATAGACCTAACAATCAGAGAATAAGTCTTATTCTTTACATTGGCCCATTTCTTTCTCTTGGGAAAATGCTAATTTGCAGAACATCATCCACATGCTGAATGAGGGTATTCCAGCCTCCTAGGCTCATGCAAAGTAGAGAGGGGCAATCTGGAATAACAATATTCAGTTCTCTCTTTAGTATGGGGAAGGGGCACTAGAGAATCCCCACAGTGATCCTATCCTCTTGGGTTTATTCTTCACCAGTTTCCACGACAGCTGAAAACTAACCACAACTGGACTAAACCACAGAAGCTCAGCCTATCACCTGGATGGTCTGCATGTCCCCCTGTCACTTCCCTGGGATGACTAGAAGGATGACTAGATGGCAGCACTGGTGACTTCACCACACACTGTGCTTCCCTGCTCTGCTGAGCCTGACGCACCAAGATCAGAAGAAACAGAAATCTCTAGTCAAGGTGGTGGCTGAGAGAAAATAATTATGGCTAAATACTCATCAAGGTTGCAAACCTACTCCCTGCCTACATCCAAACAGCACTGAAAAAGCACACAGGCTAATAAATTGCTGTGGCAATGGCTGGACTTTCCCCGAGACCATCCTTTCCACCCTTCAGACATGGAAGAAAACAGCCTACCCAGGGCTGCTCCTTCTGGTAACATAAAAGCTGCCACACAAAAGACCAGTTTCTGGTCCACTCACACCATACGAAAAAGAAACACAGCCTACCCCAGACAGCAAAATATAACAGGAAAAAAACCCCAACAATCAGATTTTCATCACGAGGTGCTTTTATTTCTGTAAGAAACCTAGGCATGCATTGGCACTCAAAGCTGTAAGTTACTCGACTGAGTATAGTAGTACAAGAGAGATCAGAATGAGTCTTGTAAGAAGAGTCCAATACAGTGCTAAATACCATCTTTCATGCTACAGACCTTCTTCACCCATTTTGCAAATATAGCCGTATTTATTTAGAACTGGAAGTAATTTTAGCACCCAAGCAATCTTAGCTTGGATCTATAATTATCCCCAAAAATAACAACCAACTGTAGTCAGTATAAATTCTTTCACAGATATAGGCAAAATTGAATAGATCTAAAGCATTGTTTTCATAATTTTGTTCACAAACACATTTGGTGATTTTTCATGCTTCTAACATCAGTGAACTAGAAGCAAATTCTAGGATGTACATCCCTCCTGATAACACATACATGTGGGGAGCAGCTTCCAAAAACATATCTTCTGGCTGCATAAGTACCTTGTACTACTAACAATCCTTATTAATTTTTTACCCAGAGGTCAATAAAAAATGTAATCTTCTAATAGATTTGGACAATTGTGAGAAATTGAAGAATAACTGAAGAAAAACAACACCTTTATCTCTGATAGTAACACGTTTTATAAAATGCACTAGCACTTAGGGAAGGAAGCAGTGGAGAGATTGTGGAATGCTGAGGAGGAAGCCTTTAAATGGGTTATCTAAGGGAGTCACTAACACCCAAAGGAGATTACAGTCTTGGCTACTTCTCCACTAGCAATCCTGCAGCATCACAGAAATCATTCAGCATATCAACAAAAATCAGTGCCAATGCCCCTGCAGGCCTCCACTATACACAGAAAGGTTCTTATTTCAGACAAGATTTAGTCTTGGACAAAATGTTTACAAGCACACATACAATTCAACCATTGGTTTGGACCCTACTAAAACTGTGAAGGATTGTGGAACATTTGGGGCACACCTCGAGCTTCCGCTTTTACACAGCTGCCACTTTAGTTTCCTATCATGCTTACCAAAAGCATCCTAAAATGAGGAGATTTACTTCCTTTTCAAATTTAGAGTATTCTCAATATATAAAGAAAGAAGACCCTGAAATCTTGCAGTAAACCAGAGCTGACTTGTGTCCCTTCAGCAATATCATGTACATTTTCAGCACAAAGAACACCCGTGAGTTTTGCTCAGTTTTGATTTTTCAAACCTCAAAAGTGGAAACATGAGAGCAAATGGACTATCTATGGAGAAAATGACAATTTAGGAAAAAAACACCAAATCTCCTTAAAATGAAATTAAAATGTTCCACAAATGTTTACTAATAACAGTGTTTGATCCAACTTGCTTTGTATTTTCAAAATATATGTCTTACCAAGTTAATGAGCATTAATAATTATTATACTCCCAGATGTTCATAGTATCACAGCAATTGTACAATTCCCTGCAATTGTACAATTACTATACAACTTATGATATCTGGAAATTCTATGCTTATTCATTCATTATGTCCTAATATCTTGGATGCTATATATATATATTGAATGTATGTGCACTACCAGATAAATTAAAATTTATTAAAATTTTTAAAGTATCATGCATGAATCTTAAACACAAAATAATCCCATTGGAACAGAGATCTACTTCCAGCATACAATGGTGAAGTTTAAGATGTAATCAAAACTACTATTATTAGAAAGTTTGTCTTCAGGTCTGATATCTGTAACACTGTGGCATGAGAGATACTCAATTTTACATGACACTACAAAAGGTCAGAACTATTCCCCTAACCTTGTCAAGGCTGGCAAGACTGATAATTGTTTTAGGTAAACTTAGCATCCATGTCATGTGTATTGGACTAAATATAAAATTCAGAGAGCAGAGGGAACAAACATATATTTAGAAATTAAAAATGGAATTTCATTTTCCAGACCAACAGTTCTGTATCCAAAAATACAATTCTCTAAATATTAACCAGTTCACTGTTATCTGAGTATTTTGCAATTTATGTACAACTTGCACATGATTGTGTGTAAACTGAAAGCATCATTAAACTTCTTGTTGGTCTACTCTTCATTGTAAAACTTCTTTAGAACTGTGAGGGTTTTTTCTGTAACTCTTTGAAATCCAAAGCCATTTCAGCAAGTATACAGGAAAAAAATAGTAATTGTGAGTCATCTTCTTCCTAAATATGCTAAATAACCATTTAATAATGGCCTTTGCTTATTAAATCTTTCTTTTAATTCAATGAGACTGATAACATAAATTCAATATTCATTAACAAAGTTTCTTTTGTGTCTTAACAGAATTTAGAAGATGCAGAACACATTTGCACCGTAGTCAAAGTCAGTTTTCTTCTCATCAGAGCCAAAGTCAACACAACTGACAAATTATTATCTCTAAGCATCCTTGAATATGTGATTTAGTACTCCATATGTACTCTCTGCAGATTAATTCAAATGGAACAAACTAACAGCCATGCTTTTGTTTATTCACTTATTGAGAAACTTTATGAGACATTAAAGAGTGAAGGGCAAAACCAGAATTATGGAAGCACGTATTTTTCATGTGTTTGTGTCCTGAAGCTTAGACATCCCTTGGCTGACACACAACTAAAGAGTAAAAAAATCTGCAACATTGAGGGTCACTGAGAGAATATGTTCTGGATATTATAATTACATGCTTTCTCCTGTAGTAATTATGGACACAGTACCTTAGCCATTAAAAGATATGTCTGTTTCTCTAACAAAAACTGATATTTTATAAACTAGAGCTAGACATATTTTGTGTTTCCCTGAATACATATTGACAGATATCACATAAACAGATTACCCAAATAGAGCACACTATTGCCCTATATTATAAAACACTATAATTTACTCCTAAATTAAGCTATTGTACTTCCACGTTGAATATTATTACATTCTGAACATTTTTTTTAACTTATAATGTATTGTAGGAAATTTTGATGCTACTTTACTATGTAAATAACTGACAATGCCTGGGCAATAACAATTACGAAGAACTATCCCCTGTGCAGCAAACACAGGGACACAGAGTTGTGTTTCAGCAGCGATCATGAAGAGAGAAAGTACTGCAGAAACCAGCTATAGCAGCTTCTCTAAAATGTCCCAAATGCACATGCATTTTTGTTTTGCATTTACAGTATGCTTTGCTCAGAATCCCAAATCAATCATTACTGAAGCAGTATGATTTCTTATCCTCCCTTGTCTCTGATTAATATAGCTAACCTAGCTGAAGACTTCTCCACTTGCAAGAAAAAAATAATTTAAATAAATCAAAGAGAACAAAAAGCACTTAAAAAACTCAAACAATAATATTGATGTTGACTGCCTTCCTCTTTGTTTTCTTCTCCAATGATAATTTATCCTATGTATATTCTTCACTGTGTTAGTCAAAAAAAAAAAAAAAAAAGAACCCAAACAAAAACCTAATTTTATATTCAACACATGAATCCATCATGTTCACATATCTGGAATAATACTTTCTTGTAATGTCTTTCTGCTTTCTTGCCAACTTTCAATAACACCTTTGAGTACTTTTTAGCACTTTCAGCAGGATTTCCAGAAAATGCCAACTGCAGCATGTAGCTCAGCTTCATGGAGTTGAATACACGGTATTTGTCAAAAAATTAAGTGTGAGTTCTGCTGAATTCATTTTCATGTACAGCACAGTGTGTATTGAATTCCACTGTCCATTTTAAAATGTGTCTTTTTTTAGTGTTTGCTTTATATATGACTGGATTGTCTTCTGAGATAGGCCAAGAGCAGATCCCTGGACACTGATGTTTACAATCGGATTATCTAAACTGCTGGCAGCCACTTCGTAGACAGCTAAAGTGGTATGTTTTGCTGATCAGTGAGGCAATTTATTAATAACACAATATTTTTTAATTCTTGCAATCTAGCTCTAGTGCCATCAAATGCCAGCTAAGAAAACTGTAAGGTGTGACAGCTTTTAATTTAATTTCCTTGCATGGTAAAGAGATACCCCTCTGAACCACAAGAAGAAGAAATATTTCATTTAATTCTCCAGGCAAAACAGAATTCTTGTGGCTTTGAAGGATCTGTACCAAAAAACCGAAATATTTCTGTTTAAATAAACTATTAAACTATAAGCTGAATTTCCAACAAATGATTACTAATAGCAGATGTAATAAAAAGACATAAAATTTCATGTAATACTGTAACAAATATCACAGTTTGACTTGCTAGACACTATACTGACAGAAACTATACACTCTTGGCCTTAAAATTATTCCTGGCATTTTTTCAGAGAAGTACATGAAATCAAAGGTTATGTAAAAATGAAAATCATTTGGACATTAGTGGAGAATAGAATGTTGGGGATACAAGTAACCTAGTTTCCATGCCATTAAGAAAAGCAGTCTTCACAAACAATAAAATATTGCAAAGATCTTTTATAGCAGTTTCCTTCATGTTCATGAAGTCAAACCTACAACACTGTTTTTGTATACACTCATTCTGAACATCTGAGCTTCACAGTCAAATGCTCCATGGCCCCGTGTCTTAATCTTGTTAAGTCCCACCTTTATATAACTATAACAATTTCCAGACTTCAGAGACATTATTAGAAAGTTTACCTGAACACTGCTTGGACACCAGAAAAAATAATTATAACAAATAACTTTGGAAGAGCAAATTCAACAAGCAAATCATTTAAAGAGGGCATGCAACATGAGTTAATGTCTATATTTATATTATAATGCGTTATTATTTAGAAGATATTATTTTAAAAAATCAACAGAAAATAACACAGAAAAAGCCAAGCGTAGTAACTTTTTAAAAATTTCCTCTAAAACATGTAGCTGAAGGCCATCTAGTATTTTTATCCATTTCTCCTTTATATTCATGCTTAGAAATATTTCTGCTAGACTGTTTTTAAGAAGTAAAATAATCATTCGACAAAAATATCAAATACAGGAACACACAAGCATGAAATGGTGGTATTCAAAACTGAACCCCTGCCATCAAAAATTCCATAAAAATTATTATCTTCTCATTGCTATTCCCATTTTGCATTTTACAGTTTGGTGGCTTTCTGCACAGCCAAGGATGGGGACTAAACTGGTGAGTAACAGCATGATGCCATCCTGATCACGTTTCCCCATGGCAAACAACAGCAAGAATGACTAGCTAGTACTGCTCTGGCCAGCCATATGGAACTATCTGCAGAAATCTATACCTCTCCCTAGTATCACATGAATAATGCATTAGCAGCCTAACTGTGTAGGATTTATCTTTGAAAATATAGGCTTAGCTCTCAAAGAGTACTCTAACCAGTTTTGTCGTATGGTACTCAAAGTAACACAACACTAGGTTGCTTCTGCAGCTCTAAAATATTTGCTTGGTGCTTCTAGCTATGAGTATCTCCTGTTAGAACTTTTCATCGGAAAAAATAGGATTTTACAATAGTTTTCTTAACTTAAACAAAAATATTTTTTCAGATAGATTTGAGTGTTGACTGACAAATAAAAAAACATTTGACAAAAAAAGCCAAGTGCATACATCTATATTTCAGTTTAAATATGTAGCCCAGACCCATGACACATTTAATATGTAAACACAAGGATGGTAAATTAGCTCAGATCAGTTCAGTGGAGGTAATAGCAGCCTAAACCAGGAGATCCTATATTGGTCTGTCTTAAGCCCTTGGGCATTTCCACATCCCAACCATCAGATTAGACAGTGTCCCAGGTTCCCTAAGCTTCCTCATGCACCAGATTCCTCTTCCGGGCAGCACCCCAGTGCTCCCTGCTTACTCCAGTATCCTCTCCCTCCTCTGCAAGGGCCAGCTTCAGGTGACAGCAGGTATCTTGAACCTACACGTGTGCTTGTTGCCCCATGACAAGCTTCACATCCACCGACCATCCCACCACTACCATTAAGAGGGGACGAAGGTCAGATTTCACCCATCTGCACTGTGGAACCATCCCCTTCTGTCTGCTTCACAGACCCACCTCTGTTTTTAACAAATTCAGCATAAAATTAGAAAAAATTTAATTTTTAGGATCTCCACTTTACTGCCAAATTTGATGGAATAAAGCAATGATTTTGCAGAAAACAGGTAACTGACAAAGTGGTCACTTCACTGGTAGGTTAATCTGAAAAATCTAGGATGAAATAAACAGCGATGGAGATTACACAGTTACATGGAAACTTGGCCTGACTAAATTAGTTTAAGCCAAGCACACAGATCTATTTAAAGGGGAAACTAGGTAATATTGAATACTTTGGAAAGGAGCAAACTAGAAAGGATCATGAACAACACTGGTATCACTTTTCATAAGCAGGTCTGTTGCTTAGAAGGTCAACATGATTTTGCACCTACAAAGAAATGTAAAGAGAGAGCAAGTAGGTGGTGTTATGGTTATTAGCAAGATTAAGTGATAATGTGTACAGAACAAACAGCCATGCATCTTTTAGGCTGCTGCTGAAAACTGTAAAATTTTAGAGGAGTGCCAGAAAAATTCCTTCAGCCATGTTAAGGCAGTTGAGTCTGTTTATTGCAGCAAGAAAGTTAAGAGGTGACTTGAACAAGGATTACACGTAAACTGGAGCATGAAGGTCTTATAACAGAATACTGGCTTTAATCTATTAGAAAATGTCAAAACAAAAGCAAAGGATTAGAAACTGAATCTAGACAAATTAGGTGAGACTGCCTTTTGGACAATCATTAGAATAACTTTAGATGGCACAGCTTTAAAAAACGAGGGGAGGGCACCAAAATGTGTGAAAGGATGGTTTTAGCATTAAAATTATGAGACGAAATTTGTGATGATCACCATTAACCACATAAATATCGAAGTGCAACAAAATACTTTTGATGTGATTAAGCAATTCAGATAATGTAAGGTCTAAATTATGCAACTAGAGACATGAACAATAAACCTGATTCACAATGCTCTGATTTCCAAAAATGCCTTTTGTAAACTAATCTCAACCTCATGGTTTCTTCTCCTCCTAAATTCTTGGTATTGATTTATGAAACTTTCTCATTTTCAGCATCTGAAATCCTGTATATAACTTGAGTTTGTGTTTTGGATCATTTGGCATTTAATGTGCCATTTTCCACTCCTTGGTTTGCTGAAGGGAGGTTGCTGGGCCCCTCTGAAACTAATCTGCTCTCTGTTTCACAATTCGGTGTCCCCTGAGTCACCACTTATATTTGCCTGAATTATAGCTCCTCATTATGAGCAATGATTCATAATTCTCCAGCCACTCACACAGGCTTCACACAGGCCTTGGTGGACTGTGACTCTGGAGGGCTTTAGCACTATAAGGTAAGTCATGTAGCACACTTGCTTCACTTCTTTTAACACCACCTTTACTGACCATGGCCAGGGACAGCTTGAAAGAAGAAGCTGTTTCCTGATGGAACATTCACCTTCAAAACTAATGGCTTACCTCACGTTCAGGCATGCAAAATAATAAACTGCAGGCCAGCTTGAGAAGCCAAATAATTTCCAGTTACTGGCTTGAGATTCAGGATATTTATAAAGCAGGACTCGCCCAGGCACCAATCACTATGAAATCATAGAATGGCCTGGGTTGGAAGGGGCCTTAGAGATCATCTAATTCCTACTCCCCTGCTATAACCAGGGACACTTCCAGGCTGCTCAGAGCCTCATCCAACCTGGCCTTGGACACTTACAGGAATGGGGCAGCCACAGCTTCTCTGGGCAACCTGTGCCAGACCCTCACCACCCTCCCAGTAAAGAATTATTAGAACAGGGGGCAGAATCAGAGGGCAGAGCAGTTCCCTTGAACTACTGTTCACATTTCTTTTGGTGCAGCCCAGGAAATTTTTGGCTTTTTGGGCTGTGAGTGAAGTGCACATGGCTGGGTCATGTTCCACCTTTCATGACACCAACATCCCAAGTCCTTCTCAGCAGGGCTGCTCTTGATCTCTTCATCCCCAGCTTGTGTTGACACTGGAGGTTGCCCTAGCCTAGGTAAAATACCTTGTACCTGATAACGACCTCATGAGATTCCCATGGGCCACTACTTGAGCTTGTCCAGGTCCCCCTGGATGGCATCCTGTCAGGTGTGTCAGCTGCACCACTCAGCTTGGTGTTACTGGCAAAGCTGCTGAGGGTGCACTCAACACCTTCATTGATCATTGATGAAAACAGTGAATAACACAGGTCCCAATCATACAGACATTACCCCATGTCCAAGTGAACCCTGTTATAATCAGCTGGAGTAATAATCAGTAATGCAGACTAGAAGAAAGCTGTTGTGATTTTTGGCTTATTTCAACTCCAATTAAAACAATTCATGGAAAACTCACAAAGCCTTAGGCAGTCTGACCTGAATCACACATGATTCAAAGTTTGTACACAAATCCTCCAAAGGGAAGAAAACCAGTGTCGTGGGCATTGCAAATTCTGACGAGCAAGATGCTACTGAGAAGAGCGAACACAAATCAGACTGCTTCATATGCATGATATCCACCATTACTAATTCCTCCAAGTTTATTATCAATCTAAATTGCTCCTGATCCCAAACAGAAACAAGAGCTGCACATTCTTTGGGAAAGAGCAAAATCCATTCATAATGTATTCTGAACATATGTGAAGACGACCCACAGCCGCACTCCCCGAAGAAGGAATGATATAACAAATGTTGGGAATGAGCCAATGTTGCAGATTCCAGGTCCTTTTAGGGATGCTTTCTGATTGCATCCAAAGAAAGCACCAAGAGCATAAACTGTGGTATAAATGCATAGATTGTACCAAGGAGCCCATCTGAACCAAACTTAGTTTCTTTACATGAGATCTGTTAGACTGATCTGGAGCAATTAATGCAGTTATTCTCAGAGAGAAAAAGGAGCAGAGCAAACAGTGCAGAATGGAAAAACCACAAGAGTTTATGCAGAAGAACACCTCGACAACAATAAACTCCAAATACTTGGCTGAGCCTATCATTTGTTCTTAATTAAGCGCATGCACCTTTTACAGGAAACCATTTGGGAAACAATCTTCTCCTGTGTCCCATTCAGGCTGGGCTACCCTAACTGAACATAATTCTGCTATTATTAGGGGCAGTCATTTGCCACTAAGAGCTCCCCATTCATAGCCTAAGGCTGGTAAGAAATGGTGGCTTTTTCATCTGTATGATGATGCTGGGCTGGCTGCTGCCTAGGCTGGATTGTTTCTAGAGAAAAGGAACCAGAATTTCCTAGTCCTTTACACTGGCATTTCTTGCAAGCACTACTGGCACTTTAAAGAGAAAATAGTGGAATATCTGAGTCATACGAAATGATGCCAGAAATGAAGAGGAGGGAGAGAGACAAAGAAACAGAAAGAAAAAGACACTCAAGATCCATAAATCTACCAGAAGTCCCTGAATATAAAGGCTGGGGAATGAATAGTATTCATACTGCTTTGTTAGAAAACAAACTGTATTTAGTCTAGGCATCTAATGAAGCTGCAGGTTCTAACTTCTGTTTACTTTCTGTCACCAGGAAGAATCTGCTGTATCTCAAGTTGAAAAGTTCATAAACTAAACATTATTTTAAAAGTTCAAGAACTACACACACATCATTATATAATGCAAGTGCTTAGTGTCCAGAATACACTGAAAGTTTGCCTCTTGACAGTCCTAAAAAGGCAGAAATATTTTTAAAAGCATTGATTGAGCATTTTGTATCACTACTAACAATAGCTTTCTTTAGTTCTATATAAATAGCTCTTTGCTTTCATTTACCTCACATCAAAACACTAATGGAAATCATTCTAAACTTGTTTATATCTAGTTAAAAGTATTAAGATGAAAACATTTCCTAATAGAGAACATATTTTCTAATGAATTCCATCTTTTTTTTAGCTAAATTAAGTGCTCAGAGAGCTTAAAGAATACTGGGATGTCCTTTAGATGAGTTTTAAAAACAATAAAAAGAGCTTCTGAATATAAGCAAAGAACTGCACATGTGCCAAGAATTTTCAGCTTTATCAACATGATTAATTGTTTCATTTTGAAAGGGGCCATGTACACATACAACCCTGAAACACATGAGGTTCAGCACATGAAGTCAGCAACAGCAAAATGAACTCAGGAAACATTATAAAACGAAACAGTAAGAACTGTTCCCAGCTATTAAACAAAGAAAAGGGGAGGGCTGTGCCAAAGTGGTGCTTTCACAGAGCTGTACGTCTATGTTCTGAAAATGTATGTTCAGCAGCATCAGAGAAAAGTAATAAACTATGCCGAGATTAAATCTCAAAGTTTTGAAAATAACCCTTGTCTTTTCCTGACTCCATATTTGAAGATGGACAGTGAGGCTGGTTTCCTATCAATTTGGCATTAGAAACCAGCCTCAAGAATGTAGGACACATTATCACAACTGCTTATTAATCAATCATATCTCATCTTCAGCAACACAGAATGCTACCTGGATAACGAGATACGAAAGATTAACTGTTAAAGTGAAACTTCAGAATTCCCTCACACTTAATTTTTTAATTCAGTAAATAAGGAAGTTATTTGACAAATAGGAAAATTGATTATTAAAGGGTAAGATTTAGATTCTGTTCATACCAATGCATCATTTTTAGAAGCAGAAAGAAAGACCTGTTCCATAATAATTTGTTCTTAAAAATTTTAGTACCCAAGTTTTTGCATGTCTGCTGATTTCAGCTGGACTGGAGTTGATTTTCTTCACAGTGGCTGCTATGGGATGTGTTTTGGATTTGTGCTGAACACAGGGTTGATAATAGAAAGATGTTTTTGTTGTTGCAGAACTTACAGAGAGCCAAGGCCTTTTCTGGCAAGGAAGATAGGAGTGCATGGGAGTTCAAGGAAAGACAACTGGGACAGGTGACCCCAAGTGACCAAAGAGATATTCCAGACCATACGAAGGCATGCTCGGTATATAACATTTGGGGAAGAAGGAGGAAGCTGGGGTGCATTTGGAATGATGTTGTTTGCAATCCAAGTCACCATCACACGTGATGGGGCCGTGCTCTCCTGGACATGGCTGAACACCTGTCTGCCCACGGGAAGCAGTGAATTCATTCCTTCTTTTGCTTTGCTTGTGTCTGTGCTTTGTGCTTTTCCTATTAAACTGTTTTTACCTCAACTCACAGGTTTTCTACCTTTTACCATTCTGATTCCTTCCCTAGTCCCACTGCTGGGGGAGTGAGCGAGCAGCTGCGTGGAGCTTCACTGCTGACAGCCGTGACAGCGTGTCACACTGGTGGAGATGACAACCACCCCTACCCTTCTCCCTAAGACTCAAACCTTCAACAAGAAAGAAAAAACCCCTCAACATCAGAAGCTCCTATTTTCCAACACAGTCGAGGCACTCTGTAAAAAACGTTTTCAGATTCGTGAATTGCTGTTATGTGAGACACTTGATAATTTTCTTGTTGTATCATTAACTATTCTTTCATCCAGAAACAAGAGTAATCTTTTCATTCTGACAAGCAATTCTTCCTAACATTTCTTGATTAAAGAGTTTTTCAAAAGAACAATACTGCAGATAAAAGCAGTCAATCTGCTAGCTAGAGTTTTTGCAACAATATGATATTTCTAATAAACGTTTCTTTGGAATGGACTTCTCAAGTTCAAGATAGGACTACTGGTTAAAATTTCAGATTAAAAACAATTCAAAGCATTTATCACAAAACAAATACTTAAGGAACAGAAAGACATCCATTCAGGATGTAGATAGCAGGCTGAGATCCATCTTCTGGTAGATTTGGACTACTGATTCGGAGGAAAATACTTGCTGGGTAAGCACTCACCTGGTGCTTAGGAGATGTTTCAAATGCCTGCTGCACTGAGAGCTGAACAGTTCATACAAATGGGAAAATTTTATAGAGAAACACTGAGAGAGAAAATTTCTGGGCAAGAACCCAGCCCAGCATTTTGGACATCTGCTTCTTGCAGCAGAGAAGAGCAAGTATTCTTGTTGCAGTGAAAGGTCAGATCACCAGGAGCAGTCCTCAAAGCCTGTCTCTCATTCCTGAGATCTTTTCTTCACTTGTTTGGAACAACACTGAAAAATGTTTTAAGTTTGTTCCAATGAAGAAAACCTATTTTGCACCAGCTCTACTTGAAGCCCTCAATATTCATGTGTCTCCATGAACTGTGATATCAAAGTAGAATGCAATTTGCTGCAGAGGAACACAATACCACAAATACCACAGACAGGAACAATTATATTTCTAGCTTCACTGTCAGATGAGGCCAGTAATTTCAAATTGCACAAAAAAGTTCTTCTCATATTAGGATAGCTTCAATTTATTCATTATGGATAGTGCTCAGCATTACACCTGGAAGTTGTCTATGTAGGTCAGCTTGCAACAGATACTCTCATTCTACTCAGTCCCCCTCAAGATGACTACCATACTGTCTAGTTAAAGCAAAAATGGTTCCCATGATATGCACCACCTTTTTGGGGCTTGAAATATCCAACCTCTAGAAATAACAGGCTGAATTCATAAAATGCAAGCAAGCCTTCTCAAGTATAACTGAAAAACAGTGTGCATATAATTACTAACAAATACATTACTGCAATTGTAAAAATGCCCCAGACCATTAATCCACAGTTATCCCTTTGCTGTACCTGTCCAGTCCCAGGTTTAGAGTCCTGTCTTGCTTCAGCAGGAGCAGATTCTTGCAAATCCTCAGGTTTAAAGTCTTGAATTTCTTCCACAGGAGTTGTTTCCAACTCATCCTTGGATCTAAGATTTAGAGTGTCCTCTACAACATCTGAAATATTTGATTCCTGTGGCTTGTCCAGTGTTGGGCCCCCTGTCTCATCCTCAAAAGCAGATTCCATTGCTCACCCTGGTGTGGGGAAGGACAGAGTGCTCCTGGCAGAGGGAACCTGGTAATGATAACATCAGCTCTTGCAGGGAACACTTACAGACACCTGAACCCTGCTCACAGCCAGTGAATGAAACAAGAAACACACCTGCTTAAAAACAGTCCTGTTTTAAAATCACCACTCTGAGCAATCCTTTACTCTGCTCATGAGCTGTATCTACTAAAGAATAGATTTCATTTTACATGAAAGAATTATCTTAGAAGTGAATTATGGGTAAAACCACAGTGGGCCCTCTGAGAAGAAGGCTCTGGGAATTACAGGGTTGAGACAGAGCCAAAACTGATACAAATTATTCAGGATTACTGAGCTTTAGTTCATTGATACTGATATGGTCCAAGGAGTCTTTTTGAAGATCCAGTAATCATTTCTAGAGTTCAAAGTACAGTAATCTATAAGGCACACCGGAGTATGAGGCGCACTCCCGGGTTGTTGGCAAATTTCCAAACTTTGTCCATATATAAGGCGCACCGGCCTATAAGGCGCACTCTCGGGTTTCAATCAAAATTTCGGTCAAAATGGTGCACCTTATATGCGTGAAATTACTGTAACTCCAAAATGGGGACAGGAACAAAGAAAGAAATTTCTACCATTATGCAAGAATCCTCAAGTACACAGAGAGCAGACAGGAAGGAAACTACATCTCAGACAAGATGCAAGGAAGATCCTTTTACAGTGAGGGCAGTGGGACACTGGAAGAAGCTGCCCACAGAGATGGCAGATGCCCCATACCAGGAAACATCAGAAAAGTTGAACAGAAAGGACAAATGGAAAAGCAAAGAACAAACCTTTCTACATCTTTAATCAATTTAAGGTGTTTAATTAGCATTTTTCTGAACAAACAGAATTCAATAAAAAGGTATTTGTATACTTCCTTTTTAGGATAAAAAACGTACCTTTTTTTGCCACATCTCTTAAGGCAAAAGCATATATATTAAAAATTTAAGTTATACAAATAAGGCTTCATTATGGAAGCATTATAGCAACTTGATAATTGACACAATCCATTACTAGTAATATCGCTAATAATGCTCAGCAGAGTTATTCAGAAGAGGTAGCACTTTGCACCTTATTAAACAATGTAGACAGACTAAAAGTAAAACAATTTTTTAAATTGATTAGCATGCAAATGAAACAACAAGCTAACAGAGGTTAAATTTTAATCAGTCCATTATTATTTTTTCAGGACAATATATGCATGCCTCGTTGCCTTTCACAAATTGTCCAAACAGATATATATTTTAGAATCTATATCCAAAATATTAAGGACTGTAAGGTAATTATTTTAGATTACTCAGAGGAAAATACATGGAAAATGAAAAGAAAAAAATGCCACTTGGTCTCATAACAACAGTGGTATCAAAACGTGCTTTTGGTGATGCCCCCGTCATCTAAAAACAGACAACTAGCATGTTAAATTTTGACATTACTAAGAAAACTTAGAACTACTCACCCTTTCATTATTTTATTCCATTAATTAATATTAAGTTTTGCTTACTTTTGGAAATAACCACAAATAATTTAGAAAACAATGCACATTTTTGCATTATATTTTATATATAAGGCATCTTGATCCCAGAAAAGAGAAAATTTTATTTTCTTATAGAGTTTGGCTTCCTATCTTGTCAAGCAAAAACAAAGCCATAAATTTAAAAGCATCATGACCAGAACCAGTCTGTATATCTAAAACTTCTACAAATTTCAGAGTAAAAATTAAGTATTTTTAACTTTCACAAGCCTTTGGTAGTCTAGCATGGCAGCCAGCATCTTTAGATAAGGGTGGAAAGTCCAGGTTATTCCACAGGGAGAAGAACTAAGCACTGTACAAGGAACAGAAAAAAGGCATGCCTCCAGAATTAAAGATATACTAACTACACTACTCAATGCCGCCAATTTGATCAGTGTTTTGTGAATAGCTGTATGTTATCAGCTAAAGAAATGGATGGATGACACAATGTGATGTGGAGGCAGCAAGGGAAAGACTTGGACCATAGCAACTGTGGAACAATGTATAAAGTTTAGATGCAGAACTGCTGGAGAGCACTAGTAGGGCCAACAGTATTTTTTCCCCAATGTTTTGAATAAATATGCATGCAAAAAATACTACTAAAAACTTCAGTGCGTACAATTTTAGATTTTCTTCAGCAAATGATGGGTGCTTCTTTTACTACTGTTCTTAGTGTAGTAAAAAAACTCAAACAGCAATGGTATAAAGTATTATGAAACAAAGCAGGGCTCAAAAAGAAAGTTTAAGAGTAGGCTGTACAAACCAGTGCCTCTACATCCCGCCCATGTAACAGGACAGCGGCTCAAAGCCCATGCAGAACTGCAACAGTGGTCACTGTAAGGCATCAGCTGCCTCTGCTTCAAGGTGGCAAAAGCCTTTCCTACAAGATACAGACAGCCTCACTTGTCTATGAAGTCTGCATTTCATCAGGACCAGTGCAAGTCACATTCACAAATACAAAAGTTTGCAGTCTATGCAATATTCTCCAAAAATTACAGGCAATTACGTTCATGCAATTTACCTGTTTCTCACTTACTCATTTATATTTCTCTGTCTTGTACCAAGACACATTAAAACACCACCTACTAGACCGAATTTGCATGCAGGTATACTCTCCAACCTAAACTGGAGGTCAAAATCTCAAATTATAGGAAGTTAAAGAAATATTTCTTACATCGGAGTTTCTGTGCCCAGTTTGTACTTGCAATAAACAGCAAGTCCCTGGAATGCATGCTTCATTGAACAGAGCAGATGTCATTTACATGAGTCAGAAAAAGGTAATCACTGTTACTCGTGGACCATTGTTCTTCAGAAAATGTGGGTTAAATTCACAGATCAGGTGCCCACCAGTCTGCCCACAATTCAGGGAAAGAGAACTATTTTTATGTCCTCCGGACAAAAAGGAAATAAAGCAAGAACACACACACACACACATCCTATGGATAACTTAAAAGAAAATGAAGCTCAGCTTCTGTTGCGTATGCAATTCATCATGCTGTTTTCCTATAGCATTAAAAAAATTGCAACCAGGCAGTGTCACTTAAGTTAAGAACTATCCATACATTTTAACACATTCAGAATTTTCATCCTTAGTATATTACCATAACAACTTTACTACACCAAAACTATTAGTCCCAGAAGATACAGAAACACTGCAAACTCTGGCACTTATCCTGAAGGATGTTACAGCAAACACCAAGCTTTTGCTCCAGAAAGGAGGTCTTCAAACTCCCGTGGACTTGGGCTGCCCAAATCCCAGTAAGCAGGTCTAAAACTGACCTAGTGTCACTGTCTTTGAAGTGAGAGGTTGAAGATTGACTATGATCAAGTGTTTCCCACTGCTCTCTCCATTGTTTTTGTTTCCTACTTTTTTGCTTTACACACATTTCATTACAAATAATATTGGGCATGATTGTTTGCCACATCAAACATTATTTTCAGTTTCTCCTCACTTTCAAAACTTTTTTATATGCAAAAATGGATTGTAGGAACCCTTCATTAGCTCTTTTGGGGTTGGGTTTTTTGGGAGGGGGAGGGAAGCAGGGAAGACATGAGAAACTGTATTCCAAGACAAACTAAAAACAATTGTGAAACAAGAAGATAATCAGCTTAGTTCTAAAAATTTTAAAAGTAGCTCACTTAGCTATGTTCTTCATTAAAAATTTTGTCTAAATGAGAAGCATAAAACTAAAGGGGAGCAAAGATGCATAAGGCTTTTCTTTTGTTGTTGTTATTACTCTGTCACATTACGGACTACCATTACATAAAACAAGAGCTTTAAAATAGTTTTAAAACCAATCTCTTGGTCAATCAGGTGGTTGTCATCAATCTATTAGATTTATATTGAAAAAGAAAGAAAAATGTCACTGTTCAGAAAAGCTTTGAGGTTGATATAAATGACAATGGATCATATGACTAATAGAATGAAATTGAAGCCTCTTAAAATTCTTGAACCAATTCTCCCTGGGGTCTGAGTTCCAAGGCATCATTTTTTTGTTTCTGTAAAGAAGTCCTTGAGTTTTTTTTATTTTCTAGAAAATTACACCTAGGATGGTTTCATGCAGACCATAGTAGTATTCCATAGAGTAAAAGCTACAATGCACTATCTGAACAGTGGGCTTTTTCAGCGTAACATTTCTCAGGAATTACGGTATTAGATTAATGAGATGTGCAAATTTTTCATCAACTCAGTCTCCAAAGCAATGAGTCACTCCTAAATGCAGAACAGCAGTAAAATTAAAAACAGCCTATGTGCTCCTGTGTTCTACACCCCAAAGGTATTAGAACATATGATTAGAACACATGCAAAAGGTTTCCATTGCAGCAAGATGTACAGACACAGACAGCACTATAGCAATGTGTGCTGAATCTGTGCTCAACAGCTAAACAGGTGCTATTAATGCTAAACAGCTCCAGAAACATCAGCCAAGAAGAAAGGCTGAATGTCAGACACGGGTATGAGCAAAAGAGACCAACAACAACCACAGCAACCGACCACAGGTAGCAAAATGAGAAAGCTTATTCCCTAATGCTCCCCCTGCAACAGTGGGATTACAATTCCTTCTTCTGGAGAGTATTTCAGGGCATAAGACTAATTTAGGCAATAAAAATCAACTTCTGGAAGAAATGGTCTATCTCCATAACTATCAAGCACACACAAGAATTCTGATAGCTTGGGTGAGAGTGAAAAAGTACTTTCCTCCCTGACTAATGCCAACAGCATCCACTGGAGACATCCTAAATGAGCTAAGCAACAGACTATGTCCCAGGTTCTCCTTTTCTCCTAAGAAAATAATGCTAAAAGTAAGGAAAATAGGATTCTAAAATAGAATAGTTCAAATTGTACCCCATCTTCTCATGAAAAAACAGACAAGTTTGCAAAAATGGATAGTAATTAATAGATCCTCTCTAAAATGGCAATGATACACCATATAAGGAGCAAACAACATTTAGCCAAATGCCTCAGTCGCCCTCATTTATGGTGCCTAGAGACCTAACAAACAACAGACTGCAAGCAATCTGATAAATTGGTTCTATTCCGAAATCCCTAGAATACTCCATGCAGGAGGAAAAGGGGCCCTGTAAAATGTTTGTTGCCACAGTGGGAAAATTTCCCTTTGTTTACCCTAGTATTCTGGGTTTTCTGCTTACAAAGGCTGGGAATTCTCTGACATGTTACCTTCATTTCCTTTTCTGTCTGTTTCTTGACCTAGCTCATACTCAACACCTGCTGGCATCACGACTTCCAATACTTTTGTCAAAACATCCTTTGGAAACAGGATTTGAAGTCTCCTCCTAGCAGCTGGGGACTTCCATGCCAACAACCCACATGTCAGTATGTGGGAGAAATGTCCAGCAGTCACAGAGAGAAAATGGTCCAGCCATTGCCCAAACTCATGGAACACACAGCAGGCTGGGCCTCTTTGCAAACTGCCTCACTTCCTAGGAAATTAAAGTGTAGGGGTGAGGAAAAAGGCAATGGTGTTTACATGCATCTCTGCTTGCCATGCTGCACATGGGTTGTGCTCCCAACCTAGGGGCTTCCCACAGTATGGGCAAAACCAGAGCACTAAGGCATCCAAGTTTGATGGCTTTTGGCATGATGAAGACTTCAACCACACTCTTCAGCCAGGGGCTGTCCTGTGTATGGTAAAAATCCACAGGGGCATTGCTACAGTGCTCTGAAGAAGTGCGCAGCACTTGACTCAAAGCAGCGCTCAAGAAACACCACCTGGGGCTGGAAAGGGCACCTGCTGGGACAAAGCATCCAAACCTCCGACTCTGCCACCAGCTGAGCAGCCTGTGCAGCCTCACTGGCCCAGCAAACCAGCACCAGCACAGTTTGGGAGCCACAGCATTGGCAAATGACTCCCCACAGCAGCTCGCCCTCTCGTCTCAGGGAGTCTCCTTGCCCCCGTGGCTGACAACATTTCTGCCGAACAAGTGCAAAACAATGACAAGCACTTTCTCCAGTTGACAGAGATGGGGTTTATACACATTTCAGGTTGTCACGGTGTTCTGGTTTGCTAATAACTCATGTAATAAAACTGATGATGCATTTTTAGGCAGACCCTGTCTTCCTGGAAATATAAGGCAAATTGTATTTTCAACTCTTGAATGACCGCAAAAATACCCCTTTCACAGAAAAATTTATTTATGCAGACTTGAAAGGGAAGTCCATCAGTACAAATAAGAACAAGTTAAGATCCTGTTCCACAGTTGGCAGTACCACACGGGTAAGACCTTTCAAAAAGCCTTATAAAGAGCTAGCAGAGAAAAATCCCTCAGTGGTTCTCAGAGTAAGCAGAGGTAAATTTGTGTCAGATTAACTGTAAGTTGCAGCTGCTTGACTTCAAGCATGTGCTCTGAAAAAACATGAATAATGCCAGTCTTGTAAATACAGTGAACTTTCCTAACATGAAAAATAAAATCTTACGTATGCTGCCAAGAAAGTCTGCCTAGAAACTTTCTGTTTTAATTTTTTTCCAACCTAGGAATAGGATTTTCCCCAAGTCCATCTACCAAATATTCAGGCAATAAGAGGAGGTCATTCAGTGTCTAAGTCAAGGACTCTTCTTTTTGGATGCGTAAATTGATCCAGAATTTTAAGCTAACTAACTATAAACTTTCCAATGGGGGAAAATTATAACTGTCATGGAAACAGCAGAGATCATAATTTCATCTGGCCAAGGTCTGTCTTTACTTGCAAACAGCCTGCAGAATCAAGTGGCAAGTCTAAACAGGTTAGTACTTTACAGCACAAAAATTAGAAAAACAGAAAAGATCAATGCCACCATCTGAACAATGTTGCAGTCTTTAGTCAGAAGCACAGTACAAGGAGATTAATTTGAGAGCAGCCCCTAGGGAACCGTAAGAGAAGACAGACTCCCTCCAGAACTGGGGCTGAGGCTTTTGTTTTGCAGCGTTGATAAAAAGACAAATGATGCACACATTTCTCAAAATCATAACATTGTATACTTGTTCCCATGGATGAACTTTCTCTCTTTTATTTAATGAAGCAAACACTGCAACAGTGGTTTCATTACTATTTAATCTCTTAGTTTCCCCTGGCTATTAGTAACTCCTAGCTAAATGTAAGCCACCCACAAGTGCTTTGCCACATAGCTACACTTACAAGCAGGAGACTTAGTATCAAAAATACACATTTTCCAGTGGTTTTGGGCTCCATTTACCCTGCCAAAAATTCAAGAACTAATAGGACATTCTCCAAATTATATACATTTGATGTATGCTGGAAATAAACCTTAAGTTTAGCTGACGCTGCTTTGAGAGAAAATACAAGGTGTAAGAATAACACAGAGTGTGACATCACACGTCACAGGAGACCAAAGGATTTTCTGAGAATCGTGTAAGGACCAAGCTCTGGGCTGATGTAATGAACTCTGTCACAGTGGAAAGCAGATTTCTGATAGAAGGAATACCAGATGAAATCCAAATTCTGTGTTAAACAGGATTCTACCACGTTGACTGTTAGTCATATTACAGGACCAAATTAAGTAAGTTATGAGTTGAACTCTGAGAAGGAAAATTTTCAAGAAAGATAAAATGTAATACTGCTGCGTACTTCAAACTTCCAGGAATCTCTCTAAAATAAATAAATATCATATGGAGGCTGAGACTGTGCAAAAAATTCAAGTATTGTTCTAAGCAGCTCTTGTTTATGAGCAGTGAATCAGTAAGACTAGAAAAAAATCTTCAACCTTCTAGAGCTAAGTTATTTCCATAAAAAAGTACATGGCACCCTGCCAATTCTTGCAGACTGTCTCCAATGAATCACTGCTTCTTGGGCTCAAAATGATGCTGTCGCTCCTTCACTTGGCTGTGCCATCTCATTCCAAGGCTTTATCTCAACATCATACTTTATCATCACACTTATTTATTCTGTAAAGTGTTGACTAATTTTCTACATTAGATTTCAAAGTAAAGTAACAGTATAATTGTTAAAATTTATTGATGTGCTTTCATTTCTTTGCCATGTCGGTAATAGCATTTTAAATACTGCTCACTTTTCTCAGATAATAACAGGAACATGAAGATTTTACACATTTTAGCCTTCAATATGCTTATGGAGTTTGAGCAAACATTATTTCTCTTGAGCATGGGAAGTTTTACTTTAATTTATTATTTCAGCATTTTATTTAACAATACCAGCAGCTTAGGAAAGCATCTTATTTCCATTTCAGTTTAAATGGCAGATGATGGATAAATTGTAGCTAATCTTGGAAAGAGGTGTGTAAAACCAACCAACTCCTGATTAAACTCTATTACTAAATCTGGCAATTTTCTCAACAATTATTTCAAGGACAAGGCTGAAATAGTCTTTAATCTTTCCTTATTACAAACATTTCCTTGACACATTACTGTTTTCAAAAGGATTCATAAAAAATAAATAAGGTCAAAGAAGCTGGACAAAGAGTGATTGATTTTTCAGAGAACTACACGTGCAGTAACGTGTTTTTAGAAAAGCAGCAAGAGGAGATTACTGAACATATGCTATACTTTCCACCATTTGTAGGAAAAATAAACCCAGCTAGCTATGCTTCACTGTTTCTACAGGAACAATGATGTCTGCCGTCAGCTCAGTCCCTGCAAAATCAAGATCTGGTAAGGGCACTTTTGAGAGCCATCTGATCAACCATGGCTTAAAGCTATATTTCTAACATAAAAGGCACAGTAATTAAAGGTAATTTGGCATAAAAGAGAAGGCTATTTCTCATCCTGCAACAGACTCCCCAGGTTCAATCTGCAAAACAACTGAAAACATGAAAACACCAGTGGAGACAATAAGGAGGAAGAATATCAAAGGCATATATAAATGTATTTTTCCTTTTTCCTTTTATCTTTCTCATGCCTTTTTCACTTCATCCATCCTCCCCTCTTTCAGCTCCCCACCTGTTTGCAGGAATCACTTTTCTTTCCTATCCAAGACCTGATTATCCTACTATTAAACCATCTGATTGAAACCATTTCACATTTAGGGGACTTCAGGTTTATATGGTGCTAAGAAGTAATACTGCACATCTCAAGAGTACTATTAATTACTTATTTCCTTTGGCAGAGGAAAAATAGTCTACAATATCAGATGTTAAGGGATTGTTTTTGTATACCTAGGTTTGCTTAAGGTCCTACTCTTTTTCAGGCCAGTCATATTCGGGAACTGAAATGTTATGTGACCATCAGTGGATACAACACTCACTAAATTGTGCTGACATGGATGTCACTCTACAGTTCGATTTAAAAAAATTATTGTAAATTCCTGGGAAATTTACAATTAATTTTCAAAGTATTGGAGCATAAATCTTTTCAATGAAGTATATCAGTATATCTAGTATATCAGCAAAGCCTGAGTGAGATCACATAAAAAAGCAACATTCAAATCTACAGGAAGGTATAATCACCATTGGAAATACTGTCTAAACACATAGCCCAGGAGAAGACAGCTCTCTGCTGCAACTGCCCATAAAACTGGCAATTTTGTGACTAACTGAATAGAAATGGCACACATACTTTGCAGTGTATCTATTTAGTGACACACAAAACTGAGCACTCCTGAGTTGAAGCAGGAATGTACAGGTGGGGTATTGTGAAAGACAAAAGATTCAGTAAATCCCCCTGGCTCATTGCAAAGGATCTTTCTTTACTCCCTGAGCCCTGCCAGCGACTGGGAGCAGCTCATCTTCATGATGGGGAGAAATTGAAGCAGCTTGCTGCACATTGGCCAACCAGCAGTTATTTTTCTATGAATGTGCTTGCATTTTAGAGTAGAAGATGACATTTGCTTTACAGAGGATAAAACTGTTCCCTTTTGTTAGGTGTTTGTTCCCAATCAAAACCACCCAGCGTAAATGCAAACCCTGAAAATCAATGCAATATTGAAAACTACAAAAAACGCTTCAGGAATTAAGCAATTTTTTATGATGCACTTACGTGTAATTATAAACGGAATTTTGCAAGTGACTTAAAACATGTTATTTCTTAAAAGAACCCCCATATTTTAAGGCCTTGTTAAAAAAATGTCCAACTAGATAGGCCCGTAAGTAAAAGTTGTCAAAATACTGTATTTATCTTCATAAAACATTTTTACAGTCTGTGCATTAGCTGCAATTATATATATGCATGAGAAACCTTCTTTCATTGCAGATACTTTGTATGTCTGTACTTACTATAACTAGAAGAAATCTAAGATAGCATATAATAAACCTTGCATCTCACCACAAATTTCCAGACAATGCTGCCCACAAGAACTAGAAACCACACTGAATTTTCTGGGAGAAGCAGGGGACACAATAAAATCAAACACTTGATTCTCACTCAATTCTATTCCTAATTTTGATCTTAACTGTTCACAGCTGTGTAGTTTTTCCTTGGCGCTCCTGCTATGCCCCACATAAGAGGGCAGCAAATACAGGTTCCCAGCACAGCTCTAAGGCCTTTGAGAGGTTCAGATCTTGCAAGCCCACTCTGATTAGAAACTGAAATATGGAGACAAACAGAGAGCAGTCACCAGACATAAAGATATTTGGCCAAAGAGAAACACTTTGTAAGCCTAACCCAGTTTAGGCTTTCTGCTCATTCCATATGCCATCTACTATGATGGAAGAGTCTCCAAATGTTTCTTTACGAACAATCCTTCACCAGTTTCATTAAATGCTTAAAAAACCCTTCACACCACTGTCAGCCCAAAGAACTAAGCCCTTGCCTCCTCCCCGCTCTCCTCTGCATGGAGACAGCTCTGTCACCTGCAGAATTCCCCTGGCTCAGACATGCACAAGTGCTGCCACACTTTTGAAGGCCCTGCTACAAAATTACGGATCTGATGCTGCCAAACTTGATTGAGTGATGGTCGTGGCAGACACTGAGCAACTGGAAAGGCCCATTCCTTCTCTCCCTTACAGAATCAGAGAAGCACACAGCCAGCAGCAATGGGAATGCCAAAGAAGGATGTTCGAGAGCTGCCCATCCCCAGGGATGCCACTCACCCCCTTCCAGAGCTTGCATCTCCCTTGTTCTCTCGCAGCAGGCCACATATCCCCTCTCAGACAGACACCTCTCAACCCATCCATCACCTGAGCAAGTCCAAAGCAATGCTGGCTATCAGCTCAGCAGACATCAGGTATGAGCCCCACCTTCAAAATTCCCATTGCTGCTTGGAAAAGGATGTGTTGACTTCAGCAGCATGCAGAGTAACATGTACACCCATTCAAAGCTATACAGAGAGCTCCTACCCTTCTGTTTTTATAAAGCATTACATTTAGCTGTTCCCCTGGTAATTTTCTCTTACCCTGCTACAAGAAGCATAAACGGACTTGTAAGAAGAGCATTAAGATGTTTTGCCTGTTTGTTTGGTTAGAGGGTGTGTGGGGTTTTTTTAAACACATGGCAACATTTTGATTTCTATTCTTAGAAACCATTTGAGGCAAAAAAGGGCCCATGAAAGAATTGAAGTCCACAAATGAACTTCCTTTCTGCTGGCTTTTTTCTCAGCCATCTCCCCTCCAGTCATGCCTGCCAAAATCCCATGCTTTATAGGGGCATCTGTTCTATTCTCTCCAGGCCAAAAAAGGAGACTTTTCAAACTTACTACAGCCGAGGAAATCTATAGCTCAATGAGCCTAATGTGACTTTTTCCCCACATGTCTGCAGCTCCACAAGCGCCATCAGAAGGGAAAATCCCTTTGTCCTCTCTCCCTCGTCTAAAGTCTGTCCTCCTCCCACTCCCCATCCAACTGCTTTTTACCACATGACTGAGGAACCAAGAAAAATTTATTTAATTATGAGCCATAAATGAAACTCTACATCAACACCTGAACTGACATATTCTTATGAATCCCTGCACTGCTCTAAGCTCTTCACTCCACTGTGAACTTGTTATACTTCATACAAGAAGAAGCACATAAAAAACAGTTGCTTTCCCATGCTAGTACTATTCGTAGAGTAGTATCACAACAAAGGCAGTCTCAGTGGATTTGGCTAAAAACTGATTTACATTGCTCAATACAAACAGCAGGTCACCCTGAAATCCTGCCTGCCCAGGATTTAAAGTCACACAATGGCCTTCAGAGGAAAGTTTGGTTGCTCCCACTAACACCAGAAGAATGGAGCAGTACAGACATCACACTCCCTATGCCAACCTCGCCTTCAGTTGGCTTTATCCAAGTGCAATGCATTTCTCTTAAGAACTTACAATTTATGGTGAAAAACATAGGGCACCACAATTCTATCAATTCCCTACAAAATAACAATTTTAATGTGTTTGAAATAGGCAGGCTTTCTAGAATTTATCACTTGTGTAAGGCTTCAACGCAACCACAATAGTAAGCACAGGCCACAAGCATCACTCCCGTGGCTTTCAGAGAAATCTGCAGAAAGAGACCAGAAAAAATCTAACAAAACAACCCCAGACATTTGCATCAGAAATAGGAGATAAGAAAATTAAACTTAGCAGTAGGTATATACTTTATGAATTACAATCAGTATTTGCACAATACCTCTAAAAGTGCTTCGTATTTTTTATGGGTAAAAGCTCATGTCAAGTCTGCAAAGCTCCTTTTTTTTCTACAAGCAAAATAAATCTCATAATTTGAGGCACACAAAGAATGTAAGAATATATTAACTGCTAAATTTGCCATATTTGTAATAATTTCTTTAGATTTTCTGACTGGCCACAATCTTGTTCATGTATAGTCTGTAAGAAGAAGGAATAGTCCTAGCATGTTAAATAAAGGCAGGTTTTCAGCCTAAGATTGTTAGTGCTGGGCATGAAGACCAAAGCCAATATCTGTGCCCACTGTACAACAGCTCTTTGTGGCTCAGCCTGTAAATGCATAGCCTCACTGGCAGGCTGAATCTATGGGCTGAATACATGAGCTCTTCCTCTTCCCCTCATAAAAAGGGAAAAAAAATTTAAAAATCAAAGCTAAGCTCTACATCTGGAAGAAAAAGGGTAATTAAAACAAGAGGAATACATTTCTGACACGGCCCGGTTCTCTGATGAAATCAAGATTAAGAGGCATGTTTATGAGCAAAACTAAGTCAATATTTTCAAATTGGTTTTTAGAGCAAATCTTAGTTTTACCATTCATAAAATTCAATAGGAAATTACACAGCTAAGCAAATGTCCTTAGAGGAAAGCAGAAGAATAATGAATTCCCTACATAATTATTTATAGCTGTGTTTTTGAGTGAACACAGTATAACAGGCTTCAAGCCAATATTTAAAGGAAAAAAACCAGATTTGTAAAACCTTAAATATTTCTGTAAGCCAGTGCACAGACAACAGCCTATTTCACAATCTAATCTGCCTTTGCAATACATAAAAATCCAAACAACTTAGACTGCCTCTCTGATTAATCATTACGATTTAAAATAAAACCTTGACAAAGACAGGTCCAGAAGCACAACCACAAAGTATGTAATGCTATCAGAACATGCAATTTGCTTAAAATAATGTTCCTGGGAAGTGCCATAGTGTTGTGTGCAAAGCATGTTGTCTGATCTGTATTTTGAAGAAACCCTTGGGAACAAAATCATTACCAAGGATCAGTCAAAATGGCAACAACTAGAGATCAAATCCAATTCAGTCTTTCATAACTAACCCTAAGAACAAGCTGCTTATCACTCCAAAGCTCAAAAGAGATGATGAAAACTATATAACACAATGTCCTTTAGTTCCCTAAAGACAACTGATTACATTCAGTTAGGAGCTGATTGGTGTGCAATGATGCTTCTGCTTTCCAAATACACAGCTTAATTGCCAATACAACTTCACAAGAAAGCAGAGGAAAAAATGTTCCTCTCCTGTTATTGAAAATACAAGCTGTAGTTGCTAGCAAATAAAAAGAAGGCCTAATTGTTGTTATTTTTTTAAGCTCAAATATCGTCAATAACATGCTGGTGACAAAACTAAACAAACATTTTTTTTGTGACAAACAAATACAACATGATCCAAACATTCCTCTAAAATCTCAAAGGTTTTATAGTGTCACAAGTAAAACTCTGTATCAATACATAAAATTCACAGCACAAAGGAACTCTAACTAGACTGAAAAGAATGGGGGATTAATTTGTATATTATATGCAGATGTTCTTGCTCCAGTTTAAGTCCTCTTTTATACAAATTATAAACAATACTGGATAGATTGCTCTGCTCTACTTCAGCACACCACAAAACAGATTTAAATGGAAAAGATCATTGCACACAGGGCTGTGCAGAGGACATTTCATTCTTCCTATACAACAGCAGGAGTTTTCAAGCAATTTGAATGCTGTTTAGTTTCATTTGAAGGAGAGAGTACAAAGTTGGCATTATTTTTATTACTGTAGCATGTGGTATGCCTAGGTGCTGGGTACATATTGGAGCAAGAGGGGCATATGTCCTTAAGGAAATACTAAAACCCAGACAATAAAGTTTTATCAGTGTTAACAATAAACATAAAGTCCCTCCCTGCCCAGCAGCTCTCTTGCCAAATACCTCAATTGTCTTCAATGTGCATAACATTTCCTTAGGACTAGATGTATTTGTCTTCCTTTATCCAGCAAAAGTATACTTCTGTGTTAGGAAGTACTACTTTTCATCAATGCTTATGACAAGAACCTGTACACCGCTCACAGCTCCCCCAGCTTAAGGATGGACAGTCAAATAGGACACAAAAGCACCTTCCAAACATTCTTCTTTATGAGGAATGCAGACAGATCCTAGTGAAAAATTTTCAGGACAACCTCAGGATTCTTTCTTCAGTGCAGAGGGGAGTACTTGTAGAGATGCAGATAATAGTTGCAGGAGAAGTTAAGAAGTAAACAGGAAAGGAAATGGAAACTGAGGGAGGTAAAGGCAGCTATAGGCTTCATAAGCACTGCTGAAACAAACAGGCTGTCTGTATCCCATGTCTAGATCAAAACCCCCATTAAACAACTTCACAAATTCATTTTCAAGCAAGAACTTATTTCCTGGTTTTAAGACAGCACTAAAAAAAATAAAATAAAATAACAGGAAATGAATGGCACATCATTGACTCTATAGGGTTTAAACTCATTTGTCTGCCCTGCTATTTTGCAATTTTCATCTATCTTGGAGAAACACAAAATTAATGGATTTTTTTCCCCGTAAGTAAATGGCTATTGCAAAACAATTATGTTCATTTATACCATGTAAAATATCCTGCTAGATATCTGGAGATAACCAATATGTAAACCAAGAGAGTTTCTGAGAAAGGCACAGCAGCTGAGCCAGCAGAAAACTCTGTCCCACTTCTGTTTATTATCTGGAACACTGGGCACCCTGGTCATGTTGGTGGCAATTCTTCCTTAGTGCAGGAGAAACCAAGCTGTCCCAGGAGAAGAACCAGAACAGGAAAGCCTGTTGAAGATGGAATCCAACTCTGACATAAATGCCTCAGCAGCAGTTCTGAAGAGGCATTTCTCTCATACATCTGCTACAACTTGAACAGCACTGCCTGTACATAACTTGCTAGGAATGTTTTGTGGGGATTTTTAAAAAATTTACTCTGGACAATTCACATAACATATTTATTCATTAATTAACTTATCCATTGACATCCCTTCAGTGACCATATTGTTTCAAAACAGAGTTTTGCTTCAGCAATCTGTGAAATCTCTGATTTTTCACAGAAGCCTATTCACCATCCAGTCATTTGTATTACATCACTAGAGTAACTACTAAATTTTATTCCAGGGAAATATATAAATTTCTTCTATAAAAATCTACATTTGAAGTCACACTCTCTTCAGAGCCCTTGGAAAAATACAGACACAGTCTCACCAAACCTGTTTTCTATACTAGTTTTGGAGATCTGCTAAACCATGCCTCACATTCTGTGATCTCCAGGAATTACAGGAGCCCACCTCAACATCCCTACTGGGTTTGATGATCCACCTCCTTGTGGATCCTCTTTTCCCAGCTCCTCACCTCAACAAAAGGGGCAAGAGGAGATGTTTGAGACCAACTTCAGATTTCATTTAGGTAAACAAGAAAGACAAAGCAGCATGTGCAGATGGTGTAAAATAAACACTCATACTCTGCTAAAAATGTTCCAGGCTGAATTGAACATCCACAAGGAGCTAAGGAAAACAGCAAGACAGAATTCCTTACAAAGATTCCTTGGACCTGGGAGATCCTGTTGTTGCTCTCAAACACTGTTTAGACTCACAGTATTTTAAGACAGGACAAAATGTCCCAAACAAGTAATTTACAGGGTTTCCACCTTGATATAGTTTACTGCCACTGAAAAATCCCATGGTCAATTAATATTTCATGTATATGTATAACAGATACTGAAACGTAATAAGGGCCTGAGTTTATCAAACCCACAGCCTACCACAAAACCTACCAAGACTATTACATTGGGACAAAGTCAAAGAATTTTATGAACAGAAGATGTGTACTGATACAATCAACGCAACATCAGTAGAGTCATTAAATAATTTGGGATGAAGGAACACGCAAAACAAGCCAGCAGAAAAGGTGTGATGCCTGCTTATGGTAAAAAAAAACCCTCAAAACTTTGCTATGAAAGTTTCCAAATTCCAGAATCTCTCTGATAAAGATGGCAAAGTCTGCACTGAAGATACAGTGGCTTGAATGAGCTGGGCATGAAGAGCTGTGTTTCAGACTGCACAGGTACAGTCACTGTGGTGCTCTGGGTACCATTTCTGCTCTCCAAGCTGTCTACCACAGGTCCATTGACACACACACCCTCCTTCCTCAAACGAACGGCCTCAGTAGCACCCTGGCCACCCTGGGCTCTGGATACACTTGCAGTTACCCTCTGTTGGCCAGGATGAGCTGTCCTGCAAGCACCCACACCGCTCTGGGATCCCCACCAGGTTCCACCAGACACCGGGGACGGGAGCCTAAACCACCACCTCATCTTCTACAGGCTCTCTCCGGCATCAGTGCAAGGGGACAAACACTGCCAGGGATTTCCCCTCCAACCCATGCCTTAAAATAACCCTGGGAGGTAGGAGGAAAGCATCTAGGTTAAAACTATCTCACGCAGCACTATTTTAAGCAGGAAAATCCTGAGGACTGGTAGGGTTTTGATTCTTTCTTCCAAATGTTGCCACTTTAGGTGCTTCCACCAGACTTTGTCTCCTCCTCCAGCTTTAATCACCTGATAGCGTTAGAGTAACAAAAATAAGGATAACTACTATACATGGAAATGAATGAGAAATGAAAAAGTATTTTTATGCCAAGACCAAAACAATAGCAACCAAATATTTTTCATTGTGCCAGAAGAGACTTCTGCTATTTCTCAGACTACAGCATCACTCTGAGTTGACAACTTGCAAAAAAAAAGTTGAAAAATATATTTTGAACATATACACCAGCAAGCCATCCACTTTTTCAGAAGTTGAAAATCCATACCTGTCGCACAAAACTGTTGGAGGTAGTGTCAGAAGATGTACTCCCATCTGATCCTTTAAACCGGTTTTTTCTTCTTGCCCCTTTACCATAAGACTGTTAAAAAAAAAACAACAAAACAAAACAGAGATTAGAGGAGCAACATTACAGCATTAGTTTGTGTTGCACAGAAATCTCCCAGTGTCTCTTAGACTAGAAGGGATTCAGATTATCAGCTTTGTGCCAATCAATAAGCACATATTCAGTAAGAATCTGATGGGATCAATGTGCAAGTGCTCACCACGCTTGGTCAACTGAGCCCTAAATGTTTTGCTGTTGTTGGGTTTTTCTCATATTTGGGTTCAGAAAAGTATTTATAGACTCACGTCGATTCACCCAAGTCACAGAGATTAAAAAGTACAGTTGTTGTGCAGCTAGTTCAAATAAACAAGGTAGGAAAGGAGGTACTGGAGCAGTCTCCAGTGCATCACAGCTAGGAGCCAAGTCAGCTGAGGGAACATTAAACAGTGAGGAGTGACAAACAACTTGTTGATACAATATTACAACTGAGGGAGATTTTACAATAATAAATTTACAATAAGTTCAAGAAAGTAAAAGCAGTATAACAATAAAAAATGACTATATGTATAATTGGAAAAGGGGTGATGCTACTAAAAAGCAAGGCATCGCTTTTATCTACTAGGAATTTAAAGAGGTATGAGGACAAAGCTATGGTTGGCTAAAACAAAACTTTAAAACTATGGTTTAGAAACACAGAAAATCATTGCTTAGAAACACAACAAACACATGAGTGTGTTCACAAAAAGCTATTTGTTTTGTGCATTAAATGTGGATCATCAATAAACATGTTTACATTAAATTACAAAAATAAAAAAGAAACATTTCAAAACTATGTTATTTGCAACCACTTAATTCTGTGTAAATGAGTGCAAACTGTGTAGTTTGTAAACTCTGCCATGACACCACCTCTGGGCTGTGCAACCTTCTGAGCTTTGAGCCTGAGCTTAAAGTGTAGGGAAGAGTGGGCTCCAGGGCAGGCTGAAACACTCAAAATCTCATACTGGCAGATTTTTAATATCGTGTCTTCAAAACCTGAGTGCTGTTCTTAGCAGTAACACATATGGTGTGATTAAATATTTTAATAATCTAAGATAGTCTAAGACTACCTGAGGAGGACAACAGATTGCCACTACTAACTTCAGATTTTTTTATAAATCCAGGTAATTGCCTCCACCAGATGTAGGAGAACAATCTCAAACTGCAACTGTGTTTATTCTGGGTGAGTTTGGAGCACTGGTTGAAATCTTACACAGCAATCTTTTAGAAAGGATGACTCAAGGAACAGTAGTTGTGTCAGCTGGACAGACACTCTCAGCAAAAATAGTATCTGTTATCTCACTAACCTAACAAAAAACCAATGTTGTATCCCCAAAAAATGGATTTCTGGGAAAGATATTTTGCCAAGCTCATACAATTTTCCCAAAAGTGCAAGACACCATGTAAGAGATTTCTGAAAGGCACCCAAATTGATTCTACACATGCTAGTTCAGGCAGAACTATTCAAAAACCAGCATGTTGAACATTATGGGGGTGAAACCAGGACTTTATGATGAGTCTAGGACTGTAACTCAGAAGGTCAAAATATAAAATTAAGTTTCAATCAGGAATAGTTTTACATGGTTGCATTTCTAAAAGGAATCTTTTATAACTGAAGAACATTTTGGCAATGAAAAGGTCTTCCTAGATCCATAGGAGTAATAAATAGATTGGAACCACTGTTACAAGCAAATTATTAAAAATATTTTTCAATTATAATATCCAGTTCTACTAGAACCATCTTTTTTCATCTAATATAATTTATATAATATTCCACCTAATATAATATCAAAGTACCTAAAATACATAAAAATTATCTCTGACAGCAGTATTCTTCAAATATAATATCTTTAAACCAAAATTTACCTGTTATGAATGGCTCCCAGTGAGCTAATTATATGTGGTTATCCACAAATATTCTGAACTCCTTTCCTACAATTTTTGCGGAAGAATACAGAAAAAAACTTTTAAAAAAAGAATAATTTCTAGCATTCACAAAGGAGCTCAAGAATATAAACCAGCTACATGAAGACCACACTATCTAGGCAATTTCTCTAATGGTCTACAGTACAATATTGTGTAATTCCCAAGGAGATAATTAAAAACATATTCTCTCTCACAGTCACACTTTTTGCATTTGTCTCCATTTTCTACAATATTTATTTTAATTAAAGTATCATAGTGTTCAGCTTGCTAACACAGAAAAATCAGAAAGGCAAGAGGGACTTAGTCTAGAGTGATGAGGATAAAACAAATAAGAGTAGAAAAAGAATATGTCTGAAGCACAGATAGAGAAGTGTGCATTTTATCTGTGTAGCAATGACTAAAAGCATTTATTTCTGGCAACCACAGCAAATGCAGCTCAGGCTGAAACTCACCTTGATTTTTCAGTTTGTGGAGTCTTTTTTAGTGCACAGCAACGTGCACATTTTTGTTCTAGTGTTCTATAAGTGAAAACTCTTCAGAAGCATGAGCTACATGCTAACTTTAAACACAAAAAACCTGTTGTCATGATGGCAGCCTGTGGATTGTAGGCAGAATCAGTTTTACACCTGCTTCTTTGCACAGAGCAGTTTTCAGTCAGAAGAATGGGGGACAACTTTGGTATGTGGGAAAAATGGGATTTGATGACTCTTCTCATTATTTTAAATTATGCTGATTGGGGCTACATTTGTTTTCCATGATTTTCAAGCTTATTCCCACAGTCAGAAATGCCTGAAACGATCTTCTAAAGATGAGATTAGCCTTCCATAATCAAAAAAATGGTATCTATTATTAGAAATTATTATTTATCTTTGCCATGTGGAGAGGTTTGTATACTCATTACATTTTGCTTCTTCTTGTGTATTTTTTCCACAAGATCTTAAGGCAAGAATGAGGTGTTTACTTAAAAAAAAAATTAAATAATGATCTAAAATAATGAAACAATGATCTATCAGTTACTTTCAATGCTCAGAAAAAGAAGAGAAGAACATTTTTCCCCAATATGTTACTGTGATTCCCATGTTAAAATACACTCCCTTATCTGTGCTCTGTGTAGCAGTTGGCTGCAATTAGGCAGCTAAAAATAAAGGGCTGAATCACGACATGAGGACATTGGCCAGTAAAAGCGCAACACGAGGCTGTCGTTCTTAACCTTTAAGGTAGCTGTACCTAACAGAACCACCCCTGGAGACCAAACTCCTCAGCACCCCAGGACACAGTGCCCAGTGGTGGCAACCTCCAAAGCCAGCAGGGCAGGGCTGGCACACCATCACTTGTCACGGATACAGCTGACTCCAGCCCTGGGAACAAGACTGTTTATATAAAACGTTTGCTGTCAGTAATGTTCCGACTGCATTTTAGAAGAACATCTTACCCAAACATAAAGTTATGTATACATGTAAATGTCTACAAGATCAAAAGTGTGGCTTTGTTTATTAGTCAGATGTGTGAAATCCTTTTAAAATTGGCTGAGTTGCCAGAGATGAGAAATAAAACACACATTTGTGTTCTAAAGCTGCATAAAACACCTGAAAAACAACATGAAACCTTACCAAAAAAAACCCAAACCAAAACCCAAACCAAAGTAGTTTTTAAAAAAAAGCATTTAATCAACCAAGACTTAACAAAGCAAAGAACGACTCTGCTTTCCAACTCTGATTAGAAAGTACATTGTGCAACCATTATTCAACCCATGTAATCAAATGAAATATGGGAATCATATGAAGCATTAAAGACATACACTACAGTTTCCTGATAATTGATAGTTTTATATACAATTGCTTATTATTGTAAACAGATGAGATCAATGTCACTCAGTGAAACCCTTTAATTTTAATGAGGTTCTGTCTCAACACATAAAACACATGCATCCATAACATTTAATCTTGTAACACACATGACAAGCAGAAGACATCGTTTATCCCTGCAGGCAAAATACTATCATCTGGAAGAGGAAACATAAAACATTTAAAATTACCAACTATCTACAACCAGGGAACTGGTCTTCAGTGAGAATCTTAAAATGCCCTTCACCAGTAACTACTCTAATGGTATTTTACAGCAAGGCAGTGGTGAGGACTATGCAAAGGATGAGTCTGAACCTTTACTATTTATCACGGGTAAAATAGCATCAGTCATTGAGACTGATGGCAGGTGGTAGAGGTAAACCCTCAAAAACTGGTCTCAAGAAGGAAGGGTACAGATGATTTAGGCAGTACAGTCACTGACAACAAGTCAGGTCCTTAAACAAAGATGGAATAAATAAATTGGAGAAAACAAAAGCAGAAAACAAAATTTCAGAGCTACACTGAATCTTACATCTTCTCAACAAGGGACCGACTACAAAAATCAAAAGAACACCTAAAGGTAAAAAGTGACCCCCTAAAGGCCTGGGGAATTGCTAGAAGTCACAAATGCAAATAGGCACTAAATGTTTTTCCTTCCCATGTGAAAGTTTCAAAAATGTTTGAAGATGCCCATGTTCTGTACACAGCACGTCAGGACAGTGCAGAATATACTCATCCAGCTCCATCTTTTCCTTAAAAGAATAGCCACTGCCACTTTAAGCAATTCCTTACAACAAGGAAAAAAATGTCCCTGTAGGTCAGACCCCTTGGGCCCTTTCTGGCCACTGGCCAGGTATACCACCGCTCAGAAATGAAACTTTCCAGCATCAGCTGCATAGATGCAACTCCCCACACCCTCACTCAACAGAAAAAAGACACGAATATTTCTGATTTTTGCACCACAAATCATATAATCTCATAAAGGAGTAGAGGTCAGCTTCCTGACCACACAGCCAAGGGCTGGAAGATGTACACAGACCTTGGTGATGTGTTCCCCACTAACGCACAGCTCTCTTCCATGACAGGAATGAGGACAGGTAGGATACAGCAATATATCCTGGCTTGCCTCCACCTCGGGAGCAGGGTTTTGAGTCACCCTATGTGTTCAACAGCAGTGCAGCCCTGTGACAGGCACCCTGCTCTGTGACATACCTTCAGCAAAGCAGTTGCCTGAGGAGCACAGATTCATGTTCCCATAGCAGAAAAGTACACCCAGCTTAGGTCTCAAAACCTGGATTTCTCCAAACAAGCGACTTTTTCTATCAGAACAAAACTCAGGAAAGACAGGACTTCCCCTGTCCCCTCAGGAGTCCTATCAAATTGAAGATCTCAAGTCATGAAGTTCATGCAAGCTACAGGGACAGTCTGCAAAGTCCATTTTACAATCATCTTACTAAATCCTACACCTACACCAAATCCAAAATCAATCCCAACAAACAAACAAAACCCACAAATAATTCTCTTCTTAAAGCTTGCAAATATAGTACGCAAATAAGTATTTGACAGATGCTTCTTTTTCACCATTGAAATAAAAGCAAACTAATTTCTGCCATGCGATCTGTAATGGTTAAATCTTAGATGCTCCTTTCTGCTGGCCTGTGATAAAGCCTTGCCAGCCCTTCATCTACAAACAGCCCTATTCTTACCAGTTCCTACACCCAGTGCTCTCACCCTGGCCTCAGACCAGGTAATCTGGCAGTTTCCACCTGCCAGACAAGAAGCTGGGAACTTGGCTGGCTCTCCTCCTCCCCAGTGGCTTGAAAACCCACCTCAGCGCAAACCCGCTGCGCGTCTATTTGTAATGCCAGTGATGAAGATGTCAGCTCCCACCTCAGCAAAACAGGAGCACACAACAGCAGAAGGTGCTGAAGCTCATACCCAAACCCCACTGTGCCTCCTGCAGCCTTTAAAAACTGGCAACTACCCTCCCTGTGCTCAGGGTTTGCTGCTCTGAGGACAAAGCCCCTTGGAGGGCAGTGAAAGCAATTTTGGTTCCTTGATTTTTAAACTCTTCTATCCCAGCACAGGAAAGACCTGAGTAAAAGATGCAGAAGAAAAGTAACTGAGACTCCAGAGAAGCAAACTTTGGAATAGCACAGGAACTTTTCATCTGTTGAGACAAAACAAGACAAAACTAGAGATTGCCAGAAGATAGTTGCCTGATAAATAAGTTAGGAGTGAAACTGCTGAACTGCTTCAGAGGGATTTTGCACTCTAGGATAATGTAAAGAACAACTATTATATCCCATTTGTGCTGATAATGTTTAATACTCTTGTGGAAAATATCTCTGGAAGAGATAGGCATGCAAAATCACCTTTTATTGCTTGAATATAGGGTAATGCAAAAAAAAAAAGCCCAAACCTCAAAGAGCAGAGAATTATCAGAAAAGCAAAAGCTGAAAGCTAAAGGGCTTTCTTCAGTGAAGGACTATTATAATTTATGTTTGTCAGTAAGGAATACAACATTGAAAAGGAGATTACCACAACAGGAGAGAAAACACTACCTCTGGCAGAGGGCCATGAGGAAGTCCAACAAATGGAATTGGATTTTATCTCTTCTTCGTTTGTATATCCTCCACTGAATTGCTGCCACATTGGATCTGGCTTCTAGGGCTGCTGCCAGAAGAGAGTAAAACCTTCCCTGCCTCTATAATGGATGGGCATTATTATTATTTAAGCAAGCGAAGGGATATAAATTTTGTTTATTTAGGGCTTACAAAATATTCAGTACTGGGAAATAGATGGTGGCAAAATGTTTGTTTGAAGAACAGGTAAACACGGTATGAATTGTGATAAATCAACTCAGCTGGAAGCAGCAGAGGGCAGTGTGATTAATCTGCTGAGAATAAATCTCTGGATATTTTTCCATTCCTCATTACTGCAAGACAGGCAGTGAAGGGATGATACTATACAATTGAGAAGATAGCTGGAGATTAAGGAAGGACAACAGCCAGTGTAAGGGCCTGTAACTAAGCTGATTTTATGGAGTCACCACGTGCACATCACTCTAAAATTCACCTTAACATCAGCTGTAGTCAACACAGAAGGAAAACTGAACAAGCCTGTCCCCTAGCCTCATGCATTCAGTTTACTTTCTGCAATGCAACCTGAAAAACAAGGCAAGCGCTCCAGGGATGATGCAACCTTTAGACTCAGAAGGCAGAAGCATTTTGCAGTACCATGTAACGGAGGAAATCTAAATGCAGGTGAAAGCTGAAGAAAACAATCAAGAAGAGAATTGTTTTCACTTAAAATGTGTCAGGTTGTTAGGACATGCAGTGACAGATGATGTATAGGCAGGCTGAAAAAAGGACAGGAGGAAAATAATAATGAGGAATTGGGAAAAGATACCTTCTCCCTCCACAAGGCAGTCTTGTGGTTGCTTGGTAGAAGGTTTACTTATATTTTCTTTGAAATGTCTTTTTATAATTTACTCATCTTATTTGCTATGACTGTCCCTAATGCACAGCATAGGAAGCTTTGTGATGAGAAAACAGCAACAGAAATTGAATCTTATGATTTTTGAGATAGCATCATAAGAAAATTACATGGGAACGAGGGAAAAAAGAAGAGCGGCTAAGAGTTATCATGTAAGTCATTAATGTGCTATGTTATATTATAAACACATCAGAATACTATCTGGGTTAATTTAAATTATCAAACTGAATATTCTTCTAATTCAGATTCCTAAAAAAAAGGAAGTTCCTTGAATAAGGAACTAAAAAGAAGATTAGGATTGATTAAAAAAACCAAGCAAACAAACAAACAACAACAAAAAAAACTGATCACCAAACTGATACATCTGAACAGTTTGCTGCTTTTCTTTCAGAAAACCTAATGCTGATTTTTACAAAAGGGCCACACCTAAAACCACCACTTTGCACTGACATACACCTGGATATTGTGACTAAGTCCACAGTGTAACTGTTAGCATGCAGATTTGTCTGGATCATCATTTGTCTCGACATCTGAAACTATATTGCAATTCCTTCTAAGACCAAGCTCCATCTAAGACTAACATCAGTGAACTTTAACTAGAACAATGTTTTTACAGTCATATGGACCCAAAAATCACAGAATTTTAGGTAATACAGAAAAATACACCAATATCTTGTCCCAGTTGCAAAGAATATCCCTGGAAAAATACGGTATAACTGTCATGACCAACGCCCAAAGAGATTTTATTTTGTTTGCAGATCTTTTTAGGAATATGGATTATGAAAAGAAGAAATACATTTTACACAGATGCTGTCCACGAATATTTCACATATCTCACTGCCTTTTAAGTGAACCACTTCCAGAGTGTTAACAACATTTCAGTCCTCTGCCCCATGGTGACAAGTCTGGCCAAAATGGATGGACAGGCACAATCCAAAATATTGACCATGATGTTAAGATAGGTTAAAAGAAATCTCAGCTTTGCAAAAGTAAAATTCTTAGATAAGAAAATTGTTGTGACTTGGTACAACTCTAGAAAGCCTCTTCAGTAATGTTTCCTTAAATCATAATTCCCAGAAGAAATACTTCAGAGTGAACACTTTTAGGAGTGATGTCACTCCATAATCTCACATGTTAGTTTGGGTTTTTCTTCCCTGACAGATTATTTGGCAGGAAATGTTTCTAGGATTGATATTCAATTACATTAGTGAAAAACAGAGTGGTACACATAACTGAAGTACCTGCAGGCAACCTACTTGATGATTCACACATCCTCATTAAGCTTCTCCTTTTCACTGTGAGTGTGTTCTGAAGCAGCAAGATTTTAAAATATTACATTTTTTTTAATGTTCATGGAACAAAAATTAAAATCACAATATTTGTCTCTAAATGCAGTGCTTGTTAAGGAATTAATTTGCAGTACTATTGAGACAAAGGGCTCTTTTGTTTCCATAATCTTATTTCTTCTATACCAAAGGTTTGTGTATCACTAAAACAAGTACAGATTGAAAAGATGGTTCCTGTTCTGCCTAATGACTTGGATTCCAAAAACTGAAAAATATGCCTGAACCAAAAAGGTGCATTATCACTGTCTTAAAACTTGAATCTTTTTGGTTGTGAATGTTAAGAAACCTGTTTTATAAATCAGAATATAAATGCATTACCTGGAACATAAATAACGTGAGTATTGGCAAACTATTCTTCCTCTCTAAACAGAGGTTCTTTAAGCATAGTAAAAAGGAGGGTTGAGAAATCAATTTTATGATCAGTTTTTGACATTTGTCCACAGCAGAGAGGTACCATATGATTCGACAGTTGCTGATTCTGTGCTTAGGGCTGAAAAGATATAAAAAGGGTGGGATTTGTAGGTCAGGAATTAGCTCCCTTGCCACAGTTTCTGGAGAAGCTGGCAAAGCATATGGCCCTACCAAAATCTGTTCTGCCTTGGAGGCTACTGACAAATTCACATCCAAAGAGACACTTTTTCTTTTTTAGTTTAACCTAGTCTCTGCTTCTGTGCTTGGATTTTGTTTTGCTCATCGGGCCTGAGTAAGTAAAGATCAGTCACCAAGACTGTTGACAGACTGACAGCATTCTCCTCTGTCAATCAAGCACTTCTGGGATGAAGCTGGTCCACCTTCTCAAACAAGCCATCAGAGAGAGCTTTGGCAGCAACAGTAAAAACTGCAGCTCAAATGGAAAAAACTTCTAACAAGAACATGCATGTTTGTAATCTGAAATGCACACAGATTTACCACCCTTTTACTGGATTCAAAAACAGCATTCTGAAGTCTTTGTAGCCAACTATTGCAAACTTGAAGATACTACGCAACATTCATACATTAAACAGAAACAACCTTTCAAAATACAAAGTCTTTTCTAAGTGTGCCTCCTTCTCATCACCCATCCATCTGAACTCTGCACATGAACTGAGTTGTTAAAATTTCTGAAACGACCGTACAACCACCTTCTGCATGGAAGTCGAGCAGCTTAAATCCGCCGCATGTTCTACACCTTCAGCCTCCCCAAAATTCGTGCTGAACAACTGGCGAGAATCGCCTTCCGTCACCTACAGACTGTCAGCAGCCCCTGGAACAGGCGAGGGAGGCTTCAGCCGTGCGTGTAAGCATCAGGTACAGATACAACAGGTGACAGCAGCAGGGAAAAATAGCCGTGCCCTGCGAGTAATACATGTGCAGATCAGCTTAACAGCAATGTATTCTTACATATGCATCCTCCAAAGAACCGCAAGGTTCTTTTCACTTACGATCCTTCTAAGGCATAGAGCATCCCAGGGATGTTAATTAAACGGCATTTGAGGGTGCGGGCGAAGACAGGGGTTTCGGGCATCTTGGGGGAGCCGTCAAACTTTTCTGCCGGCGGTGACCGGTGAAGGACGGGGAGCTGCGGCCGCCCCGCCGCCCCGCGCCCCCGCCCGCCGAGCCCCGCCGAGCCCCGGTACCTGCGCTGCCGCCGCGGGCACGGGGTTGTCCAGCAGCTCCATCTGCACCTCCTGCGCCGGGCTGGGAGGCGATTTCGACATGTCGCTCTGGACCATTGGCGAGCAGAGCGGGTGGCTGGGCGACGAGTCCCTCGGCGGGACAGAGCCGAGCTGAGCCGTGCTGAGGCGAGCCGAGCCGAGCCGAGCCGAGCCGAGCCGAGCCGGGGCGGCAGGCGCCGCTCAGCGCTCGGCCATGCCGAGGAGCGGGCGGGCGGCCCTGCCCAGCCCGGCTCCGCTCTACCCTGCCCTGCTCTGCCCTGCCTGCTGCCGGCGGGGAGCGCTCGGCGCCGGGGACGGGGCAGCGCCGGCGGCGGGCGAGGGGGAGGGCAGGGGGCGGTGCGTGGGGAGAGGGAAAGTGACAGCGAGCATCTCCCTCAGGCAGCGCCGGGCGGGGGCGGCGCCGCATCCGCGCCGGGATCCGCGATGGGATCCGCACTGAGATCCTCCCTGGGATCCTCGCTGGGAACTACGCTGGGATCCGCGCTGGGATCCACACCGGGATCCACACGGGGATCCGCGGCGGCCCAGCCCAGCCCGAGCTGCAGAGCCGGGGCTCGGCACGGGTGTCCGGGTGCGGTCAGGCCCTGCTCTCCCTTCAGCCCTGCCGGACATCTGGACCCTGTCCGCACGGCATGGCCTGCTCAGCCCGCGATGGATAGGAGCTGTGGCTTTAGTGAGCACACCGGCACTTCGACAGAGAAAGTTTCACAGGTCTCTCTTGTTCATAGGGGTTTTGCCTGTACTTGTAGGTTTTGTACGCATATCAACAGGGGATGAGTGAAATTAAGCCTCCTAATTTTATATAATCTGTATCTGCACAATCTCAGTCGTGCTATCAGGTACCCCATGGGAGGCTTTTGAAAGACCTATTCAAAACCTGATCCTGGAAAACCACCCTTCACCCCTGAGATAATCAGTGATTTCTTATGAATGGCAGATCATTTTATGGCAGCCGCATTCATGGCTGTCCTGAGAGACACCAAACCCTGTGACCCTGTGAAGCCCACATTGAGCTGATATCTGTTTTCCACTGGATGGGACCTAGCTGTGTCCCATGCAGCATGAGAGGGAAACTTGTGTTTTCAGAGTCACTCTGTGATGGTTTGTGAAATCTCTTATCACCTGATTTTGAGCAGTGAAAACTAAGCCAGGAAACTGACTGGCCTAATGTCTCACACATAAAATCACAGCCATTACCAAAAGCATTAAAATCACTTTCAGGAAAAGAAGCCAGCAAAACAAAGACAGCACAAAAGCCAGATCAATTTCAAGAAGAACTTTCAAGCTTTGTCCAGATTGCATGGTTGATTTATTTAATTTTTCATGACAGCTAATAAGCTTCCTTTCTGAATTGGCTTACCCCTATGGATTTTCTTATATGAATAGTGAAAATCTTACAGGAACTGCCTATATTTTTTTGTGAAGGAATTGGCTTTCTCTGCAAGAGGAAGTCTCTGAGCTTTGAAGAACTTTCACTCGTCCAAAAAGTTTCATATTTATTTTTGTAGACAACATTTCAAAATTATTTTCTAGAATTTTTTTAAGGTGTTGTCCATGAAAAAACAGAACCTTAATTTAGAGTGAAAAGTGTGGAGTGTATTGCTTAACTTTCATTCAAGCAACTCAATAGAGATGCTCAACAGTCTTGATTCTATAAAGGTGCCCGAGCCTGGACTGCTTCCAGATGTTCTTCAAATGGTTATAATCAAAAAGATATTTTCTTTTTAGACATTTGATGTGAAAAGTGCACACTTCACCGTCTTAATAGAGGCCTTGAAGTAGTTAGTTCTTTGACACTTACAAATTAGATGGTTTAACAGGAATTGCTTTTTGTGGCCATCATCATTATTAAGGAATTTACCGAAAAACCTAAACGCAGTATTCATGTTAACGATTGCTGGATGGCATATTCTTATTGAAAGATGTTGTCTTTGAATTTCTAACACCTTTATAGCTTTGGAACAATTTATCCTTCTGTTTCGAGCCATGCTCTAGGAAAGGCACTTGATGATCCAGATCCACCATGATTCGGTACATTTACTTGGTAGATTTTCAGGCATCTGTCAGGGGTTGCCTGTTCTCTCTCACACAGAGAAGGCAGTGGAAGTTTCTTAATCATGTAACAGTGGCCCTTCATATTGCCTTCAAGATTTTCACTTTGTAAAGAGTGTATAAATAAGAACACATAAGTATACCATCCTTCTGTAAGAGTAGTAGTGATCATTTTTGAAACATTACAGTTTCTAAAACCACAAATTGTGAACTGGATTGAAAGTTTTTCTACTCTCTTATAAATTAGAGCTTGAATATATCAATTGAAGTTCATTTTTTGTGTGCTTCGTCATATCTTTGATGATTACTTTGTCTTTTTTTTTTTTCCCTTTCCATTATAAAAATATCATTATAATGATTCTGCTTGTTTATGTACACACATATAGGGTCTCTAGAAAGCAAAGACTCAGGAAAGAAATTGTCCCCCCCCACACACCAATAACATCTGATTTTTTATTAAGTTTATTTCATTTTTCTTTCCGAAGAAAAATATTCTACGTGACTGTTCTTTAGCAGCAATTATCATTCATTGCCTTGATGTAGTGAGTGGCTAGAAGATTAGCATAGAAAAATAATTGTATTTTTTTCTGTTTCATCCATTTTGTTTAGCAGTTAATCCAAGTACTCTAACCTTGAAATGTGCAGTGAAAATCCTTCAGCTGAACACATATGCATGCAGTCATCCCTCTGCATGCTGTTTTTGGCTACATCTGCTCCAGGATAAGGGTCAATGTGTAAAAACAATGTGCAGAGATTCTAAATTGCTTGTTCTTTCTCAAGGGGAAAAGAAACCTGCCTAACCTGTTCTCAGCAGAAAACCACACTGCTGCATCTGTTTACACTTTTATCTGCAACGGAGAGGTGTTGTGCATGCTTATTTGGATTTTTGTAAGTATGTTAATGTTAGAAAACCAGAAGAAAACACAAGCTGTTTTGTTCATAGGGCTTTTTTTTTTTATCTTTAAAAAAACAACCCCAAAAGCTTAGCCTGACAAACAAGACAACCTGATTTGGGTGCCAAAAATAACTGGTTTTTTTGCATGAGAGTTTAGATGTTCTTTTAAAGCAAGGAGGGCTGTATTACTTAGCATATTTAATTGTTCTTTACCACCAGTATAAGAATGTGGTATCAGCACCATGTCCTAGCCTTTTTACCCCTATATGGAAAGTACATGTCTGGTTTAGCTTATAACTATCACCTAAATGTGCAAAAATAGGCCAAGGAGGGTTGGCTTATATTTGTGCAAATGTAGCTAAAAGCTAATAATTTAGACTCAAGGGACTTCATTAGAAACTTCCACAAATAAAGACCAGTGAGTTTACAATTATTCTTATGAAACTAATAAAATGCTTCTAACTGAGCTTATGTTTAAAGCCCTGATATAGAGAATTTCTTTAGGACTTTCAGTTAAAAAGCAATACTGGCCATCTATTAGTCTGTGCCACCTCCTGCCTAAAATTAATTGTAGCCAGGAATTCAATATTGAAAAAAAAAAAAAAAAGAAAAAAAGAAAAAGGATTCACTTGATTACCTGGTTTTACTATCTCAAAACAGACATAGTTCATCTTTTTCAGTGATAAACTGGAAGCTGCCTGTCACAAGCTCAAATTAAAGGGATTCCTCTTATTTTAGTACTTTATCTTTCACACAAGCCTGAACAAAACCACTCCAGACAGGCTCGCTTTTGAATCCATTATCAGTCTGTATCAGAGCACAACACCACCTGGCTGCATTTAATGAACTGATCCACTCTCCCAGCTCGTGTTTATTATGTTTTATTCTTGGGTATAAGTGCCATGCACCTACGAAAGCCTGGATTGATATTGTTACAGTGTGTTCAGCAGAAGGCAGGATTGGAAGGAGGAAGGTTTCCACATGATGGAAGATAGCAGCAATATATAAACACTGGCAAAACTGCTTTTAATGCACAGAAAGGCTGGCCATACTTGAAAAAGCCACAACACCTACTAAGCACATATTTTCAGCCCTTTGCAAAACGTGACCAAAAAAGGCACGCTCCCGCTCGCAAGCTGTTCACTTTGCGAGAGGCAAATTTGCTGTCGATGGGTTGTATACAAAGTTCACGTTTGATGAAGCACTTCTGCAGAAGTTGCCGCTTTCAGTTGGTATTTTCTTTGTTTTTTCTTTTCTCTCCTGTCATAACTGAGACTGCATATCTCCTTTTGTATCCCCAGTCCTTACCAATTATGGTGCTCCTATTTATAGCATCATTTTTCTCTTATTAAATACTTAAATCACAAGAACACGAAAAGGCTTTATAGAGTTCTCACCCACAAATATGCTCAGCCCATGTGAGTTACTGACATGGGAGACAGATTTTAATAGACCATGTGTGGCCTGTGTCCAAGGACAGCATCCGGGCTCTCCACAGCTCTTTGGGGATGGCCTTTCCTCCACCCTTCATTGAGCCCTGTGCTCAGTTTGTGCTTCTCTGATTTGGGGTAGGTTGTTTTGTTTGTTTTTGGTTTTTTTTCCCAACCCAACAATCATTTATTTGCGGCACAGAGGCAAAACTTCATTCAGAATAAATGGTGTAAGAGAAGACAGTGACAACCTCTCATCAGTGAGAGGATTGCAAAGCCATCAATGTGGCTGACAGTTAACTCATCGTTACCAAGGCTGCTGGCAGTTCATACATTCGAGAGTATTGAAATCCTTTGCCAATTTATACATGCACAGATCTGGAACGCAAATCGATGATGGCACCACTCCATGTTGCCATCAAGTCAGTTTTAACAGGGAGCATTTGCCAGATGTCATTTCCCTCCCTCCTTGCCTTGGCTGCTCTACTCTGATCCTCTGTGGCACACAGCTTGGCTCTTGGAGCACCAGGGACTCCACTCAAGAACTAAAGGTAGAATGTAGCAGAAAATGAAATACCTTTCCATAGGGTAAATCTGCTGCTTTATCTCCATGAGCCATCCTACCATGAAGACTGAGTAGTGCAACTGCCAGGGTGAAAGGGGAAGGAGAGACAGCAGGAATACACAACTCAGACCAGGGCTGAAAAATTCCTTCCTGGCAGCACACCAACCCTTAAGGCTGCCTAGCTATAAACATCAAACTGCAAAGGCTTGGTTTTGAGAACATTACTGCAGAATAATGCTGATTTGATTTCAGGAAAGTAATTTTTGGTAAGTACTTTGAGTTTATGCAGCAAAAGGAGACCAGGAAAACAAATCTTCAAGCTTTTATTTGCCTCTTTTTCTCAACTTTCACCCAATCTTTACCAAAACTGAAGTTCTCGTTCCATAAGAAAATGATTTTCAATAAAGCACCCTTCAAGTTTTACAAGAAAAATGATTCTGAGAAATAAAATATCAGCACTCACATTAATACTGTGATGTAAGTTCTATAATAGCCACAGTAAATTAATTGCCATCATAACCAACTTATCTATTTCCAGAGAAACTTTGTCAAGGGGAACCTTTGTGCCCCTAAAATGTGAAATGGTGCATAAGGTTCCACCATCTTCCCTGACCCCATGCTACCCTGAATTTTATTGAGATAACTATCCTTGAAGTATCCTTCAAAAACCTAAAAACTAAGTCAGTACTGACATAATAATTTTCTATTGTAACATTTCCACAGCATCCCATCTGACTTCTCTAAAGAAAATATGCCAAAAGCCCAACAGCAGCATTTTGATCCCAGTTATGTGCAAACAAGAAAGCAGCAGCAAGTATCAATCAAATGTACCATACATTTTGAAAGTAAATATATATTATTATATTATTTCAAAACCATGTATTTTAAAATATGGTTTAAAAACTCAAATACTTCCTATGACACGTTTCTCAAATCTGTATGGTTTCCTTATATCATTACATGCTAAGAAAATAGATTTCCCTTCAAATTTGCTCTGGTCTATTTTGTAGGAGGAATAGCTTGAAATAGACTTTTTTTTTTTTCATGATGGAGTTACACTTATAAAAATAATAAGAAAAGATCAACTTCTAAAATCACATATCTATTAAAAGCAACAGCTAATGTGTTGGTGTCCAAGCCTGTGCCATCCAGGACTTTAAAAATCAAACCACTCTGTACTACTCCAGCAGGTATTGCAGGAGCTGCTGCTCCTGGTGAAAGCCATGGTGAAACACATCCATGTTTACTCTTGGGTTAGTTGCCTGAACTCATAGTTTTGAAAAAGGCAGCAAAGAATGGCAGTGAGGAAGCATTGGTCTTTCAAGGAGGGCATTTCAGGCCACCAGTGATCTCACAAGGCATCCATAAAAAACTAAATATTTAGTATTACTTGAAACAATCCCTTAAAAGGAAATCTGATCAGAGCTGCTTTTTCTTATGGCACCTGTGAAACTCTGTGGTCACTGAAGACAGGTGTTAGTGGCAGAGTGCATCAGCTCTGGTCTGCCAACTGAAGTCTGCCCAGGTGAATTCCGTAGGCAGAGGCAGCTCCATAGCAACAAATACCAAAGAAATATACTGTTAGCCCGAGACCTAATTCTGCAAAGATACATGGAGCACATTCTAGCACAACAGGAAGAAAAATACATTTCAAAGAGTGATAATGAGCAAAGCCTTAAAAATTTCCTCCTTGAGAAGAGAAGCAGATCATGGTCTTTGGTAATTAGCCATAAAGGATTTTTCCTGAGAACAAAATATATGCCAGATGAGATTTTACAGCCTTTGTTTGGACAATATTCAAATAAATTTCATGCTGTTGTTTGTTTTTTTTCCCTTTTTTTCATGGTATAAATCTGTTTATTCACTCAAAACTCAGGAAGTCCTGCAATTTTTCACATCCACCTGAAGACAGAAGCATCAAAAAAGAGAACCATTCCTGTTCAGCTATTACTTAAGCCCTAGTTTTCCAAGATTTGTGAATGAGCTGTATATCAGAGTACCAAAAGGAATCCTGAAAATCATTCATAGATGTAACTTTATTAGTTTCATAGAACCCTTCATAAGTTACAAAGTGCTCTACACTAGGTTTTAACTGGATGCCAGAATCCCAAATGCGATTTCTCATGTATTGGACATATTTCCGTATGGCTAATAAACACTAACACAATTCATATTTCATGCAAGTTTTTTCTAGCACTTTATACACAGTAATTCAATATGTACTGTAATTAATGTGCTTATATTTTTTAAATGCTCATCTTCTATTCTATACATATTCTATTCTATATTTTGCAAAACCCCATGATTTTGGTTCTACACACTGACACAAAACATTTAGAATAGATCAAACGTGTAAAAAAAGAAAACACTGTGCATTAAAGTAAGCCTCTTAAAAACAGAATAACATATAGGTGAATGGCTGATTGCAAAAGTAGTGTAGCAAATGTCATAAATATTACTTACCACTGTGAATCTCTGGGCTCTTCGTGTTAGGTCACTGTGAGGATGCTTCTTGAAGAAAAATCTCTGTTGCATTCTTTTACAAAAAACAATTATGTTTTATTTAGTTTTCCTCTATATGTCACCCAGCATAAAGGAAGCAATGACAGTAAACATAGTGAGATGGTCAGAACCAAAACTTTAGCTGTTTGTAGCCAAACTATTGTTCAGGAATAAACTCTTGAACTCCTGCTGTTTCAAATCCAGTATACCAGTTAAAAACAAGACTAATTCTTGATTCTTACTCATATGTTCAGTGTAATAGTTGTCTAAATAGTAGCCATTGCTGAAGCAGCAATGTCCCAAAGTGACAGCTGAATGTGGTCACCCACTCAGCAATTCCAACTTCATTTGCTATGTACTTCCTTCTGGTTTGTTTTCAGTGTTTGTTCAGCCATTAGTGTAAACTAAAGGGGCTTTTACTAGAAATTTCTGCCAGAGTAAATGTTTTTTTTATCGCTGTTGTTGTTGTTTTTATCCCCCTAAATAAACAAGGTTAGAGTTATAATAAGGACTTTTATATGTGTGTTTATCAATAAGCACTGAAAACAGAATGCACACCGAAGTATCCATATGCAGATCATGTAGAAGAAAGAAACTTGCTATATCCTCCTTGCTCTGAGAGTTCATAAACAGAATAGGTGCTGCTCTTGAGTGCTCCTTCACTCTGCAGTTTAGATCATTACATAGCTGGGTGTCTGCTCTGCTTTTCTTGGATTGCACATATGCTGTTGTGCAACAAGCTTATAAACTCTTTTTAATTAGCATTCATGTATATGTTTGCCACTGCAATGAAAGTTCATTTACCACAATCTACTATGGTGTCTATATATAATCTCCATGTGCATAGCTACATTCTGTGTGCTGTCAGAAAATTCACCACTCTTTTGTGTTTGCTGCCATGCTTCTGTTGGAAAGGGAAGAAACAGCTCTAAGGTGTCTTTCTTACACAAATATGTGCTCCAGTACATTTAATACTTCCACCATTCTAAATGTCTTGCTGAATTAGTAATTTTACCAAATGGCTTGCACTGTACAATTTAAATACTTTTTTTTTTTTTTTTTTTTTAACATTTTAAAATATAATGTTGATTAAAAATAATGTTATACTTAGCCAGTGAAATTATAACTTGCAGGTCAGGAAAAAGAAGTACAAAACAGTTCAGTGTTTCCAAGGTGGGACTGTACTAGCTTTTTAACCAAAATAGGCGTTGGATAAATGAAGATGTTCTTTAACAGGAATCAAATCTTGGGATATTTCCAACTTCTTGGAATATTCAACCATCTGACTAAAAATTAAGATTTACCTCTCATTCCTTGTCCTATCAAAATGTGTGTTCAGAAATAAAGACCGCTCATGATCAAAGAATCATGAAATTACAGACCAGTTTGGGTTGGAAGGGACATTTAAAGCTCATCTGGTCCATTCCCCTGCAGTGAGCAGAGATATCCTCAGCTGTATCAGGCTGCTCAGACCCCTGTCCAATCTGACTCTGAATGTTTCCAGGTATGGCACATCCTCTGCCTGGGATGCTTCAGGAACTTCCTGACATATATGTTGTAGATATAAGCATTGTTATAGGAGTTTCTTGGGGAAAATGTTACCTAGTCTTTATTCCCATTGAGTTGAGTGCCTTTAAGATCACTTGGCACCTCACGAGGGTTTTCCAGGTTTGCTCTTTACTGAACCTGAATTCAGATCCCATTTTATGAGAGTAATCCTATTTTTCGTTAAGACCTTACATTTTAGAAGGGACTACAATTTCAGAGATAGTAGACAACATCTTTTAGAGAAAATCCAAATGTATTGAATCAAACAAAACAAAGTCAATTCCAAACAGAAAAACATGACTTTTTAAAAAGTATTGAAAATGCACTGGTAAATCTGATCTTACACAGCCTAAAAGGGCCTTTTTTGGCTTTTGGGTAATTAAACAGATATCAGATTACAAACCAAAATATCCTTAAAAACAAACACTCTCAGTGTAGTTACTGTTTGCTCAGCTGGTATATGCATGCAATTTTCTTTTCATGATGGGTGACACAAATAGTAAAAAGGTAGACTAGTTATAAATGTAATACACAAGTACAAAAACTATAAATGCAAAATGTTTTTAAAATAATTCCTTTAGCAGAAAAAAATCTTTAAACAAATGTCCAGGAAGTAAAATGTTATATTGCAACCTACCAGTGAAATGGAATTTTCAGTATTCACTAACACTTCCACATTTTCCTTACTAAATATATACTTCAGTAGGGAAAGCACTGAGGAATAAACTTAGGTATAATATGAAAATGTAGTTTGACTATATTTTCAGAGCTCAGAGAGTTAGAAGTAGCATTGTATTACATTCAAAGTTAATTATCAGACTGGGAGCCATTTACAATGAGTGGATAGCATCAGTTTATTACAAAACCAAACATCCTCCCACTCCAAACCAAAATGAAGTCTTTTAAGACTTAGTATCTTATAATTGTTTTTTGCTACCACTCTTATCTCCCAGACAAGTGTAATCAAACTTCTTTGGAATAATTCAATGCAGTTACTTTATAAGTGGGTTTAGTATCTCTAGAAAAAAGGAAGACCAGATTTCACTGGCCAACTTTATTGGCAGAAGTGTATAGTAAACACCACATGTAGCCCTTAGCACAGGTTTAACTGTCTGTGATCCAAGGCCAAATTTGGAGAAAAAAAAGGCAAAGTAAGAAAGACAAAATAAAGGAACTGACAAATTTTTATTCCTAGTAAAATAAAAACATTAAAAACCTGAAAATTTCAAAAAGTGAAAACACAGACAGAAAGATATTTGAAAAACAATTGTTTTCTATAGAACATAAAATATTTTCCTAGCAGTTTTGATCTTTACTTAGCCATTCAGACTAGCAATATGAAAATCATGTTGTTAACATAGACATTCTGTGGACTCTACATAAATTGTCTCACTTCACTCCTATCAGAGCAGCACTGTAGGGTCTCAGGTGTGAAGCCCTCAGGCTGTAAGTACAGAAAAAATATACCTGCTGCAGAAGTAAAATCAGCACCCTTCTCTGTTTGTTAGATGACAAAGACATGTGATCTTGGAATATTATCTTTGTCAGTAGGAAATTTCAGCTCTCTGTGGGGTCTTAGATTAAAAAGAACTTGCCTTGTCAAGAGACATTTTTATGATCTCTATTTCAACTTCCCTTGCTCTCCAGAAAAACACTTCAAGATGTTAATGCTGTGAACAAAGACAACTGCAGATAGATTACATCTTTGCATTTCTAGCACAAAACATATATATTGGTAAATATTTATCAGTCAGTGGCTTTGCTGAAAGCAAATCACTCTACATTGGAAATCAAAATTATTTAATCACCTTCTCCCCTGCTTCAAAATTTTTTTTAAACACTACTGCTGGTCCACAAAGATTTCTGAAGCCAAGGATAGATGAAAGCTTGGGGTGGAACAACAATGGCTCTGTGGCTCCATGGTTTAGCAAAGAGTGTAAAGCCATGTCCTGGCACATCCCTGGCAGCCAGAAATCTGTACTGAGAAAGGCTGAAGGGAGCTGGCAGGGATAAAAGGAGTGTTGGGATCCAGCCAGGGCTGCACATTCCACCTGAGCAAGCTGGTAGTGCTCAGGTGGCTGGCACACACTGCACCGTGTCCTGCTGGAAGTGTGCTGCCTCTGTGCTGGCCAGCTGTTGCTTTGATTTATGGCTTCAGCCTGTGTGATCCTTGGCTACAGTGGGATATGTGCTGAAACTCACAGACCAGCTAAATGTAAGGCTGTCAGAGTCTTTAACCCTTCTGCTGTTCATTTTCCTTATTGTCTTAGAGGGAAGGTAATTTAACTGGAGACTTCTCCATGTGGATATGACTTCACACATGGAAACTGTGAGACCAAAATGCCCTAAGACAAACACAGTAGAATGTCATGAATGGGAAGTGATGCTTGGCTGCTCTCTGGATACCGTGACTGAGTCCCACACACAGCTTCTGTTAACACTAATTCCCATGCATTTGGAGTACAGACACGTTAGATTCCGGTGCTGACACTTTTCAGATTGCACCATAATCAAGACAAACAAGCGTAAAAATGTGTGCAGTAAAATCAGTTCACACAAAGAGCCATGTAACTGCAGCATTTTAGACCCTACAGTAAATAATATGCATTGGCAGAAAGGCAAGAACCACATATACCACAAAGCAAGGACATCAGGACTGATTGCACTGATGATAAAGTTTCTTGAACATCTCGTAATTAGTTTGGAAGGGCTGTAAAATTTTGGCTTATATAACCTATTCCCTTTCACTGTAGTAAGTAGATATATGCCAAGAGACCTTTGTTTCTGTGGCTCCCCAGTTGCTTTTCGTTCAGTTTAAGAGAAAAACCTATTTAGAGCTTAGAAAAAAAGTCAAAATATCAAATATCAAAATATCAAAAAGCTGAATTGTGCTGAAAAAGTTTTAGCTGTAGGCAGGGAAGAATCAAAAAATAAGTTCATTGACAGAGATGAAGTACGATTCTGCATTTCTGATGACTCCTTATGCACACCTTCCAGGCTGACATTAAATGCCAATCAACCAAATACCTGTGGAGTTGAAATACTGCTTGATTCAGTAGCAATTGCAGCCAGCACATAGAA
>VRYO01002734.1:20030795-20043846 GCA_009812075.1 Sialia sialis
GAAAAATGTTTGCAAATTGAGCACCTGCCAGTAAACCCCGCGATCATGCAATTTCGTTTCTAATTTGTTACTTTGTTGAGCGCGGGTCCTTGCTGCAAAAAACAAGTGAGCCTTATACTCCAGTGCGCCTTATAGTTGTGAAATTACTGTAATTCCATTCCAAATACTTTGGTATTTATTCTGATTGTAGTGTGAGCTATTAGGGAGTACATTTCTACCAGGTGACTTTATTACTAGAATTTCACAGCAGCTCTTGCATCATGGTTAGTTTTAAGCATATATTGGTTGTAGCATTCATTGAAGCTTCTCAGATTAACAATACTGATGTGAACACACATCTGAGAGCACGAATCTCATGCACAAGAATGTTGCTGGCAAAAGTGCCATATATGATAATACTTCCAAAAATAGTGTTTCTCCAGTGTTACTTCTGAGCAACAAAACTCCCCTGAGAGACTTGTAAACATCATACTCACATCAGTGGTTGTGTCGTGTACAATCACATCACAACGTACCAGGTCTAGGTAAAACTTTTTAAAAAGTCAGTATTTTATTTCAGCTTCATAAATAGAAATCCAGGCCAGTAAAGGATATCTTAGCAAGCAGGCTAATATAAAACTAATGATAATTTTTAAAAAATCTCCTTCTGTGGCATCAGCTGTTCTAAAATGACTAAGCTGGGTAACAGCTGATTTGGATAACTTAGTTATTTTGATTGATAAACTCCTATAGCAGAGCTCTGTATTGATGCAGAGATCAGGCAAGCTATAGTTATTTTAGTAATAATTTAAAACAATTATTATCAACAAAACTCTTCTTATGTATAAGGATGAGCTATTTTTGAATTATTGTCATAAATCTTTCAGAGACAAGGAAAATATTAAAAAATATCAATATGCACTCTTGTTTATAAACAGTCATCTCATTTACAATCCATAGGGAGTATTTAAAGCTATTATAGAAGCATGCTTTAAATCACAATTGCCTTTAAAATGATGAGTCATTTGAGTTTCAGCTAAGACAGCTCAGTCTGCAGAGCTGCTGGCTGGGGTAATGAGGTAGGATATACACACAAGTCACCCTTTCCCCCTGAGATCTTTTCAGGAGTAGTTTTTAAGTGCTCTTGTCACATTTCACATTAGCACGGGTGCAAGAAGAGTAGCTCAAATTAGGTCAGGTTCTCTGAGAATTTCCAGATAAGTCACTCTAGAGAGGAGATCAGGTTTTTCTAGTTTGATTGTTGCAGTGCTCTGGGCTTCTATCAATTATTAAAACTGCCATAAGATGAAATTGGTTTATTGCAGTTCACTAAATTTGCTAAGATTATTGTTCTTCAGAGGATTTACAGCACTGATAGCTGTTGCCTCGCCCTTTTTGCATACTAGCCTGGAAAGCAGGTTGGAATACTGAGTGTATTCCATCTCTTCCCTGTATGCATGCAATGATTTCACACTGTAATTCCAAAGAATCCAAATTTTAGTCCTAATCAATAAGCCCGAGTCACACATTTATCTAATGCCCACCCTGATACAGCTCTCCTGAGCTGCTGGAGCTGGTGGAAATTTGAAACCTGTGGAATTGAAATAGCAATGCCCTGAGCTGGGCACTCCAGGCAAAGCCACTGCTCTCATCCTGTGACTGTCTTGCTCTACAGGCTGGTGAAAAAAAACAGAGAATGCTGTAGCTGCATTACTGCCACCTTTTCAATTTCACAGTAGTAACTTCACATGAATGCAACTTTTCTTACTTTGGTAATAAATAAATAAATTAAATAAATGCAAGTCTCACTTTGAGATGTTGCACCAGCCACTCTTTTAAATGCTCAAACCTTTAAAATGAGATCAATTCAGACAGAAAATATTATTTCTTTACAAGTTTTATATTACAAAGTATAGGAGACCTTAAATACTCCAAGCTTCTGAACTTCTACAAGATCTTGGGTAGAAAACAAGTTCACAGGTTAGTAACCCTAGTAACCTGTTTTCCACACAGTTTCCAAATTTTCTCTTCCATTAGTTTAAAATCTGATCTTGCTGGGAATTCCCAAAGGAGAAGCAAAATGCATTTAAAAGACAGGAGTGCTATAAAATAAGGAGACATTGATATTACATCAACAGATTTTGAAGGTTTAAAGCCTTTTTCTCATTTGGTCCTGGCACAGTGCAATAAAACACAACCAAATGTAAATATTTACTGCAAAGCCTGGTTTTGTATATCCAAAAATTTTAAGGATGACAGCCAAATGTCTTGTCAATTCGCCGTGAGAGCCCAAAAAGGAACAGCCCTTGTTTGTTGTAAAATCCAGTCCATAATAATGGAGTGAATTTTCCTGCCAGAAAAATACCTATTAATTTTCATTTCTATTATCTTGGATCTGGCCCACACCATAAATAAGGGATTAGTATGAAGTATACAGCATTCACAAGTATGCATTTACTACCACTTTTATTACCTCTAGATTTTCTTCAGACTATAAATGCATTCTTGGGGCAAACTTGCAATATACAGGTAGTGCCACCACTAAAATTGTTGTTATTTTCAAATTATTTATGACATGAAGTGTTATTTCCTGTGACTTTACAAGTAATATATATTTGACCTAGAAAAAATTGCAACATTTAGAAAATAGGTACTAGTTTTTCTAGAGCAACCATATCATCAGCTTCTATTTTATTATCTATAACTAAAAGGTGTCAAGAAACAATATCTAAAGAATTCCATGGTTTTCAAACCAATTAACTTATTTTATGCTAAACCCACTAAATTGAGTCATGAGGAGGATAGGAACTACTGCTTAAGGAAATGCATTTTGAGGATTTCTCATTAAACATGAACATGGGATTAAATATTATTGAAACATAGCATTTCTTGGGTGAATAGAAGTAATTTACAATTCCATAGCTGCTTACAGCACAAAAGATTGTCTTTCATTGCGCCACAGTAAAGTATGAGTCTTAAGGCGAATAAAAGCTTTCCCTGGAGGAATCAAATTTTGAACATTTTGGAGAAAAGTCAATAGGAACAAATATTGCTGCAATAAGCCTGCTGAATACCCTCTGCTCTGTCTTGTAGCACCTTTGTGAATGCCAGCCAGTTGTAATTGCCTGAAAAAACCTTTGAGAAAGCATGTGATGAAAGGAGAAAAGTAAGTGAAACAGCACAAAAGTGTGTATTTGTGAACTTCCAAAGATTTGATTTCCATTTTCTACAGAGGACGTATTGTGCAAGTTTCTACATTTGCAACTATAAATACTGAAAATTTTTTGACAACAAGAATTAAGCAATTGAAATTCAGGGTGAACTGCTTCCTGCAGTGATTCTTTAAGGGCTCTGAAAACTGTTTTAATTAAAGTATTTGTAATTTATATTTTTTTAAATTTAAATAAATGCACTGAGATCACCTTCAAAATATATTCAGTTATTTATTGTAGTTCGTTCACATTTACCTTTAATTTCTTTCTGTTTCTCCTAAGGCAATCTCTGAAGTGTAAGGAGCTATTGCTTTAACTGAGGATACATTCACTCAGATAAGGAGACATCTTACAAACTTGGCATTTTAAAGCCTCTGTTCCAGACTTATGAATAGCTTTGGAAAGACAAGAAGTGCTATCCAAATAGGAAACTTTATCTGATGGGCGCATTTTGGCATTAACAAAAGCATGGAAAGTACAGTCAGATCTGTGCAGGTAGCTGAAGGAGTTTATTGATAGCAAGTAAACTGTTAACATATGAAAATACAGCATCATTCTTTGAATTTCAGAATTTCAAACAAGCTTATTAATGAGACAATGTTCAGGTACTTCACATATTGACATAGTTTTGGCAGAAATTAAAATGATAGTTAGTAGAGTTTGCACATTTTTATTTTTACTTTTCAAAAATGCATACTTGTAGTGGCTATTGTACAGCATAAGTTGTACTAATTTGCAGGGATGTGGACTGACTGGGAGTGTTAGAATGAAATAACTATGCAATATCTGTCTCGTCTCATTCTTTTCCCATCTCTAGAGTCTGTAGCAGTAGTTTGACAGAAAATATTGTACGCTTTTGGAACTCTCTAAGGCTTGATGGAAAAGACAAAATCAATGTAAAGTTGCTGTATATGAATAATTTTTAGAGTTACATAAACTCCATTTGATTGGTAAGCTCCCTAAATTCAGCTTCTTTTACAATCTGAGCAATTCAGAATGTTATCTTTCAAGGATTCAAGACCTAGAAATTAAGAATTTTCTAGGGCCCAGCCAAGACATGCTTCAAAGTTGCCTAATTTGTGAACCATCCTCTGACCAAAAGTATGATCACTGACTTTCCAGAGATGGTTGAGAGAAAAACACAGATCCTTATTCTTAGACAAGATATCTAATGTGTGAAGAACGTTGCTGGGCATATTGCCTTGTTGCTTTTGTCAGGAGGAGCTTGAGATCCCTTGAGATCTCCTACTCCCCAAAGGACTGTGCTTACATCACACTTACTGGCAGCTCTGAGGCATGACACTCCTCTGCCTCTTCAGAGCCCCACAGGAATTAATTTAAGGTAGTAGGCTGGAGAAAAAGAAAATAAGGAATGTGACCTGCAGGTGGTACAGAACTGGCGGTTGTGCTGCCATTGAGAGGGGCTGGAGAAACTGGCAAACAGGAATCTCATCAAGTTCAAAAAGGCAAAATGCCATGTCCCCAGGGAGGGATAGCCCCAGGCATCAGTAGAGGCTGGGATCAAGCTGGAAATCAGCTTGGCAAAGGAGACTTTTGCCCTTTTGTGCTGTAAGGACAGGTTGCTGGCTCATGTGCGGCTTGTCTGTCAGCATTGCCAGCATTGCCTCTCTACTCAGGCCAGACATACCTGGAGTGCTGGGGCCAGTGCTGGACTTCCCAGGACAAGAAACACGTGGAAATACAAGGCCAGCAAATTTTACAAAGATGCTTAAGGGCTTGTAGCATTTGCTGCATGAAGAGGAGCTGAGAGGGCTGGGACTGTTCAGCCTCAGGAGGAGAAGGCTTGGGGGCATCCTGCCCATGAGAGCGGATACTTGAAGTGTTGTTGTGCAGAAGATGGAGTAAGACTCTTCTCAGTGGCATCTAGTGACAGGACAAGAGGTGAAGTGCACAAATTGAAACAGGGTGACTGGGTGCTGGCACAGGTTGCCCAGAGAGGCTGTGCAGTCTCCATCCTTGGAGATTCTCAACACTTAGCTGGACATGACTGTGGGAAACCTTGTCTAGCTGAGCCTGCTCTGAGCTAGGGTGGTTGGACTAGAGAATCTCCAGAGGTGTTTGCCCACCTCAGCTCTTCTTTGGCTGTTACTCCTCAGCCTGGTGTCCAGTTTTTCACTTGGGGTTTCTAGGTATTGCTCAAAGGACCAGTAGGCCCTGGAGAAAATGCTCAAACAGGCTCTGGAAATGGGACTAACTAGTTTTGGATTAGTTTTTGAGTATTCTGATCTGGAATTATGTTTCTACAGCCTGGCAGAATAGCCTCCTTCAACAAATCTCTAACAGAGAGGAGTGATCAGATGCAGATCTTTGATGGGAAAAGTGTGCACTATCAGGAGAGGATTACATCCAATCCTCTTTATCCAGACTGCAATCTCCAAGGCCTCTAAACTCTAGAGAAAAGGATAGTATTAATAAATGTTGCTGCCTTTTGCATTAGCCATACCTAGAAACAGGTAGCTTCTGTGCAGATATTTGTGGCTTTTCACTGTCAATCTGTTTCCATCCTGCTGCCTTTGTGCTGCCTTACAAAGTCTTGTGCAAAGATAAGACCACAGAGCTAAGGAAGTTTATTTTGCTGTATCTAACTACTGACAGAAAAATTGAAAAACTTAACAAGACCTAGGAGTTACTTGGAGCATCCAAAGATGCTGCTTAGAACTGATTGGAAACCCTCATGTTCTGAGCTTTCTGTTGAACTCTAGCAGAAATTCCTTCCATTTCCTTACCATTCTACAGAATTCAGCTGATGAGATAATGTGAGAGACAAGAAATGGAAAAAATCTCATTTGTGAAAGAACTCTTCTTCATTAGCTTTTCCCTGAGAGAGCTTGATTGATTTTTCTCACATTTAAGTAGGTAATATGGAACACTGTATAATTAGGGTGAAAGAAGTAGATGTAGCCAACAGGCAAAGACAAGCAGACTAGTGCCAAAACTGTTACATTACTATTGATGATTATTATGTAGCTCAAAGCTGCAAGGACTAGGTTGGTTGTTTTTTTTTGGTTGGGTTTTTTGTTGTTGTTGTTTTTGGTTTTTTTTTAATCCCTTGGAGCAGATTAATTATGGTAGAAATATTTGCAGCAGCCTATCTGTCACCAGAAAATAATAACACAAGGCAGCTAGAACTGTGGTTGTAGACTTACTGGCATGGTATTACATGATCTGGTTAAACTTAACAAATTGAATTTGCTTTTATTTTGTTAAAAATCAGTTCCAGAATGGATTAGTTAATGAAGTGTCCTTGTGGTGGCTGAAGGATGTAAACCAGATATAGGGTTTTTGAGCTGGTCTGTAGTAGAGATGTTTATATCTCACATTTTAAATAGACACAGGGGATAAATGAACATGCAATGTGTTTTTCATCAAACATACTGCCTAGGAACTTTCAGTACTTGAGAAACAGTGCTGGTTGCCAGCTGGATTTCAGATGATCTCCTTATCATGTAGATCTCAGTAACAGAGGCACTGTGCAGAATTGGGAGTTTTGTTATGAAGAATCCAAAAGCCCGTGTTGTCTTTTATTTAAAATAACATGAAGCAGAAATTATCGATGTTAGTAAAATTTTGCCAATAGAAAACAGAAAAACTGAGAATTCAGAAGTGGCTTATTCTTTACATGCTTCAAAGTCTCACTGATTTTAAGAGCATTAGACAGCAAAGTCTTGAGTCTGACATCTGATGCTATTTTGTTACCATGAAAATAGTGAATGTAAATGTCTCTTCTGCCAAAACTTTGTGTGTCTTACCATGTGAACCAGCAATTTCCCTGGAGAGCAAGCTTGGCAATTCTTTGTAAAAGGTGGCTATTTCTGAAATAAGTAGGAAAAAAGTGCATAAGACAGGAAAGGGCTTTTTTACTATTCAAATAGCCACACTGAACACACAAAAATGTCATTTGTGAGACAGACAGGGACCTGACAGTTGTTTTTAATGTCTGAGATACCCTTTGTGTTGTGAATTCTGAAAAGTATGGAATATTTGTTATGTGAAAACAATACGAGATAGTCAAAAGCAACACTTGTTATTGCTATAGTTTACATTCATACCAGAACTATAAACTACAAGAGTGTAATCCAAGTACATATCTACTTCAAGTCATCAGCAATTTTCAGTTAATATTGCCTAAATGCAGTATTTCTCCATTTTTAGAAACTGTTTTTCTGTGTCTTCATCTGTAATACTAGTAGGCTGTAGAAATGAAAGTGGTTAGCAATTGTTTTACTGAGAATTTTCAAAACATTAGGCACATGGCCAAGGTCAGCTAATATGTCTCAGCTGGGAAACAATAACTTTAAAAGAGTGATCGTAAATATTCAAAAGACCTGATCACTTGCAGTCTAATGTAAAATGGTGAATACCAGTGTCGGTATTTGCACCTTGAAATTTAAATTTTTTGGAGAGGTTTTAGTTGTTCCTTTTTTTTTTCTTTTAAAGATGAAGTATACTTTCTAATTGCAAAATAAAACTAACAAGTTAAAAATCCTCAAGAAACAAACCAACTCCCTCCACAAAAAAAAAATTTCAAAAAGGTAGGAACCCCTTGCTCTCTTTATGCTTCCTTAGGATTCAAATCATCCTTTCTGAAGTCTCTCTGCCCAGGATCCAACACACACTATAGTAATAAAATGTCCCTAAAAAAATCAGGTCTTCTCCACCAAAAATTGAAACTTAACACATAGCAGAAATTATGTTGGTGGGAGGAATTAAATGAGAGAAAGGGAAGGAAACAGAAAAAGCCACTTCACTCAAGTTAAATACATTTTGATTACATCTAGAAAACACATTTCCATGAGCAGGAATCACAGTCAGGAATGAAGGGTTAATTGTGTACCTGCCAACCTAAGAATTTTGATGGTGTATTAAAATATTACATGCTGGAAAGGAATTTACAAATAGTCATGTGCTTTCTTAGTCTACCCTAATAATGCCAGAAACATCACATATTCAGCTACTCTCTTGTCTAGACAAATGGCATATTCCACTAATTGCAAGTACAGAAAGCCAATTTGAAAACTGGGTTTTATGGTAGTAGGAAATGATAGAAAATGGACTATGTTTTCATAAGCTTTTGTCTTGAGAAGGAATTTACATCCTGTGTACAAAATTACACTGATTTCATCAACCATTAATATGTATTTTCCAAGCTACATGCCTATGAACATATAGATTACATTTTCAATGCCTGTCTCAAGTTTGAGTTGTTAAAAGTCATCTATTTTGTAATATGTGAACTATTTCCAGTGCTAAAACTTGACTTATTAGTCACAATATTTTACAGCAACATCTGGGTCAACTCTGTGGGGTTTGTATTTGTCAATGAGAAGGTACTGCAATGAGAAGACAGTAATTCTTTATGTGTTTCTTGGTCATTTTGCCATTTACACCTATACACCTTCCACATCTATAGGAATTTTCTCTTGGATGTTTCCTTGTTCTGGTTTTCCTGTTCTGTATCAGTTTTGCCCTGTTTGTCTCAAAGGGAAAGGGAGATGCTTTGCATGTGTGCAGGATGAGGAATCAGTGTGCAATTTAGTGTGTTAGCACTTGTGTTCAGTTTTTTACCATATTACAGAAGAGACCTTATTATCCATTTTATCTTTTTCTCTCAAACCTTGTGCAAAGTGCACAAAAAATTATCATCAGTGATGTTCTGGAGTGCAATTGAATGATTTTAACACGCATGGGACTTCTCATGTACCTGGGAAGAGAATTGCATTCATGGCTATAAGACAATGTGGATGCTTTCTGAATGCTGCTGTGCTGTCCTGGGAATACTGAACCACCAGATGTATATTGCCCATTTACAACTTTCTAAACCTCCTGATAATTATAGCTGCCTGCTCCTGAGTCACTGTACAGTGCATATAGCTGGCATTAGGTGGTAAACTTAAATTTAATACCCATCCCCTTCTGGATTGGGATGTCAGTCAAAAAAGTAGGTGTATTCTTGCTCCAGATCTCATACTATGCCTTTGCACAGGAATATGTAGATGGCCTTTGAAGTCCCGAAACTAGGGCACTGTACCAGTTGTTGGTGATAAAACCATTCAAGACAACATGACACATTTCAGTGTGGAATCAAAAGATGACTTACTTGTGTTTGTACTCACAGCAGTGTCTCCCAAAAAATGAGTTGCATTACTGGTACCACTGTGTATATAATAACATCTCCTTCTGTGTGATTTGCCAACATTCTATTTTTCTTTCTGAAGAACTAACTGTGGCAACACAAAAGAACTGTCCAAAACCATCCTCACGGATGGTGGGCAAGAACTGGGTTATAGTATTTGCACAGCAGGTGGAAGGACAAACACTAGAAAGCCCTTGCCAGAAAAGCTAAGAAGAGTTTTCCTGAGCTATGGCTGCTGTTCACCTACCCTGTACCCTGACAAGGACAGCCTGGGCAGCTGCCCAGCAGAGCATTGTCCTGCTGTCTGCCCTGCAGCATGAGAGTCCACGGAGAACAATTTGTGTGAACTAAAATTAAGACTGGAATATGTCATGCTAATTGACTAGTCTATTTCCCTATGCATATCTCTTGTCACCTGTCTTGGATGGGTCAAATAAGGTTTTCCGGCCCCTAGGGAAAGGTGGAGGGTTTCCCAGCCGGCTGCAGTGGAACCAAACGATGTCACATAGAGACACATCTATAGCGCTGCATTAGAGCTGCTCGGCATTATTTTGGGCCCATATGTAAATGGTTACTAGGCAGATTGAGGTTGCCAGGTATTCCTGTGCTTAAAGCTCTCTAGCAATGCCAGAGCAGAGACCCTGGCAGAGAGAGATGCCAGGTCGAATTCCATGTGGGTGCCCTGCGGCTGCAGTGCAGATGGATGGAGCTCCCCGGGATCCCTGACTGTGGGGATGCTGCGGATTATTGCCCTGCGGATTATTGCCCTGCGGGAGCCCGCACTCACGGGGGATCTTTCACAATCGTTTTCACTTCCAAAGCAGGCAGCATGGACCAACGCGCCCGGCAGGGAGAGATCAGCTGTAAATGCCTGCATCCTCCCGCTACAGCGCCCAAGTGCCACCCTGCGGTTCCCCTCGGCAGTCCCCTCCTGTCCCTTGCCGGGGGAGCGGCACCAGCCCTCCCGGTCACTCCCGGTCCGTCCCGTTCCCTGCAGGATTCTCCCGGTCCCTCTCGGTCCATCCTGGTCCCTGCAGGACCCTCCCGGTCCCTCTCGGTCCATCCTGGTCCCTGCAGGACCCTCCCGGTGCCCCCGGTGCCCGCCCCGCGCCGCCGCCCGCGGGAGCCGGGCAGTGACTCCAGCGCGTCCCGGCGCCCGGGCAGGGACTCGCTCCTCTTATCAGGGACATAAAAGGAAAGAGGCACTTCTTGCATTCCCCTACGTGACCCAGAGCAAGAGCTCCATGTGCGGATTGTTTTTTTTTTTCTTTTGGGGAGAAGAGAATGTAGGTGGGCCTAGTAAAATGAATCGCAGGGTTTTTTGTTTTGATTAAAGCCATTGTGCAAGTACTGCTTGTATTTTCCGCAGTCACATTCCTACAGCTACACTCATAATAGAAGGCAGCTTATTTTTAAAATGAGAGAAAGTCTTGACAAAAGGTTACAGTAGAGAAAAAAAAAGTAAGAACACCGATAAGGTATCAGCCCTAATCCATTCATCAGACAGATACAAACCTGTTTAAAACTGTTAAAATGATAATTTGCTTTCTCAAGTGCAATGGCAGGGTGATAGAAAAACATACCAAGGGTAAATGCCAAAACTATCTTTTCTTCTATTTAAAAGGTATTTTTCTGTCTCTGGAGAAAATGCCATATTCATGTTGAAAGCATAAAAGGAATGGCAGTAGTAAAAGATGGCTGTATTTAAAACATGCAGATGAGCTCCAGAAACCTGAGGGCATTACTATAACTGACTGCAAAAAAGGAACTATTTATCTTAGGAGTCACTGGATAATGTGTAACATATACAGAAAAGAGAGGTACAAGGTTAGCTCTCAGGAGTGCTGGTAGTTTGGAACTGGAAGTATTCTTTATGAATACTTTAGGCATCTAACTTCCAAGAAAAAATACCACAGCAAACAAATTCTTTAAACCTTTCCTTTTCTCTCTAGTTTTCTGTGCAGGAAAGCAAGATCATTTCATCTTAAGAGTGCCTGAAAACCAAGAATAGATGAAAGGGAGAAACACTAAACAGCTTCTTCTAGAAAAATTCCTTTATCTATAGATTCATGCATTTAAAGTTTCAAATGAGCATTATGATTATCTAGTTAGAACTGCCTGACTGGCTGTAAAAGCTCACCAAGTAATCTCTCCATCAAGCACATAACATCTGTTTGAGTAATTGCATACCTCTTACAGAGAAACCTAGTCCTGATTTGAGGGCTGCAAATGATGAAGTTCTGCAGCCCTTACTCAGGATTTGACTCAGTGAAAACATGGGCATATTATGCTCTCTGTCTGCTAGGTTTGAAGCAACAGGAAGATGTACTTGGCTTTAAAAACAGGTCTGTTTCAAATCTCTATGAACAGACTCTGTAGATTTAAAACAAACTAAAAGAGAATGCATCCTGAGAGAATTTATGCAGTCTTCTCTTTTGTAAGGACACAAAAACATATTCTATTATTTTTCTTGGAACTTTTAGAGAACATTGACTATAATGATGAATTTTACAGGTGAATCTATTTGGTGTAAAACTTCTTTAGTTTTCTGTTTCAATGATCTATAGGAACAGCCCTTTGTAAGGCTAGAGGTCTTGATTTATGTGTGGTAATACTCCACCTTCAGTATCTTTTTAAAGACACAAATGTAGATTTACAGCAGAGGCACTAACCTTAAGCAGTGAGATAAGTTCTAAGTGCCACAGGAATTCAAACTTTCATATGCTGAGACTTCAGGTGCTCAGATTTGACACCAGGGCAAAATGGTCATAGAACCATTTGTCACTTACTGACAAATGCCACAAAAGCCAAAGAGGTCTGTGGCAGAAATAAAGATTAACTGGCTTTCTGATCAACACATTTGTGCCTGTGGTGGAAGCTGTATAAATATATTTGGTTGTTAAATGTGACCAAGATGCCTGATAAGCATATTTAGCCAAAAGATGGCATTTTCTTAATAGGTATGGATACAGTAAGTTCACAGAAGATATCTGCATGGGAACCTATGCTCCTATGCAACATTAAAGTACACACTGCTAGAAATTACTTGCCTCCTTTCAGACACATTAATAAGTAGTAGACAAATATTTCAGAATACAATAACATTACCAAAACATGATCATATTGGTAATCTTTTTTTCTGTGGAAGCAAACATTAGGCATACATAAGCATTCAAACTATGGAGCTCTTCTTTTTGAAATAGTGAATGTTTCCAATATTCACTTGCACCATCTGATACAAGAATAGATTTTGCTTACGTCCAGTGATGCCCTGCCAGTGCTTGAATTGACTGTCACAGCTGAAGGTCATGAAGTAACTCAGTGCCAATACAAACAGATGAAATACTGAGAAACCACTTTTAAAACATATTACCTTAATAAAATCAAGCACAAGCTCAGAGAAAAAATGCAAACTTTGAAACTAGAAGCATAGACTTGGCTTCTCAACTCACCTTTCAAGTTTCATCAACATAAAAAGCAACGTAATATTTGCACACCTAAATAAAAGAGGCTAGGATTGTACTTTGGGTCTTAAAAAGAGCTCAGTTCACTCCCCTGCCAGATAGAGACTTCCTGTCCTGCCTTGGATAAATTGTTTAGGACGAGTTTTCTGAAGGTATTTACATGTCTAAGTTTGCCTATATTTGCATTGGGGCACTTGCTACAGATTCTCATAACTAACAGGCACTGAAAATGAATGCATATC
>VRYO01002734.1:20044846-20055495 GCA_009812075.1 Sialia sialis
CCTGAGGGTTAGTCAGTGGTTGACCAAGAGTTCACAAGCCCATGAGTGTGGGCTATCATAAACAGTGAAATTCAATAGTTTTTTTCATTTTGTCTTTCAATGAGTTAGTATGGTGCCTATGAAGCTTTTGAGAACTAATAGGTCTGACAGTCTGCTGTAGGAGAGCAGACTCTCTATCCCCCAGAATAATTGTACCTTCACATAGGACACATTGTGAGACAGTCATGTTGTGTCATAATGGAGAGATATTTCAAGGCAGAGTTTAAACAAAGAAAAGAAAACTTTCAGTTACTTCAAAAAAAGTACATATCTGTTCTGTAACTTGCTCTCCCTATTTCCACAGCTCATCAGAGGAGAAAAAAAGAACAAAATTTAGTTCTCTCAGACAAAAGTATAAATAAGGGGAGAAGTCTTTGCACCAGAAATTGCAATCATGTAAGGACCTGAAATCACACAGCTGAGTGTTGGTCAATACCTCTTGGAAGCTGCTCAGCACATCAGAATCAGAACAGAACTTGTATATTCATTTCAGACTCAGTTCTGCAAAACTAAATTATACAAATCATCTCAGCTTCTGCAGAATTACCTTGAAATCAGGAGGACTAATTACACAAAAATCACTCAGGACGCTCAGGATGGGAGGAGCTGCAGTGAGGCTACACATGTTCTCGACAATTGAAAAAGCTCTTTCCACAATGCATATCACATATCTATGATTAAGCTAATTGCTGGCAGGAAGGCAAGTGTTTATTGAATATGATGTCTCAGAAGCAACATTTGGGTCAAGAAATCCCTTCATTTGAGGAGCCTCTAAGGGATATCAGGGAAAAACAACTTAAACATATTTTTTATAATCCTTCATAGGCAGTTGCTATAAGCAACCACCAGAGGTGAGATAATGCAAAAGGTGGTTAGTCCAGTGCTTGACTGTCACAGGTTCCTTCACACATATGAGAAACTCTGTTGTAGTTGGAAAAGAGTACTCCCAAATTTCTGTGTCATAAACATCAACATTTACACTTGTCATTTTTTCTTGCCACAGTGGACCAGTAAGATGCAACTGATGAGAATCTTTATGCTGACAAAGTAGAAAGTGCAGACTTTATGAGCTTGCTTTATGTCATTTAGCAGTTTAGCTTTGTTAATCATTTTAGATTTAAAGAAATAATTATTTGTACTAAAAGACAAAAAAACATTCCATATTCAAATTGTTCAGCTATGGTTAGTCCACTTTAATTATTGCATATAAAAGTGTTTTATTCTTTTCTTCAATCAGACTGGCAGAGATCACTTAGAGCATTCAACTAGAACAGTCTCAATAAAAGCTAATTAAAAGCTCCTGTGAGTTTGAGCATGGGATCTGGTAAACTCAGTAACAAATAAAACATAATTCTAAACATTCATGTTTACAAAAAAATAATTACAAAAATCTGAACAATAAGTTAATGAAGTAAAATAGTTATCTACTGTTCAGATATAAAATCCCAGCAACTTAATTTACATATCACTATGGCAGACGTGACAAAATTGTGAATAATGCTATCCACTTTCATAAGTGGTACTTTGAGATTTCCAACAGAAAATTTATATTTTAATTTTCTGTTCAAATACAGCCAAAAGTAAGAGACAAAGCCAGCCTAGTAGTAATCCAAGGTTCTGTAGGAGAAACATCAACCAGGGTCGCCGTGTCTGAATGTGAGTCATTTCAGGAAGCTAAAAAAAGAATAAGACAGCAGAATGAGAGCCAGATACATTCATCTGTGGGAAAAAAAGTTATGGGAAAACAAGGCAAACTTAATTTTTTTTAAAAAAAGCAAATTTCAATATGCTGAGCTTCTGACTGTATTTATTAATGTGTAGCATTTTCTGTACATTTTGATAAAGCTGATCTTGACAGTGGAATATTTAAATTAATCAAATTCTACTCACTTTGGTTCTTTTACTAGCACTGACAAGTAAATTTGTTAACTTCTCAATACTTTGTAGTAATTTTATACAGTTGTCTGCAAGGAAATGCTTATTTAGGAAAATTAGTGATTTCCTTTTGTGGGAACAAACTAGTTGTAGTATTTTTTGCTTCAGTACTATATATAGAGTCAATCATGCTCTTTCTGAAATAACTGGCATAATTCCTATTTACTTGGGTTTTAGTAAATGTTCAAGTAGAAAACAGAACTTTTAAAATATGCTTGAAAAAAATCATGTTTAGCATTTTTCTCTGTAAGTTTTAAATCATGTAATGGAGCAACACTTGTTTATAATCCTAATAAAAGCTACTTGCATTGACCTTTCACTCCACACAGTGTATTTTATAAAAGGTTTAAACAAAATATGTGTCTAAACAGAGCTTGCAAAAATGATGCCTCAGGCTCAAATTCTCTTAATATTTCTGCTTTATTCAGGGGAATCACTGATGACTGCTAATACTGTCACATCTACTCTGGAAATGAATACAGAACAACAATGTGGTGCTGACCTCTGGTTTTGTTTGTGTGGGTTTTTTTTTTTTCTGTGCTTGACTAAAACTCCTGAGTCCCTGTGCATTTTGGAGGCTGTTCTCAGTAGCTGTAACAGCAGCAGCCACTGGGAGACAGTGGAGTGGTGCTGACCAAGGAGGTTAACAGGAGTGTTTGCTATGCTTGTCCTTCCCTCTGGCACAGGGGGTCTCTGGGCTGCTGCTTCTGCATTCTTCTTTTTCTGAAAGTTGGCATGAGCCCAAAACAAAACTGTGCTGGAAAATCTGCCTCCATTTCAAAGTTTTGCCTGAAAATAATGGAGAAATCCAAACGCCCTGGATCTTCATCACAACCAGGCAGTGGCTTAAATTACAGTACAGAAACTTGTGTAATTATATTTGATCAGTGTTTAAAGATAATCAGAAACTTTTACTGTAAAGCCAAGCATAAACACCTCAAAGTTCTAATGTAAATCAAAATCTGAACTGACAGTTTTAAATGCTCAGAGCTTTTTGTGTATACAAGTAAAAACTGTTAATTAAGACCTAGCCTGAATCTAGGATTCCAGTCTAGATGTTCATTCTTTCTTATTTATCCTTAGAATCAGAATATTTTTTCTTCTTTCCCAATGCTGAGTGAAAAGTTCTCCAAACAGGAAAATTTTCTCCTCCCACTGCAAAATTGAATTTTCATTCCTGTCAGTGACAATTTATTTATTGCTGTCAATGACAATTTAGGAGCTACACACATGCACAATAAGTTCCTAAGAGAGTTTTCAAAAGGAATTCTTAGCAATACCATATCCATGTCCCATGCTGACATCTGCTCCCTCCAGCTCACCTGTGTGCATGCAATCAAACACAAACCATTCCTATAGCCACATCCAGTGTGATATCCCTGCTTATCTGTTAAAATAAAATGGCTGTTGTCACAATATCAGCTATGGCTACTCAACTCTCTCTGAAGAAAAAAGTGTGTGGTATAGCGAGAGAATCTTGTTTTTAAGAAGTATGAGCCTGTTCAACTGGCAGATGCAAACCACTCCACAAATTAAGGGAACATAGTACCACATCCAAGCTGTTCAAAGCTATCACACTTGCAAATGCTTCAAGTCTGTCAGAGGCAAAAGAGGCAAAGCTAATCAAGGGTCTGCTCTGTTCCACTCCAGCTCATGTTATCATGAGTGCACAAAAGATAAGAGGAAATAGGAAGCAGCATGCTGAAAGAAGGCATGAGAGGCTCTCAGGCATGTACGAGCTAAAAAAGAGTTCTTACCAAGCTGGGCACATGTGGCCTGGCTGCTGCACTGCTACTGTCCACTAAAACACTTTAAAAAATAATCCCATATCTTCAAAATTTAAAACATTTTTTTAAAATTAGTCAGAGTAAACTTCAGTTTTGCATAATTTCTTGGTGAAAAATGATGGATATAAGTGCCTTTATCTTTTGTCCCTTATTCACTTTCTGAAATTATTAGTCTACCCAGCTTGCTAATGGAGTTACAATGCCATTTGTAGAAATGAAAAACCTTTAATTAAACACAGAAGTAGATTTGTTCTACTTTGTCTGTGGTGGCAGTCTCACAGTGCTCTTCTGTCAACAAACCTCCACTCACACCCCTCAGTGTTCCTCAGTGCAGAAACCAGAGAGGCTGTTCAGTTTTTTTAACTGCTGTTCTGACAAGCACATGAATATGTGAAAGCTCATTAAACAAATACTGAAAATTACAGTCAAACATTTTGTACTATTAAGTGTTTGTACACCATTGGCAGGAGCACTGATTACTGTTGTTTGTAGATGAGAGTGCAGCAGAGAATAGAACCTATTTCTCTGCAGAAAGTAGAAAAATACATAAAGAATGGCTCATTTCGACTTGAGATGTATCATTTTCTCTTGAGATGCACTATACAAACATTCATATCTATGTATGTAGCCTGCAGTGCTACATAAATAATTTTTTACAGTGCTACATAAATAATTTTTAAAATAAAATAATCGCTGCAATATTTGACACTCACAAACAGGTGATCCATCCAATGGCAGTTGAGAAAATGCAGAGAAGGCTGATTAGAGTCTTATTAATTAAATGGGTTGGGAGAAATAAGATCCTTCCCTTTCTCTCCCTTCTTTCTTCCCTTCACATCAAGACCAAGATTATGATGACAAGCTGAGAACAAGGAAAAACATGTCCCTGTCTCTGCCTGGAACTATATTTTCTCTTGGAATTTACAGCTGACACATTGCTTTGAAGACTCAGGGAAAAAGATGGTATTGTTGTAGGAGCTTGTGGATCCCTGATGGAAGCTGATCCTACACTGAAGGAAAAATATGTGTCCATCGTTCTTAGCCCCATTAGTAAAACCATGCCTAGACAGTTGGTAGAGAGCCTCACTTCCAACTTTCTCTGTCAGAACAAGCTGAAACTTGGTACACAGTGTTCTTGTGTGTTATTTACTACCTCAGTCAGGACCGTTGACACATCCACAATCCTTTGGCAGTTCCCTCTTAAGCACTTAGGTGAACTTTATGTTCATTTTACTTTACTTACAATAGCCAAAATAGACTAAAATACTTCCAAGGTCTAAGATCAATTACTGTAAGTAGAATTTTAAATAGCTTCTAATACTGGAATGGCATATCAGGTTTAAAGTATGATGCCTGAACCTGGTAAAGAGCATCTCAGGCATAAAGTGGTAATGAACACAAGAGAGAAACAGACAGCCCTGGGAAAAAAATCTAAGTAATAATTTATGAAGAGACTATTTTTTTTTTCACTCTTGATCTACTCATTCAAAGCATTCCATCTTTGTGGAGGAGCTTGCAAGAAACTTTGCATCAGCACATGCTGGTTAAAGAGCCATGTGACAAAGCTGGGCAGCATTTTAGCTCTGCATTGCTACAAGTGTAACAGTTATCCATCTCTTCAATAAACTCAACAAATGTCCTGAGGCACCTGCATGAGCTATGAGTGCTCCACATTTTTGCTCAGTCCTTAGACCTTCCTCCTACCTTCACACCTTTCTATAGGCAGATCATTGCTATTGAACTGGGAGTATGAAAAATATTGGACAACTATAAAAAAGTTGAGGTGATCTGAAGGCTTTTTCATTGCTTTAGAGCTGATTGAAACCTCCCTGGGACAGAAAGGAAGTGTTAAGGATAAGCATCTTAGCCCTGAAACAGCTAATTTGCATTGAAACAATGGGTGAAAAATATATAAAGAAAAGAGCAGCAGAAGAAAAAATAACCACTTTTTTCAAGATCTTAAAATCCCCTGAAGGTTCAAATATATGTTTTACTAAATAAATAAAAATACATTGTTTTAAAGTCTTTAGAAGATTTTTTTTTTAATACTCTGAAAGTCCATTATGTCTTTCCCTTATTTTAGTCTCTTAATGGTCTTTATTTACATTTTTCATTATAATGACCTAGGATGAGAGTGACACAGAAGAAAAACAGATTACTTTTCTATACACACACAGGGCAGGCAGCATGCTCCTCCCAACAAGCCTATGAGCTCTTTTTCTCTCCAAGTTCATCCCCCTGCATTTGCCTGACACTCCTCTCTGATGTGGCTATGCTATAAGGAAAATATAAATATAGACAGAAGTTCTCACCATTTCTGCTAAAGACAAATACAAGAACATTCCAGCTGTAATAGTAAAGATCCAGTTTTGAATGGATGGGTCAGTCGATAGAGAAAGGCCAATATAAAGTCCTAAGAATGCTGTTAGTGCACTTATAAAATTCATCAAAATTGCAATCTTCGTGGGGAGCCCTGTACTTAGCAGCACAGCAAAATCTCCTGCATAGAGAAAAAGAAAATTTATTATTTAGTTGATAAATGTATTTTTGAGACTCTTGGTAATAAAATATGAAAGAAAATAATTAAGATAGGCACAAAGATAGTGAATGATGGAGGGCTGCCTTTAGAATTCTATAGAATTAGTTATAGACTTGTCCTGTGTGAAAGAAAAATCTCAAAACAACAAAACAGTCATATTGACTTGTACTTGTTTAGCTGTTCCTAAAGATAGCATACAGTATTGAGGAGTGGCTTTCTGTTAGTTCTCTATGTTCTGTGACATTTTCCATTTCCAACTTGGATACATGCAAAAGTGAAGTCATGTGGTTTCCCAGAGTTTCTAAATCTTTCTCCCCTGGGAACTTGCCAGTTCAAATCATGTGGGTATATTTGCAGTATGGTCTTGGAGTGTTTTACAGGTACTGCAAGTCAGAGTAATCTATGCCAGTCTGAGTTCAATTCTGATCCCAGTTTGAGTTTAATCCCACTGATTTCAGTCCTAATCAATTGGAGTAAATTGTACATCAGAATCCCATCACAGATTTTTCTTCTAAAATAAAAATTTCATACTAGGCCACAGCTAGAAGGCTTGAAACATTTTGCTCCATGACTGTAAAAATGTCAATTTAACACTGGGACATTACTGCCCCAGAATTGAGAAGGTGTCTTTGGAGCTAACAGTCAAGCATTTCAATTTGCTTGCTATGTAAACTAGATATACCAGTTTTACAGCAATCCTCCATCCCACCTTTTTGTTTGGAGCACATTAGCACATTAGATCTTCAGTCATTTAATGATAACTTCCCAATTCATAAATGTTCATCAACATAGTGTCAGAAACAGCTTCAGCCATGCTGGAAGTTTTACCAGAAAAAGTCAATCAAGGGCAATATATAACAGAACAATTCTGTCCTGTCCACTAGTAAAATAGGGCATACACCTTTTATTATTTTATTGTTCTTGATTAGCAGCAGGAATGAGGGTAGCAAGAGGAATACTTGCTTAAATAGCTCTGCTGTATATTGAAACTCTTGGATAGCCCATTGTGTCAGGCATGGCCATCGCACACACATGGGTCTTGCTTACCATTTATTATTTTTTTTCCTGTCTGTACACATAAGAGCAACAGATCACTCCTGACCTGATGTCATTTGCATCTGGAAAAAGTCAAGTGGGAATGCATCCAGTAATGAGTGCAGAAGCCTTCTCTGTTTTTTGTGACTGGCAAAGAAAGTATCAGTCTCACACAGTAACTCAAGATGCTATAAGCAAGAATTTTCCCCCAAATGTCATACAGGAAAGAACTTTTTGGGAAACCTGGAAATGCAAAGTCAATCAGGAAAAATACATGTATTTCTTACCCATTTCATGAGGAATTTCATGGCATAAAATAGCAATAGTCGTTGTCACACCTGTTTCTGTTGAGGATGAGAATGCTGCTCCTATTACCAATCCATCAGCAAAATTGTGAAGACTGTCACCCACCAGAACCATTATTGCTAACAAGCTGATTTTTTTACCTTGAAAAAGAAAAACAAACAAACAGATTAAAAGCCCAGATATTACAGATATTACCAGTTTTGTTATGTTGCAAATGATTTGGGGGTTTTGATGATTTTGCATATAACATTACAAAAAGTTATAATCATCAGAGGAAAATAGTGTTATTTGGAGTTCTTCCACCATTGCCCACAGAATTGCAGATCTATAGTGAAGATAAATATTTGGTCTCACAGAGCTGATTGTTTTAATCCTGTAAAGCTAGCTATTACTGAGTCATGTTTGCAGGGTCTGTTTTTTAAGCAATTGTATTACAATGAAAGATAGAAATGAAAGACAATGAGCCTTGGAGTATCACTTATAGTACAGGGTTACAGCATGCTTATATCCAACATTTGTTCCAATCAATTAATGCCTGTTATCCTCATAGTACTCCTATATGGAGCACCAGACATGGGTGGAGATGGCTGTTTGTCTTTCCTGTGCTGTTCTGACCTTGTTTCAGTGTGGAACAGTAAACTGTGTGTTCATGGCATCATGTCACCTGACGTGAGTGGAAAGGTGCTACTAGGGATGAAAATACTGAAATCAAGCCAGGGAATTAGGGACAGTCTCTGTGCCCAGCCTGTAACAGAGAGAGCTGGGTGGAATGCTGAACAGATTATTGGGGAGGCAGATCACCTCTTCAAGAAGCAGCAAGGCTCATATAGGTTCAATGCCTAAACTTAGCAGCACATGATTGGCTGCCTCATCCTGTACTTTTTTCATTCATGTTATCCATAGTTTTAGAGTCAGGACTGCCTAATGTCTGTAAAGAAACTTATCCAGCTTTCCTCTACACAGAATGGACAGGACACTTTGAAAAGGGTTGGTTTCATACCTGAAGGAGCCAGGTCATGATTTGGGCCCTAACTATGTAATTTTCTGACTTTTGGTGACCCCACATAGACATAACATGACCACTAAGGAGCAACCATGAAGCTGCACTGATCTGTCTGAATTCAGATATTACCAGTTTCACTCCAGTAATGTTTCTCAGAGATGACCATTTTATAATGATGGAGAAGATATTTTTCTTACAGAAACTGGCTAGAACTGAAGTTTTCAGACTATTATAAAAATCACACAGAGCATATAAAAGCCTAACAACCATATTCAGAAAATCCTCCCTGGTTGTCTGGGAGCTCTGTGGATTCAGAAAAAATTGGCAGGCTTGTTAGATTTTGCTGCCAGCTTACAGAGCCGGACGTGGATGTCCCCAGTTTGCACAGTTCTTTCTAAACACTATGGGCAGTTTATAATCAATAGTGCAGAGCATGAATTACATAGAAATAATAGATTGCTGTGTTACATTAGGTTTGTGATTTGTAATAAGCACTGGCAAGGATGAAATCATGGCCTGCCTCGAGGTCTTATTAGCTAGTCAGTTTTGTTCAAGTATCTGATTGCTGGAGAAGATATATCATGATTACTGGAACTCATTCCAGTGTGCTTTAGTATAACACAGGGATCAGGTTAGCATTGTGAAGCAATTACAGATATAAGCTTTGTGAAATTACTTGACAGAAAGTTAAGAAGATGCATGTATAAACAAATCTGAATGTTTATCTTACTTTACTTTCAGCCTATTTTAAAGCAGCTTTGGTGCTGGCAATTATCTCACTGCATTGTATTCCAACACAAACTATTAACTATTAACTTTTTATGTTAGCTATTTCTAAAATGCTTTTTCTTCTCCAACAATCTTCCTTTTTTTTTCCCTGTGCTTAAATAGGGGATCAGAACTCATAGCAAATTTTATTCTATAGTTTTCATAAAACTAATGAGCACAGGACCTCAACCATATACTATACTTTTTAAGTTTAAAGTAAGAATTTAAAGCAAACATTTATCCATAAATAGATCTTTTCCAGTGTTTCCATTACTAACACAGAAAAAATATTTCTAGTCAATGAAAGCACCACTAAGTATAACAAATATAAAATGATACTGTTTTGCCTTCTCAGATATTGATAGAATGAGTATAGATAAATGCAAAGACGGCCAGTCAGACATCTTTTTCTTTAGAAAGTTTCTTGCCTTCTAAATTACTCTCTGACTATCTATGGTGGTTGGCTCTTTTTGCAGTCCTACTCGACAGGCATTTACAGTGAAGCGTTCTGGAGTTGTCAGGCTTCTCTCTTAGACCTGCAGATTCCATTCAGTTTTGGGGAAGAAGCACCTCACTCAGTATCAAGGTACCCAGGTATGTTTATGCACTTAGCTATTTAAAAGAACTGTAATGTAAAAAACTTTTGTAATTATGTATTCCCAAAAAAACTCCTAAATAACCTCCCACCTTCCCTACTAAGGTTTCATTTATGGAGGTAAGACTGAGATATGAGGAAAAATTAAACTAAACAAAGATCACTAGAAGTGCTTAGCAGGTAATTATGATTGAACCAAACAGAAATGTCTGGAGATGAACTATCTAGTCACATTCAAACTGGCACTGGACTGTGTATTATTGGAAGAGTGGAAGTGAAGAAATAAAAATCCAGATTTCTAATGCTTCAGAAATAGAAATGAAGTCCGCAAGAACAGAAGAGAATGTTAGAACCTAGAAGAAGATAATGACACAATTAAATAAATCCAACTGATGACCTGAGATCACAAATAAAGGGGAGTTAATTATAGTAAATAATCTGATTTCAATTAAAATATTATTCCCTCAGCTGAATGACTGCAACTCTAACTGAATTAACCAAGGTTACAAAGTACAGTTTGAGGCAAAATTTGGTTTATACTCGATTTTCTTATTTTTACTAAGCAGCAAAATTCCACAGAAGACAGTAGTTACTTGAAGTTCTCAGAAGCAAACAGATTACAGTAATTTCACGATTATAAGC
>VRYO01002734.1:20056495-20109545 GCA_009812075.1 Sialia sialis
CTGTTACTAATTTGTTACTTTGTTACACATGGATCCTGCCTTAAAAAAGAAAAAAAAAAAAGAAAGTGCGGCTTATATTCAGGTGCGGTTTATGTATGGACAAATCCCGTGGTCTACCCGGCTACCGGGACGTGCGGCTTATAATCAGGTGCAGCTTATAAGTGTGAGATTGCTGTACTCTAAAACTGAGAGCCATCATGAGGCTATAATTCCATACCTGTGTTAAATCATTACTGATTTAAAGAGTCTATTGTTTCACTGCATAAGTAAAGAAGGATGCAGAATTATATTAGCGTAGCAAGTCTACAAAAATGTTTCACCACCTTCAGAAATAAAAGCCTGAGCTAAGTTTAAAATTATAAAAATATGTTTTACATTAATTTTTGACTATTTCCCTTTAAGCAAAAGCTTTAGCAAAATAGATTGCAACAGTGAGACAGTAAATACTAAAGCAAGGACAGTGTAAGATTAATGAACTTGACAATTACAGGGTTGGCAGTTGAGAAGGTCTTTAGGCAGAGATTAAATTATGTAGCCAGGCGCCACCAGATGTGATGTAGCACACAGCAAACACAGAGCTAAGCCAGCTGCGCACTCTCAATTCCATCTTAAGTCTGAAGGATTTTCCTGTCTTGTCTTTTTATTGATACTAACTTTTTTTGCTGATCACCTTGTTTTCTGGAGGAACTTCAGCAGGTTCAGAATCTTCTGGGCTTCTCTAGTTAAAAGCAAAGATAATGGATCAATGTTAAGTGTCTCTTCCAGCTGCTGCCATAAATACAGGAAAATATCAATTAAGTTCAAGCTATTTGAATTAAAGATTGTCAGTGGTTATTTGCACAGATACAATTAAAATAATTTACTGGCCACTGGCAGTGTGATTGGTACTGCAGAAACACATAAAAAAAAAAATCTGCCTCGCCCAGACAGGGATAAGTCTAGTTCAGGTAGGAAGAAATACATTCATAGGCATTGTTGTAGTCCAAGAAAACCACACTTCTGCTTGAATACACAAATATCTGAGCCAAATGCAAGACTAGAAGGGGCATTATAATTAAAATGGCATGTTTTGATTTTGTCATAACTGGATGACTGTATTTTCCTGAAGAATGTGTCCATAGCATTTCCAGGGAAAAAGAGGTAGAGTCTTTTAGGCACTCATGTTCTTCACAGTTTCTCTGTGAAAACACTAGACTAAGAAAGATGATCATCAGTAGGTGTCATCCCCTTCCAAAATGTAGGGGTTTTTCTTCAGGGTGGTGCAACCCCCAGTGTCTTGTGTCTTGGATTTTAGCAAGGGCTTCATCTCAGCACCAGGCAACACTGGCTGGGCACAGCAGCACTAGAGTACAGTCCATGGTGAAATTTACCTTTAATTCAAGTGAAGAAAGAGACAGTGTTTTCTTCCTTATCCCCCTAGAGAGATAAACTGATGCACCAGCCCTAATGTTTAATTAATAGATATTGCAACTGTCGGGAGATAAGGGAGAACCTGAGTAATATCTCACTGCCCTTTCCTCCCTGGGGCTTTTGCTTTCTGATTGGAGAAATTATTAGAGATTCATGGGAGGGAGAGAGAAGCCAAAAAAGCTCATTTGCTTGAAACTAGGAAGAACAAATCTTAATCCCTGAGGGTTTTTTCTTCCAAAAAATTGTGTTAAAACCTTTTATGGGAGCCAGTGGAGTCAACAACAGCACAAGAGCTCTGTGTTAGGGCCAGCAGCCACCATTCCAAAAACTGTACTAGAGATGTGCACTGGCTACAAAACAGGGTATGCTTATTGGTTGGTCTTAGCTTGGTTGTGATGAAGGATATGTGCTGTAGAAGCATGAGGAGAGAAGTAAAAATTGTTTCTCATATTCTACATTTTAAAGGAAAAATAAATGTCTCTAATTCCCATGATTGTAGCCAGTCATATGAATTCCAGAAATTGTTCCACTTCTCTCACAATATTTATTCACATGCCACTTCTTTGAACTGTGAGTCAAAACTGCAAGACTAATTACTGATCTGAAGGATTTATAAGTTTTTCTTAGTCAGCCAGTGTTTGTCTTAGTATTACTCACATGATTCTGAAAAATTGGCTGCTCTTGTACAAACCAGCTCAGCCAGGCTAATTCTAAATAGATAATGTGATCCATATAGAACTTTGAGGGGATCTTGCATCTGAGGAGAATGACATGTTCATTCATTATCAGAAACACCAAACTTTGATGTGTGTCACAAAACAGTAAACACGCTTCACTCCTCTGTTTGATCTGTTTTTTATTAAGAGTTTTCCAACTGTGCTTTAGAGATTAGCAGTGATTCATGAGGCTCTTGCCAATCTCAATCACATTAGTAAAATGGAGTTCACCTCTGCATTGAGATACTGGATATAAACTGAAGAGACTTGTTGAAAGAAAGAGAAAACTGGGTAAAATTTATGACTCAATTTAATTTGCAAAGATTTTTCTGTCTGGACAGACAAGTATTAAACTGTGTAACTTCTTGTAGGTAAGCACCATTCCCAGATATTCAAGCATTTACATTACTCTACAAATCTGTGGAAAAATGCCAAAGAACAGTCCAGGATTTAATCTGTTCACTAATTATGCACTTAACTCTCATTGCAGGAAATTCTGAAGTTTTTCCTAAGGAGAGTCTGCCTTTACACGTGATTAATGTTTAAAAAGAAGGGAGGAGGAAAATCTTCAAGAATTTCATCAACAAAATGTATAACAATACAGGAAGTGTATTGTTATATCAATCTGATACACACTTAAGAAAAGTTATTGTAAAATATCTGTTCTTGATATTTCTGTGAAAGCTTATTATAAACTTCAAAATCTAGAGATTCTTTACAATCATGTCAAATAATAAACAAGAAATAAATAAAGATTAAAAAATAATACTGATTTATTACATTAATTTTGTTTATTTGTTTTGAGGAACAGAGAAAGAGGAATATAAATTTAGGGAAGTATGTCATATTGGTAACCTACCAACTGTATGGTTGAAGTAGATTTGCCTCTGCCTGAATGTTCATTTAATTCAGACTCCCCTGGAAGATCATGGGAATGTCCCCAGTGCCCATTAACTAAAGAAAGGCCCTGCTGAATGAAGATGCTTTGCAATTAGTTCTGAAACCCAATGAACACAGGTGCAGCATTTCTCAGTCTTTTGTGAAAATTTAGCATTTTTATGAATTTTTTTTCTAAACAAAATCTATTAAAAAAGATCACTGGCTGGCATCAACATTTCCTAATGCTTGCTATGTTAAAATCCCTGAAAAGTGTATCAGATAAATCAGTGACAATCACAATGGTTTGTAAAACTTTATTTATTTAAAAAATCAAATTCAAATTTAAAGCTGAGATAGATATAAAAATTAACTCTGAGAATTCATCTAGTTCTCAGTAGAAAAAGTTTAATTTTTTTTTCTTTTTGGATGATAATAAAACCATTCTCCCTTTCACGAAGCAAATGAAATATCACCCTAATCAAAATAATCTCATTCTATTAATCTCACATTATATTATTATGGGTCACTCAAAGGTAGTGGGTATTGCTACGTATCTAAATCAGTCTTCACACACTCTGTGGAACAGAACAAGCAAAGGTTCAGCCTTCTTAGGTGACATTAGGATTGTCTCTCATGCTGAGAAACTTAATGAACCATCACATTTTGTGCCACATTCTCTCCTTATGCATAATCATGTCTTGGGGCTCTGGCCATACTGAAACAAAGTAATAGAATTACTGAAAGCATGGCAGCAAGCAAGGAGATCTTATTACTATAAGATTGGGTCCTACTGTCTGCAACACACATAATAAATTTTCACATCACTGGGATAGGGATCAAAAACCATTGGAAATTTTAAGATATTATTCTTGAAAATATTTAAGGTATTATTCTTGCATCTAGCTTTCTGTTGCACTTTTCTCCTCTTCAAACCTACAGCAATCAAGTGTCACTGCTATTTCATATGGATACACACTTTTCACCTCTCCAGTGTGAGTCATGAATGCATGCTTGTGGAATACATTCAATTAACTGTTCCCTTTCTGGAATTATAAATATATGGAACACACTCACGAAGCAAGTACAATCAACAGAGCAAAGCAAAATAGAAACTGAAGGTCACTGTGGTAGAAGCACATTGGAAAACAATTCTCAATGCTCCACTGCAAAATCTCAAAATACAAGAGTTTTTTAAAGGATGAATTATACAAAGTTTTACCTGGTCACGAGGCGTTACCAAAAGAAAGAAACACTTTTCTATCAGAAAAAATCCATGAATTCCTCCAATTATGCCCAAAAGTTTCCAAATATATTCTTTTCCCTCATAGAAATGCTCTATGTCTTGTGCTTCATGTTTATGCAAACCAAGAGTCTAGAACAAAAGAGATAAAGTTAAAAAAAGTAAAATGACAATGTTTAAATTTTTGCTAGAGCAAGCCATAATGTATTAATTCATTTTTTTTTGTCATATTTTTTTTTTTCCCAGTTCTTTCAAAGGTAAATTGTGTTTTGAAATATTCAGCTGAATAATGGAGGATGACATGAATCACTAGGAGCACAGCTATAGTTCATCTCTCAGTGGTGGAAGTAACATTATTTTTAGAGACATTTTTATGAAATCAACCTTTATATATAGGAGATATATTCTGTTTGCAATATGTTGATGTCAAAATTCTACAAAATTATTACTTGCATTATCTTAATCTGCAAACTTCATATTGAAAATAGGTAAGGAGCTACTGAAGAGGGTTCAGTAGAGGCCAGAAAGATATTTAAGGGACTAGATCATCTGTCTTATGGGGAGAGTCTGCTGGAACTGTGCCTGTTCAGTCTAGAGAAGAAAAGTCTTGAGAGGGGAATCTCATTAATGCATACAAATATCTCAAAGGTGGGTGCCAAGATGGTGGTGCCAGACTCTTTCCAGTGGTGCCCAGCAACAGGATGAAGAAGAGCAATGGCCATAAACTAAAACACAGCAAGTTCCAACCCAATATGAAGTAGAATTTATTTACACTGAGGGTGGCAGAGCACTGGCATGGGCTGTGCAGGGAGGTTATGAATTTTCCCACTCTGAAGACATTCAAAAACACCTCGATGTATTCCTTTGTAACCAGCTCTAGATTATCCTGCCTTGGCAGTGGGTTGGGCTAGATGATCTCCAGACCTCCCTTCCAACTCTAACTATTCTGTAACTCTGTAACTCTGTGATTCTGTGAAAATAATGCATAAATGAAGTAATGCATAATTAATGCAAAAATGCAGTTCTGTTGGTGGGCGTGCTTCCTTCTTTTCCCTAGTGTCACAGCTCTCCCTTGCTCTGAAAGGGAGGAGTCTAAAGGCTGCTGGATACATCACTTAAAACGGGTGAAGGACAATACATTCACATTTAAAAGGTGCTGCTGAAGGAAATGCATTTATTTGACACTCAGTGAGAGTTGCCTTCCTTAAACCACTCTCCAGTTTTGATTCCAGAGATGATGCAATGAGCATAGGGAAAATTTTAACCAGAATCTTAAGTGAAGCTCTTTTTGTGACCACTACAAATCTACCAATAACATCTTTGTCATATCAGAGGAAACTGTTAAAAATAAATAAATACCCAATGGAAAATTTGGTTCTGTTTTATATGTTATCCTGCTCTTAAAATTCAGATTATGAATTTAGGAAAAGATCATGCCACCCATTTTATTATAGCTCTAGGCATCAGGATTAATTGGGCTGATACATCTGGTTCTCTGGAACAATCTATGGAGGGGACTGTGGATCTCTCATACAACCTTAGAAAAATTTCTGTTAAAATGTGTTACAGAATCTGTCTCATGAAAGAAATTAATACTCATCTAGAACATGCCTTGCACAGGACTTATGCAGTTTCTGATTTTTTTTTTCAAATACAAACCTTTCTTTCTTTGAATTCATCAGTCATGGGTATCTACTTATTATTATTTTTAATCTCTCTCTGAGCTACAGAGTGCAAATGTAATTGGAGTGGTGGGGGGATTTCATGGAGAGCTTTATTTATAAACTGATGAGCATTATCCAGGCTTAAATTAAACTTTTCTCTCTGTGTGTGCATGTTTGCACACACACACACGTGTCAACATTTTAAAAGCACACTTACCTGAGGAATAAGATGTAGCAAGGCATCTCCAGAAAGGGTTCCAACAGCCAAGCCGACAAACAGCTGTAAAATGAGTGTATAGATTTCTTGACAGGAGTTAAATAAAATGAGAGTTGTACCAAACATAGATCCAATAGTAATAAGTAAAACAGCAACAGTGCTGTAACCATATTCTGTAGGGGAAAACAAAACAAGTGCGCCTTTAATCATCCAATATTGTATTTGTGCTTATTTGCTTTGTGTTTGTAATTGCTTGTGAGCGTATGTTTTCATACCTCTGTATACAAGCACACAGGAGAAGTGATTCATTGAGGCACTGTCTGATTTCAGCTGGGATTGAGGTAATTTTCCTAATACCTGGCACAGTGCAGTGTTTTGGATGCAGGATGAGAATTATGTTGATAAGACACTGATGTTCTGCTTGTTGCTGAGTAGTGCTTGCACTGAGCCAAGGGCTTTTCAGTGTCTCATGCTCTGAAAGTGAGAAGCTGCACAAGAACCTGGGGAAGGGGGGGAATACATCTGGGACAGCTGACCAAACTGCCCAAAGGGATATTCCATACCATGCCCAGTGTAGAAACTGTGATGAATTGGCCAGGAAGGCGCTGGTTGCTGCCCAGGGGTGAGCTGGACATCAGTCAGCAGGTGGTGAACAATTGTATTGTGCATCACTTGTTTATCTTCGGGATTATTTCTCTTTTTGTTGTTGTTGTTGTTGTTTTTTTAGTTTTTTGGGTTTTTTGTAATCTTCCTTTCCATTACAAATTGAAGTAGGAAGTGGAGGAGGAGAAGCATGAGTTGTACACTTTACTTTATGTCAATTATTAAACTGATCTTAGCTCAACTAATGGGTTTTACCTTTGTCCAGTTCTCCTCCCCAGTCCCTGTGAGGGGAGGCATTGGGGGAGCATTCAAGTGGCTGCTTCATATTTAGCTTCTGTCTGGGGTTAAGCCACAACAGCCACATAGATTTTTCTAGTCATGTGTGAACAGGTGACAGAATTAGAAGCCTAGAAAACATTCATTTTTTCAGGCTTTACATGTAATAGTCTGGTAGTTCCAAATTTCAGACCTTACAAGCTAAACAGACTGTGGCTATGTAAATTAGAGACACTCAGAGCAGCACAGTGAACACTGCTCTGCATTTGCTTCGTCTCTTAACAGATTTATGCTTGAGATTCTATGTTCTCACTGCCACACCTGTTTCTTTACAGTCAACATCACATTTTTAATCAAATCATTTTCTTTAAACAAACCAAGGCCTAAAACCTCGAATGTAGCAATCTAATTTACATTTTAAGCATAAACATTTTGGTCCAAATTATATTTACAAATCTGCTGTGGAAATGCAGTTAATATACCAGGACCATCAGCCTATTTTTCCCAGGTTACTGGGATGTATTTGAATGTCTTTTAATTCCTCAGAGTTACATGCTGCTCACATTCCCAACATTTTGCACAACGTGAATCCTGATTAATTTCTATGGGAGGTAAAACAAAGATAACAAGCACATATAAAGGAATTAATGCCAAAATATTTAAAACTGTCACTTAACATCTCAAACTTTAATAGCACTGAAAGTGCTCAGCACCTCATAAAATCAGCCAGTTAATTTCACAGACTGCACATCCAAATACAAGAGTATAGTAGATATATATGGGATGTCAGGCCTTGGTGACTTAGCCAAAACAGCACAATCTGTCAGTAAAATAGAGCTCAGAATAAAACTGATGAGCTCATGTCACCAGGTCACACATAGGTCAAACATGGACTCCTTTATCTGTATCAAGACAGCAGAAGTGTCCCTGTGGTCATGGAAACCTTCCTTTGTCAAAAAGCACAGGGAAAATGCTACAGAAAGGGCTCTTATTAATTCCATTCTGCACTTGAATAGCTCAATTTTTCTCATCTCTCACCTTTATGAGATCACTAAAATGTCATTGATTGGGCTGATGGCTTTAGACTTGGAAGAATCCCGCTTAACACTGAATTTTTTATGAACCTTGTATGTGACCTGGGTAAGTTCCTTTCTCTTCTTTCTTTGTCCCTTGATTCCTAGTCTAAAATATGGTCCTATCTGTGTAGCACAGAAAAGATCAAAGCAGTAAAGGCTGCAAGGTGTTCAGGTAATGAGCAGAGAGAGAAGACAAGAAAGGACTGCTGCCTATTGAAGACTAATAATGACTCTTCCTATTCTGTATGTCTCTTTCTACTATGACAATTCTTGGCGTATCCATGAGTGCTCTCCCACGCTTTTTAGTTCTGGGATATCCACATGCGTCCTTTCATGCTTTTTAATTCATGTGCTGTTCCATAAGGTTCATTGGGCAGCAGGATGTTGGGGAAAACTTATTAGCTTCAAAAAGACCCAGTCATCTAAACCTGGCCACATAGATGTTATGATAAAGGTATTGAAGACATTGATTTGTAGCCTAAAAAGTGCTTCTCTAGATGCAGGCAATTATGGTTAGATGCCTTCTCCTTTTTGGTCAGTCCCAACTCCCAAATTCACCATCAAAATTAATGTCTCAGTTATGACACTAGCACACCTTGATTCCCACATATCATTGGCTTAAAGTAAGGAAAAAAACCCAAAAAACACATTAGAAAACCCTTATGTCATCTCGGATTCATACTTTTCCTTTATAAGATGGACTAAGGATTGATTACAGAAGTAGAATCCACAGAACAGATAGGGCAGAAAAAACTGGAAGCAGAGCCACTGCAAGTGGAAACAACCTAATTATACCCTAAATCAGTTCTTGTTCCAGCTCTGCCACACAGGTCCTGCTGCCCTGTTACTGTTTTTCTGGATGTTTTTCTTAACACAGTAGTAACCTCAAAGCTTCTCTGCTATAAAATATCGCAAGTTGAAACACCAGTAGCATTCATGCAAAACTTATCTATATCAAGCATTTGCCATATCGTGGTATAAAATGCCAGGTAATGTAACCTTGAAGCTAAATGTAGGAGCAATGCAATGATTGCAATATTCAAAGTTCAAAGTGCAAAGTTCCCAAAATAAGCCCTTACTGCCCAGCAATCCATAGTGAGGACCTGTTATTGCTTACCTGCGGGCAGTATCAAGCAGTTCTTTAACAAATGAAGAAAACAAAGCTTAAAACCTTACATGTTGAAATAGAAAAAAATCTAGACCATTGGATCCTCTCGCTTCTCACTATAATACTATTCTCTGACATGTATGCTACGAAATTACAGAATGCATGAATTACAGACAGCTTAAATCCCATGTTTTGGTTTATTAATGAATGAAATGTCTCCAGATGTCCTTTCACCTCTTTATCTGAATTTAAATAGCAATTTATTAATAAGAGCATAACTCACTTTCCACAGTTGTTGGTGGAAGCTTTGTCTGTTTGGAGTCGGGAAGCTGACATGAACAACTTAAAATTTGTTGAATGATAGCTGGACTGATTTGCTTGAAGTGTTCCTTAGAAATGGAGGAAGAAGTGTCTTTCAAAAATATCTTCACAAGTTCATTGGCAGAGAAACAAACCTTTGTAGAAAAGTATATACAGTTATTAAACACATTGCATATACCTATGTTAGATTTTGAGATTAAATACAGAATCATTGAAGAACACAGGACAGTCCAGCCCTGGAAGAAACCTGCTATATATCCATACTTATTCTTGCTTAAAATAGTTTAATTACTTGAATTACTTCAATTTTTTTCTGAGTAAACTTGATACTATTGTATATTTCAGAAAGACCAGAATCTTTGGGATAAAGTAGCTCAATTTCTATTGAAGCCATTTAATGTATAGAGATCTTAAAAATAATATCTCTCATTTTTTTATATTGTCATATGTGATAAGAAAAATGTTTTAATGCTAACACAAACTAAATTCTTAGATATTCTTGTGAAACTACATTATTTGCAGTAATAGTGCTATTAATATAAGATACTGCCTACATCAAAGCAATACTGAGATTCATCCTTGTACTAGATCTTCAGTAAGATATGGAAATAAGCTAGATTTTCTAATTCTTTAAATGAGGGCATGTCAGCAAACTAGATGTTACATAGTCTAAAATTGGTCTGAAGATTGCTTAGTAATTGTATTGTTAGAGATAATTCAGAATTCCAACTACTTTTTGTTCTTGTTTGGTGCATCTCTTTGTCAAAAGAAGCAATGTTATTTCATTGATATTAATTGCATTTATATTTCAAAAATTTTCATGAAGAATTGGGTTTTCCTCTCCAGCATGAAACTTCTAGTAGAAACATGAGCAGTTAGCATAAGAAAACTTCTAGTGGAAATTTCTATAAAAACTTTTAAACAAAAGAATTCCAGATCAAATATGTTACCTTACTTAACTTCATTCCTTAATCTCATCTGATAAACTGTGATTCAATATTTTAAAACAAATAACTTTCTTTCATTTAAATTGATCTGCATCTGAGACTCAAGGGATTCCTAAATATTCTTCCTGTCATTACCGAAGCTGAAGCTTCTTTTGAAGTTGTTAAGTATAATTACTTTTAAATAACCCAGTTAAAACCCAACACACTCTTGCCTTTGCTCATCCATTAATGAAGTAAAATATGTCTCACGGTTCACTAACAAACTGAAGTAATTGAGCACTGATATATTTTTTCTGAAAACCACATTCAAGTCCCCAGCATAACGGGTGATCTTGTCACCTGGACCTATTGTGTTCCACCTTCAGGCAAAGGAGAGCATGAAGACAATTCAGGAGCTACTATATGGGAAGAGACCTTCATTTTGCCTGCTCTAAGTGGTTTTGACTCTCGAACTAGGGAACACTGACATCTGGTATCAAGTTGGAAGACTGGGATTTTGGCTGGTTATGAGCAGCATTGCTGACCTGTCGGAGCAGGGATGATATTAACACCTTCATCAACAACCTGAGTGATGGAACAGAGTGCACTAGATGGCATTCACAGGTGAAATTCAATTGGGACCACTAGTCAATATGCTGATGGGCGTGGCTTCTATTTAGAGGGACCAGAAATGGGCTGACCAGACCTTGATGAAGATCAGCCAAGACAAACTTATTGTGCTACTCACAGTATAACTCCATGCATGAATAAAGGCTAGGGAAAAGTAGCCAGAGGAAGGCAGGTTTGCAGAAAAAGCCCTTGGGGTGGGTCCTGACAGGAAACTTGAACACGAGCCACCAGTGTGCCCTTGTGGAATGACCACTAACTGCACACTGGCTGCAAGAGCAGAGCCAGCACACACTGGAGAAAGAATATTGCCCACCACTCAGGACATGTGAGTCCACATCTGGACTATGTACAGCTTATTAACCAGCAGTGCAAGATGCTGGGAAATGGAGGAAAGTCCAGTGGAGGGCCACCAAGATGGTTAGGAGCTGCAGCACACAATGTGCCAAGAGAGGCTGAGGGACCTGGGTTTGTCCAGTGTGGGAAGAGAAGAGTTGGTGAGTATCTTAAGTCTTCAGCTCTCTAAGGTGGTTTAGAGGGAAGAGATAACCAGAATCTTCTCAGAGGCATACAGCAAAAGAATGAGAGATGAAGAATAAGTTGCAGCAACAAAAAATTCCAATTTGATAAAGAAGTCCATCAAGACGAAGGCACTAAAGCATTGGCACGGGTTTCCTAAAAAAGACTGCATAAACTCAGGTTTTAGATACATTCAAAATTCAGTTGAACATGGCTCTATGAAATCTGATCTAACTCTGAAGTTGGCTCTTTTTTGAAAAATACAATGGACAAGAAAATTACTATGGATTACTATGAACGTAAATTTTAATGTGAATTTATTACCAGGAATTTTCAGTGAAAAGCAAAATATCATCTGTAAAAATAAACTATCCACCCATACATAAAAATAGCTGTCAAGGTGTATTTCGTAAAATTTTCCTGTAAGACGTGGGGCATTAGGACCTGCATCTTTTCTAGTTGCAAGCCCCAGCCTTTTTAACATAAGCAGTCAGAGAACTGTCTCCATTAGGAAGGCAACTATGGATGTACTCTTGGAGCATGATATCAAAGAAATAAGCACATTGATTTTGCATATTTTCATGTGAAAAATGGATAAATAGGTGGATGGATGGATGGATGGATGGGTGGGTGGATGGATGGATAATTTGGAGTTCCAAAATCCACACTTGTTTAATGAGGAAGACTAAATGAATACATAGACATTGTGATATGGTTTAATTTAAGATTATTTATCTCGTTAGATCATCTGCCAATTACTTTTTTTATATGCATTTTAATTGTAGAGACAATGATGATGTTTAAAAGAAAGCAGTGTCCCTTTTTCTGTGGTAATATTTCAAACAATTATTTATATATAAAAATTAAATTACAGATCTTAATGCAGTTAGCAAACACAAGCCATGGATGAGTTAATGTCTTGCATGTAGCAGAATCTACTAATGAGGCACAATTGGAATCACAGGTGCAGAAAACAGGAGAAAAAATTATCAACACAGCAGTGAAACTTGAAGTGTTCTAATGGAAGATGTCAAGGAAAGTAGGCACAGCTAAAAAGAACAGGAATGGAAAAAAAAACCCTTAGCAATTAGGAATACAGAAGAGAAATTATCTTTTGTCCAGATGTTCCTTTGTGATTTTTTATTATGTATACAGAATATTTGGCCCTCAGTTGACTTCTAAGACTCAGATAATGCCCCTGCACACTTATCTTTTGAGCTAAAGTCAGTCTCAGAAGTTTAAGAAATCAAAAACTAAGCTTTAAAAATACTTCAATTGCTGGAGAACAGTTTTACTTCTTTTACAGATAGAATCTGATTCTATTTCTGTCCTTCATAATTTAAAATTTGTATGAAACACATTTAAAATGACCTTAATTTAAGATTGCTTTGCAACCTCATTAAAAGCCTCATCATGCTGGTCAGCATGATCCTTTTTTGTGGTCAGCTGCCAAGAAATAAATGTATTGATAGAGTATGCATTTCAAATGCAATACAATTACACAGATAAATATCTACCAGAATAGCATTTAGCCAAATGAAATTTGTCTCAGCTCCCCATCATAAAATGACCACACAGAAAAAGTCAATTGCACATCATTCAGTTCTCCTAAATGGAGGAGAAACCTTACCACTGAGTTAACACAAATGATAAAGGATTGAAAACAATAGAAAAGTGTTCTTTGAAGTATGTATTTCAAATGTATACATCAAAATATATACCAATGATATACTTTGAAGTATCCTTTTATGTTCTAAGGAATGATACTCAGTCTAAAGGATGAAGTCAGTTACCATCTTGATTGTTGCCATAAACAAAATTTATTTATTTTCAAATTCTTCGCATAAGGATAAAATCACCTGCAATAAGCCAGAGTCCTTCAAAATCCTCAGAGAGGATACTGAGGAGTATCTAAGGCTCTCTTTTAGTTTATACTTTTTAAAGAAGGAATCTGGATTCCATAGAAGGCTATGAAAAGAGTTTTGAAATGCCCCATCTTTGATTTACAGAAACCTTTTAAAAGCGTCTTACAGATAAACTTTAATTTACTTTGTTTTCCTTAGTGAAAACCAATCCTTCTTTCTACCAGGTCACTTAAGGGGTCCTGGAAAATCTGTGACATAAAACCACAAGAAATCTCTAGCTATATGAAAACATCAAAGCCATGTTACTCCAGAACTCTGTATCTTGAAGAAACACCAGATTCCACGTAACACTAACCATTGTTAGCCCCTCCCAGTGACTTTAATTGTCCATTCAACATCCACAAAAATCTTTCCCCAGTTAATATTTAAACAAATATAGCTATATAAATATATATTTTCATCTTTATCTGCATGCCTTTTTAAAATTAATACATTTTTCCTCAGACATTGCATGGTTTGCAAACCAATTTAAACTTCAGTCAGTGAAATTCTGCCACCCACACTGTAAGAACATAAAAATTAACTAACCTGGTCCCAATCTATGTTCCTTTCACTATCTTCAAAATAGCCTTTCAGATAGTCTCCCTTTGTTTGATTTTCTTTGACTGGAGTATTTCTTCTTCCAGTATCTCTGATTGCCATGCTGTAACGTCTTCTTTTGTGACTGTGAAACTGTCCATTCACAGTGCAGGTCTTTTTGGCTGTAAGCACATTTAGTAGTTGTTCTAGTTCTAGTAATTCATTAGAGAACAGATATGTTACCATGGGAAAATGCACACTTAAAAGACAAAATACTTAAAAGACAGCATCTTTTTTTCTTTTTGTTTGTTATAACATTGATTAAAAAACCTCATTTTTATACTGTTTTCTCAATTTGGTACTGGAGACAATTTCTGCTTAACACTCTGGAAGTTCCAGACACCCAGATCCTCAGCCTTCCCTTCTTTACATATTTTTCTTTATATCACACTCAGATGTTTAACCTATGACTGTCTCAGAACAAAATAGATGTGACTGAAAGGCAATTCTTTAATTTAATCAGCATCTCTGACAAAATTATCTAATAGTTGCTAAATAACTTCACTTGTTATTGGAATGTAAATGAGCAGCACACTAAGCTGTCAGAGCCAGGTGTTTGAAGCAGGAAACAGGTTCTCTGCAGGGTGTGCTGCAATCAATCCTCAGGATGCTGGGCTGCCCTTGCACTTCAGAAGTGCAGCACAGGACAGGGAATTTTTTCTCTCCTTTGGTTAACTGGGAAGCATGCATGCTCACAGTACTGACACAGGAAGGAGAAAGCCAGGATCCCTAATCCAAATCTGAGATCATGCACAGATGTACCTCATGACATAGTTTGGGTGCAATGGGTGCTTGTCCTGATGGAATGCCCAGTTATCTGAGGGGGCAGACCCGATCCTATCCTATCCTATCCTATCCTATCCTATCCTATCCTATCCTATCCTATCCTATCCTATCCTATCCTATCCTATCCTATCCTATCCTATCCATCCCACCCCGTCCCATCCCATCCCATCCCATCCCATCCCATCCCATCCCATCCCATCCCATCCCATCCCATCCTCCTTACAACCTTCCTTCACCCTTGCACTTTCAAATGAAGCCACAGCAATAATTCCTGTAAACCTTAATTTGTCTTTTAAAAATTGTTCCACAAATTAAATTTAAAGAAACCTAGATTAATGGAAATTTTTCCATGTGATAATCCTTTATTTTTTTAATCTTGTTGCTCAGAAAATGCAAATGGTATAATCTTAATGGAAAATCTCACAAAAAGATTTCTGTTAAGATGTTTCACTACTTTCTTTTGGCTACTTAAACAGATCTGAAAGGAGCTACAGGTGTATTTGTTTTCCAAATATACTAAAATCTAATCTTCTTTTTCTATGCTTCCAGATTTTTAGTCTTTCCTGAAGTTACTATTAAGAATTGAAATAAATGTAAAGGGACAGTATAATGAGCTTAGAGTTGAAATAGACTTACTCTGTTACAAACTGGTTAAGAATATTTTTTGTTTATCTGAATGACATCCTAACTCCACCAACCATACAGTCCTGCTGTTATCTTCACTGGGGCCCAGATTTCACCATATATAGCTATTTAGTAGCACAGTGCTGAGACGGCTACATGCATTCTTGTAAGAATTATTTTACAAGATCTGGCTGGGCAATTTTAAAGGAAGGGCTTTGCTGCCACACCAGTTTATGTAAATACAATCCAGGACCCTAGTTTAGGAATAAGGATTATTATTTTTTTAATATTTATTTATGTGGTTCAATGTACCTCTGTGTAACCTATGAATGTTAAAAATGTTTTTTATCTCTGCTCAATTCAACTTTTTAATCTGCTTTAACCCATACTTAATGTAACTTTTAAAAAGTGCTTTGAAAAGCTTGTAAATCATTGCTGTTAGCAGTTGTGACAAAAAAGATAAAGTAGATGTCCTATAACAACTTTTTAAATCTGTACCAGGCCTCTGAATTGATGGTGTAGCTTCTAAAACTGCTAAGCAGACACAACCTTTTACAGAAATTAACAGCTGCTGCTGAGAGCTCGGCATTTGTCTTGTTTTCAGGATTTTTATTTTGTTATTTTTGGACTACTTAGAGCTCTCCTATACTTCTATTTATTTATGGTTAAGTAACATTTCTGATTAGTCCAGCAATAAATTTTCCTGAAGAAAATGAACTTTATATACTCCAGCTTACCTGTCACTTGGAGCTCCGTGGTACTATTTAGAGAACTGAAAATATATTTTATAAAGAATTCTGGGGAAGGCAAACTTGCTTTCCCCATACAGACTCCTTGGAGAGACAGAGTAAGGATTAAAGCAGCCAGCCGTGGAAGAGTGTTTTCATCAGCACCACCTCTGTCCATTATATCAGCATTTTTCTCCAGAGTGCTCACATCAACACACTGAAATCAGGAGAAAACAGCATGAAGACAGTCCTGCTCATCTCCATTTAAATAATCAGAGTGACAGGAGGAGAAACTGGGGAGAACAATTTCACAGACAGCCAGAGTAGAAAAAATGTTAAGATGTAAGCTGTAATTGCCAGCAGGACAGCTAATCAAAGGCCATTTTCAGGAGAACAGGCATAGTATTAAAAATCTTGAACATTTACTCAATGTCTAATGGGAGAAAACTACAGTTCTTCATCCAGGTTATTTTTGCATAGTGTTACTTTCCTGCTGTTTCTATTGTTCCAAGTGTTCTCCTCAGTTACATTTACATATACTTCCAGAAAGTGGAATAAAGGGGAGGAATTTTTGTTAAGAAATTGGCTCAAATAATACAGACTTTTAACTCTTCATCTCAAACTTCAGAAAGAATTCTTTAAATGTTTTTAGTTCTTTACCTACTCAATGGGATCAATAGGTTTTTTATGTAGTAATTTTATGGGGACAATACGAAAAGATATAATTTTGCTGATAAAGGGTGACTTTGCAGCTGGGCGACCAAATAAGAACAGTAGTCAATGGTATGCAGCCATGTGTGTGGAGGTATGCAAACTCTCTCAGTTGCCCAGAAATTTCATATTTTCTTCCCTTTTTTCCTTTCTTGTTTATTTGAATGAAACAACAACAAAAACAACAACAAAGGCAAAAGATTACTTAATTTAACTTTTTCTGACTCATATTAACAAAATTGAAAAGTCAACTGGATGAGCTAGTACAGCAGTAATTTGTTTCATACACACTCATCTCTCCTTATGCAGGCCATAAACACTTCAGAGAGGAGGTTGCCATTTATTTTCCTGCTCATTCACTATACATTACAATTTTTGTAACCCAAAATTTAATCTTATTTCAACCAAGATATGAGGTGCTATGACTAAAGAAGAGGATATTTGGTTTCTGGGAAACCAAAACACATAAAGAGCCACTAAAAATGTTTTTCTTCTATGACTACCCTGAATCATTGGCCCTTTTCCAAGTGTTGTTATTCCAAGTATTATGCTATTATGTTTTGTGTACCTTTCATAAAAGAAACCTCTTTTCCCTCAAGTCAGTGAGTGGTGAAGTCTCAGTTACTGGACAGGCTTGACAACTGATTATACTGCCAGCATAAACAAACAGAACCTTCAGAAAAGCATTTTATGGTTTTTTATTCTATCTTGACATTCCAAATACTCTCCAATGCCTCTTTACAGTTGCTCAGATACCACTGGAGTCCTTGGAAATCGGCACGTTCACCAAGACTCAGAACCAAAAGAACTGGGCAATGAATAATTTATGGTGGCACACGACCACACAAAGAAGACAGAGAGAGGAACTGGAGGCCCTCAACATTCTGGACACAGCCAGGTCTCCTACTCATCTTCTGTTTGTGTAGAAAACCCTACTACAGTATGCTGTTAATGAAAATCTAGTGAAAAGGCCAAATTTGAGCTTTGTATAATCCAAATTTAACTCAATACCTTGAACAGATCTAAGAGGCTACAAACAGGAGGCCAACCTGTGCTTTAGGAGTTACCTAATTTGGCAAAAACCTTTTTTATTGCCCATTACAAGGAAAAGGTTTTTTCTACTTTAAACTTTAGATTATTCCAATATTTTATAAATCATATTTGAGATAAGGAATTCTAAACAGCAGTGAGAAAAGTCACATCATGTTTCCTGACTTAGAAACTATGATCTTAGCTGAAAATACTCAACATGGGGGTTTTTTTCAACTTTAAGCTTCTCTTTAACAATCTTTCTACAAGGCATATCCATGCTGGTAGATAATTAGCCACAAATGTATGTGTTCCAACTGAAGGAATCCATCATGTCTTTGGACAGATTCCTCATTCCATTCAGCTTTGGATAGACATGGAAGTATAGAACATGGCAAGGATTTCATCACAGCAAAATAATTCATTATTTCCCCTATACCAGCCAGTAATGGATTGGTTCTGCTTAATACCATTGAAATATTTTGACTTTGGACTTTGGAATATTATTCTATTATTTTATGGATTCTATTTGCGTTTAGGATCTCAAATAGATCCTTATAGATAGATCTATTTCAAACATATCTCATAGATCACTGGTAGTGTATCTATGTTAAAAAATACCAGAGATGAGAAAGCATTTTCTGTCCTTGGAGCCAAGTGCAAGATCTTGCATCTACACAGCTGTGTTCTTTTCCATCTGCCCTAAGCAGAGCAACTGTATCTAAACTACCTATTAGGAATCATCCCTGAAGCGCAGCACCTCCCCAACCACTTCACAGCAGACCCTGTGGAAGTGGAACATGCCAGAAATAACTCAAAGAAAAGCATTAAACAGCACATACAACAAAATACCTGTGTTCAACCCGTGCTCAGACACTTCCATTTACCAGTCTTCTGGAGGACTGTGATCACTGGCATAGTCTCTACTAGGATAAAGACATTATTCCTGTAATAATGATGAAATTATTTTTACATATGTTTTCTTTACCTGGTTTTCAGAAGTTTTAAAATGTTGCCTTACTACAGCTAAAATATCTTCAGTTTCATTCCGTGAAAAATAATCACAGTCTTCATCATGTCTTAAACTAAGCATACTCTTCAGGTAAAATTTATAATCTTTATCATTCAAGCTGAATTCTGAAGAACACATATCTCTACGATGAAGAATGTAGTAGAGAAGAATAAGAGAAATTCTCTCAAATACTTCTTCACTGAGATGGTCTTCTGAGTCTCCTCCAGCTTTTATTAACAAAGCATCTGGTTCAAGGCACTGTGAAGAAATAAAAATAAATGGAAATTCAACACAAGTGACACCCTGCCAGGCATCTGCAAATTCAGATAGGAAGGACAACAGAAGAATACAAATTCTATATTTAAGGGATTGAACCTAAAACTCCCCAGATGCGGGCTGATGGAATGGCAGGAGGAGGGTGCAAGTAATTCATTGCAGTTCTATGGCTGCAAGATCACACCATGGTTTTTGTTTTTTTTTTTCCAGAGCTCCTTCTAATTTTAAGAAAAGTTTAGTATTCTAGAGATGACACTTTGAGCAACCTGTTCTATTGAGAGGTGACTCTGCTTATGGTAGGGAGAATGGAACTACACAATCTTTAAGGTCCCTTCAAACTCAAACTATTCTATGATTCTATGATTTAGTGGTTTGAGACTCCCCACAATTAGCAATGATTCTGATCAATCATTGTAGAGAGCAAAAACCTTCCACTGGCTTCAGCAGATTGTACTTCTGGTTACAAATATATTGGATAAGTGCTAGGGCTATTCATATTTTCATCTGTGCATTCTATACATGTTTACATTATAAGATAAACAGTTGCTGAACTGTAGTTAATTGAGGCTATGCAAACAGAAGTTATACCACATTCAATGCACTGCTGAGAGACATAATTGAGCCTGTAATCACACAGCTATTTTTATGTTTCTCAATGAGTTCTGTTAACTGCAACAATAAGATCCAGTGCAGAGAGGCAGCACAAGGTCTCAACCCCATTTAGTCCTTCAAATGCTTTTCATGAGGGACTTAAATTACAGCAATTTCACACTTATAAGGCGCACCAGGTTTTAAGGCACACTTCTGGGTAGCCGGGAAGTCCACTGAATCTGTCCATATATAAGGCGCACTGGCCTATAATGTGCACTTTCCCCCCACTGCCCAGCGAGCATCTGCAAGCAACAAAGTAACCAAGTAGTAACATACGCGCCAGCCATGCTGTCTTGGGTTACAGTACAGGATGTGATCAAAGTATTTATTCTATCACCATCTGTTGTGACCAGGTGGGGCAGTGATCTTTATCTCCGTGGGAGATACTCTGCCAATGGGCCATCCTTTGAAACCAGGGCATTATTCTTTATCTTTATACTTCCCATCCTTCCTCCAGGGAGTTATCTTCTGCTAATGGCCCACTGAGTCCCACCGTATGACTGATTACTTATCAGTGATTACTTATCCATGATACAGTAACCCAAGACTGTAACCCAAGACACTTTGTCAGTGTTTGGGGTTTGTTTCTTTGTTCTACTGTATTTCTATCTTAATTTTCCTAGTAAAGAACTGTTATTCCTAATTCCCATATCTTTGCCTGAGAGCCCCTTAATTTCAAAATTCTAATAATTTGGAGGGAGGAGGTTTACATTCTCCATTTCAAAGAGATACTCCTGCCTTTCTTAGCAGAACCTGTTCTCCAAATCAGGACATGTGTCGAGCCCTGCCGAGCCACAACCCCCCCCACCGCCCCCCACCACCGAGCCCTACAGCCCCGTGCGGTTCGACTTGCAGCTCGCATGGATTGGCAAATTTCCAAACTTTGTCCATATATAAGGCGCCCCTGCCTATAAGGCGCACTTCCGGGTTCAGACCAAAAGTTTAGTCAAAAGGGCGCGCCTTATACATGTGAAATTACTGTACATATTAACTCTGTGCAGGCTTTACATTTGAGTTGAGATTTTTTAATGTGTGTGTGTATACACACACACACACACACACACACACACCTATCTGTCTATCTATCTGTCTGTCAATCTATTGATCTATCATCTATCTCTCAATTTGTCCTTGATATAAAGACAATTTTCAGAAACTTTTGCCACTCCTACAAATGTTAGTCTGTAAATCAGTCCAAAAGGCTAGTAGAGGTCTATCTCAGGCTATGAGAAATAAGACACTGAAGTCCAAAATAAAGAATCTTTCTTGAAGAGTTCTTGTAATTAATGTTATTCATTCTGTATCTATTTTTTCTAACAGACTCCTTTGCAAACATGTTATACTTGTGTATAACCTCCACAATAGTAGAGCAGCTGAACTGTACATTTCAGAGAAGAAACTACAAGACATGAGAAACCATGGGAGGATCAACACTGCACTCTAAGAAATTAACGAATTCAGACAGAACCTAGTTTGTCAGAATAAATTTTTTGCTGCTACAAGAATGATGAGTTGTTTGGTGGGGCTCACCTTGTGCATTAGTTCATTTTCCAACACTGAAGCTGGGTTAATGAAAAAACATTGTGGTGTTCAGAAGCCAAAGTTCCTTGGAGGAACTGAGAGAGCTGCTACATTTTATTGTGAAGAATGCTAATAAAAATTCTCAAAATAATGAATCTTAAGAAAAAAAAATAAAAGAAAATAAAAAAAGAAAAAAGAAAATAGTAGATATTAATAGCCAAATAAACTATTTTTATACATAAATATGCTTGACTACAATATGATTCACTGTGTCCTGTCCTGCTTGCATTGTTTATCAAGGTCTTTTCCCAATGCAGTCTCTGAGACCTACTCTTTGGATCAGGAGGAGTCTATTCTGTTTTCTGTCCCAAAGGCCTCAAGTCAGTCAACCAGCCTTTATGAACACTCAGTAGTAATATAATAAACATATGGCATGAAGTGGAAGATTTTCAAAGGTATCTGTAAGATTTTAAAATCCACAGAGGATAAATTGCAATCAGCGAGTCCATTGTTTGCTCTTGAAAGGAAGATGACTGATGCATTGCAAGAAGAAAGCAGATGCATTGTAAAAAATTGAGTTATTTCATAGCATATGGGTAGCCCCTGGTGAGTGATCCTTGAAGACTAAGGGAATATAAAGTAGTTTGTTACTAGGTTGGATTTTTTTTTTGTTGTTAGTTTGGGGGTGGGGGCGGGGTTTGCTACTATTAATATTTTTACTGGAATAACCATCCATCCTTGATTTAGAAATGCTTATTTCTTATTAAAAAAGTGCCCAGAACTTGGGCACTGAAGTCTGAGTTTCTTTTTTTTAAGCGGCCAGAGGTTCCAAAAAAATTTCTTACCAATGCAAGAAATGACTTCTGTGAGCTTAGGAGATAAAAAATGTCAGATACCAATCAACAGCTGCCTGCCCCGTACCCAAAGAGTCTTTGGGCCACTACACAACAACAAACCAGAAGAGGGTCCAAAGAAAGTGTCAAACTTCACTGCTTTTAAATGCCCATTAGTTATATCATAAAAACAAAAACAAAAATAATCTGAAAACAGAGTCATGTGATATAAACAGAATCCTGGAATTAGAAGAGAAATTGAATCTGAAATCAATTAGTGATTCCCCACAAGTATGAGGAAGAAAATGCCAAGCTAAGGTGGGGAATTCTGTTTCAAACCTTGATGAACTTGAAGGACAGTGCTTCTTGAACAGTTTTTACTGTCTTGATTTACCAAATCTTGTTAAATCATCATGGAAGATTTAGCACAGTACCACGTGGGCTCCAAGTGACTTAAAATGCTACATCTGTCTCAAGGATGTCCTATAGAAAACCACATTCCTGTGGCACAGAAACACTGACAGTGCAGGATGTGTGCAGTGTTTCTGACTCATGACGCTGAGGAGTACTGAAAATGAATGGTGAAAGTCCTCAAAGTCTTCCTATAGAAAATTTCCAAGATAAAGCCTGAACAGAGCAGTAGTACTGACTAAAGTAAGTCCCAGCTAAGTTTCCCTTAGGTTTTGTTCATCCAGGGACACAGTGCCAAGCTTTCCAGAAATACCTCACAAATCCAAGAAAAAAATACCACTCAAGAAGAAAAACAAAAGGGGCAAACAAATTCACTGTTTTGTGAATTTTTGAATTTTAGGAGGACTACATACTCATGTTAATACATAGTCAGTTTTCCATCTGGGCCCATATCTGATGCATATTTGTTGCCCATGGGTGAATAATCTCCTTCATAAAAAATTATCCATTTAGGTAATGTCAGGAACCCACAATATTTATGTATGAAATTTCACATTTGGACTCATATGAAACATGGGAGCATTTTTAGAATGGGTCAATTAAGCTGTCTACTGCACAGGATAGAAATATTCCTACTTCATTGTCTTGGCAGATTTCTGAAAACAGCACCTTGTATAAACATTCACCTTTCAGACCATCTTCATAAGTGTGGTAAAAAGGGCTTTATGTAGGTCACTCAACAGTGCCAGAGCCAAAGTAGTGAAAGCCAAGGCTGACCAAGCCCTTTGTCGTCCCTTTCAGCTAAGTTGCTCAGTAACACTGTCCCTGTCCTTTCTTCATTGAATCGGGACTGAGTTCTGAAAATATTCTTAAGTAGACAACCAATCCCTCTGTGCAACTGTACCCTGGACTATTTCCAGGTTCAGTTTGGATTTGTAGATGCATTGTTCAGCCTTTCCTTTTCCTTGACCTGAACTGCTTACAAAACCTTCCTCTTAATCTTGAATATTTCAGTGAAGTGGTACATAAATCTGAGACAATCCTGTCTGGGTTTTACTTTTATTAAGTAAAATCCAGAACAACATCAAAAAAATGTCAGAACTGGTCCCCAGTATTTACCTATGTCTTTCCACAGTGTGCCCCAAATTCAAGCTCATGCTTTTATTGTTAGACCAGTTTTAAATAGAAAAATTTTGCTGGAAAAAAAGCATTTGGGAACTTTAAAAGGAAAGTCTGTCATGTTAGGAATAGCTCTTCATGAGTTCAAACAATAAATAATAATAATTCAAAATGAAACAAAACAGCGACAATTTTTTCGCTGCAACAATAAGTTTTTTACATGTTTAGGTATGGTGTTCAGGACAGTATCACTCTAACAAATGTTAGAACTCACTGATGATCCTGTAAAGATATCCCTCATTAATTGAAGCACTAACCAGATTACAATCCTCTTGCGTGCCATAAATCCGCTGTGGGCACTCAGCTCTCTCCAGTAACACTTTGACCAGTTCCCGTGAGTGGTTCATGTGGAGCCCAGTGTTTTCAGCTGAGAGAATGCGTAAAACTTCCACCAGAGAGCCTCTGCTGGGAGGATTGCTGCCATCCTGCCCATGCTCTTCCCCAGGCTGTCCTTCAGCAATGAGCACGCTGAATATGAAAGCAGAACATACCACCCCAAGAGCTGGATGCTTGGTCAGAAAACACATCTCCTCTTCCTGCAGTGCCTGATCTGCACTGAGTGTTGGATCGCTGTTTGCACTTCTCAGCTTAAACTGGAAACTTGAAGAATCTGAATGGTAAAGGGGAAAAAACCAACCCTTTAATTAGTGCAAATGCAATATGTTCGAAAGGATTTATTAATTGGTCGGCTAAGCTGATTTGCAGTGACAAGCTGTTTTTGAACAACAGGGAGCCTGTAAAGGCTTTACAGCGCAGAACAGCATGAAACTAAGACAACCATGGCCTCAAAACTTCTTTAGAATTACCAACAAGCGGTTGTCTCAAAGTGCCCTTCCCTCTTCTTAAAAATAAAGTCTATGGCTTTCATTTCAGTGTTATGCCATTGCATTCACTAATAGTTCTTTTCAGTAAGAATAGGAAAATACCATGGTTTTCACTTTCATTTCATCATGAAAAACGTTTTTAGTAATAAAACTAGCTGTAAATAAATATTGGTAGTCTGATATTAATATGAATGTGCAGTAATTACATTACATAGCAATAATATAAAGCAGGTTATATTGTCAAACTGTTTACCAACATTACTAAACTCCAGCTACACAGCACAAAAAAACAAGGATGTATTTAAAAATTGGTGATCATTACTCAGATGGAAGAATAAGAAAGTAGAGGTTATAATTTCACTCAAAGAACTCCATGAATAAACAAGACAAACAAGCTTAACTTGTTAATTCTAGGTGCAAAAGACATTTTGTACTATAAGTCTCTCTTGTCACAATCCTTCCTAATAAATGTCACCTTCTGCTTTAACAGTAGTATATCTCAGTATCAAAGCAAAAGAAATATAAAAGAGTTTCACTTCTGTTTTCCACAGAAGTTTTGATTTTATTGGTGGGCAGATGCTGGCAGTGACAGACATATTCAGATAGTAATGCACATGTGTTAAACAGTCACATATACATTCATCTGCTTTGAATTGCAATGTGAAACACATATTTTAAAGGAAACTCTGCTAACAAAGTCTTTAAAATTGAAAAAGAGCTGCTGAATTCAAATGGGCATTTAGTCAGATAAAAGTTAATATGTTTTTAGATATTATGAAATCTTTTGGTCTTTAGATATATTCTACCATTAGCAATTAGGAATATGTATCATTGTTACAAGGATATGGTGAGCATTTATTTCTAAATGTTATTTTCTTACCTTCTGAAGGGAAAAAGAATGCTTGTGTATCTAGCTTTGTGGCCTTCTGAATCCTCAGAAGTATTTAGCTGCTGGAAGTCCAATGTTTTTAAAATTCCTTGATGGTGCTCTGGAAGCTGGAGAGGATTAGTTTATTGCTGCCTTGAAAAGTTTTCAGTTGCTATGGAGAGAGCTGCCCTTAAGGTAACAATGGAGGTGGATAGGAATTAGTACACGTTCTTCTTGTACTTGCAAATTCTAAGCATTGCATTATTGAATTTATTTCACATATTCTAGTAGTTATCATTTTATGTAAACAGTCTATTTTAAAAGTACAAGATGTATAAAACCTACTAAAGAATGTATTCATTATAATGGATAATAAATGCAAGCACTCATAACTGTTCTGTGTTACTAAATTATTTGATCAATTCTACAACAAACCGGATTTTGTTTTTTTCATTAAAATATTACTACTTTTTGAAAATATGAGAACACAGTAGAAAGAGAAATCTTTTTCAAGCATATTCATAGAAAAAAAGATATTTTTTCTTTGCAAAACACTGCCTGTAGAAAACAGCCTCTTTCATCCCCACTTATCCTGTGTCACAATTGCACCAACTGAAAAAGCTGGGATAGCTCAGCCTGTGGTGAAAAAAAATGTCATCCACCCACTCAGATTTTCCAGAGGGACGCTGTTACGAAGTTGACATTTACATCACCACGCCATGACAATATTACTGCTCTGGAAGTTAGTGAAAACTGTCACAACTGACAGATTTCTACAAAGACTGGTACCCCAGTCACATCATTTTCCCACCTTCCAAACCCTCTGTGCTGTTAGGAAGGACTATCATCTCAGCTGCCTCAACAAATCCTGCAAAGCAGTAAGCCCGTAGAAACAGAAACATCATAATTCTCTTTAAAGCTAGATTAACACAAAATCCTGGGTTCTAAAATATTTGTAATGTTCCCTACAAGGTGGTGAGCTCAAAGGGAATGGCCTTGTTTTAGCAAGACTGAGAACTGACAACTGATGCTGACTAGAAAAGAATTCAATAACAATGCCAGCTTGAGGGAAATGCAAAATATAAGTAAATGTTCTCAAAAATGCAAAGTACAATTACTTGTACAGATTCTTGTGTGATGAAGGCTGAGCATTTTAAAAATCACTCCTACTTTTAAATATTCTTTTAATTTACTTCATAAATTATAAAATATATTTATCAAACTAGCATTTCTAAATATAACACTTTATGAAAACAAGAATTACAGAAATTTTTCATAGAAATATTTTTATAAGAATGAATGAAAAGCAGAAACACATGATAATATGTATTTCCTCTGGCTTTTATATAATTTGTTCTGTCAAACAAAGCTAACCACGTCCAGATTTGTTCCACTAATAAAATAATTCCTCAGATAATAGGGGAATAGCTTCCAGGATTTAATTCTGGGGATTGCTCAATCTCCAAACAAACATGGAATAGGTTTATCTGCATATAATTTGATGTTTTGTGCATAATTACAAATTGAAACTAAGAATTAATTCCATCGAATTAAAGTGTACAAATAGAGGATGAGTTGTTTTAGTTTACTGAGAAAAGCTAACATTTAAAAACACATTTGATGATTCATAACTATTGAAAGCTTCTGAGAAATTATTATTGCATAATAATAATGGCTAAAAATTACTTTAAAGTTTATATTACAGAGTGATGGTAAAAAAAGAAAATACTCAGTACATTAAAAAGCAGCATATAATAATTGGTACAGGTGATTATGGCTGATCTCAATGGGGAATTCACTTCCCTTTTAATGACTAAGTGTTGCAAACCTCTTCTGGCTTGGAAATGAGCTTCTGAGTGGTGGCAAAATCACTGACACTGGCTCACGGCTCACCCTCTGCTTTTACCCTTGACACTGTTCTCAGTCATGCCACTGTCATTAAAGAACTATTCTGTCTACACAGCACTTGGATTATCTCTTCTGAAGTAATTGCTGGCATCAGTTGCTAAGTCTTTTGTTCAAACCCTTGTGCAGCAGCATTATTCCCCCACTACTTACCCATCCCATAGCTGTGCCAACTGATCAAATGGGACCACGACAATTACAGAGCTGTGTAGCTAGATGTCCATTAGAAATTTACTGAGACTCAAAGAAAAAACATAAATCATTTATACAGTTTAGTGTCTTAAAACCTCCCAAAGGGAACTATCACTGATATTGTAACTCATGTGTTAGGAGATTAACATTTTGACTCAGATTTTGCTGCATGAATTTTGGGGAATTTTGATACAGGGAGAAAAAACTCCATGCACAATAGTCATAAGCCAGAGACTCTCCATTTACTGTAGAATGATAATTTGCGTGGAAGAAAGAAGTTCTTGAGAAGAACTAGAGAACTAGGGTAACTAGGAGTGAAGTAAATTACCATTCTACCATGACAACAGACTCTCTATAGCAAAACCAAAGGTAGGAAGAATTTTCTGATTAAATAAACAATTTTTAAAATTATTCAATTTTACACTTATTTATATACCTTGGCATGTGAAAGCAAGGATCTGAGATCAAGAATTTTCAGAAAAAACCCCAATATTTTCAAATTAGTTTTAATAATTACCATACTGGGGTACTTGCAAGAAAGTAACTGATTGCTTACAGGCATACGTGTATGACCCAGGGGGAAAAAAAAGTAAAGGAAGAGATAAGATAAAAAGAACAGTGGTAAAAATGTGAACTTCTCAAAACTCTATTTCCTTACCAGATTCATGATCCCAAACAACTGCATATAATTTTTTTTCCACCCACAGATACAATCTTTTAAGATTTAGAAAGCTTATACAGCAGCAACTTATGCTCTTAGTGAAAAGGAGTGAAGGCAATTTAGAAATGGCATAACTAGACACAGAACATACAGCAAGGCCTCTCTGCTGATAGGGGTTTATTTAGTTAGTTTTCATTTTGAGTGAACCCATAAGATGAACTGCAGCTTATCTGGTTTCTCCCACCTTCACACCTGCTGTGGGAACAAAAGCAAGTTGTCCATTCACAAATGCCATGGATAACTGCACTCTGCAATTTACTGGGTTTCAAACGACTGGTGAATAAATTGTATAGGAATAAGAAAAACTCTTTAGAGAACTCACTCTGAGATGACAACGGCATTCCCATGAGCCCTACAAACATGAAAATGACTTTATTTTATTTTGACAGTAGAATGGGAGAGGATGTAGGCATAATTTTAGCAAGGCCCCTGCTGAAATTCACATCACAGTGGGTAATGCAGCTATATACCTCTTATTCCTTCAATACTATGCAACTTGTTTTGATGGACTAAGCAAATGCATTTTTTTCCTATTTACTAATTGCAGCAATTACGGCAAATAGAAGAGAATCCTCTGGCACTGCAGCTTTCCTCCATGTTATTAATGTGATGTGTGCACATTGTATAATTACAGCCATAGGCAGCATATTGACGTATGAAAGAACTACATTTTGCATGTAATTTATGTAGAATTTCAATACATACCTACAGATCTCTGCCAATGTAACACCAGGGTGCTGTAATAAAAAATGTCAGTTCTTTAAAATTACCACAGTCAATCAGGCCTTTTTGGCATCATATGCCAATCTTAACAACATCACATATATTAAGGTTGCCAATGAATAAAAATAAATTAATATTATTGAAATTATCTGAATGATATGTATTAGCACACTTATATATAAAGATAGATAGATAGATAGATAGACAGATTGATAGATAGATGGATGACTGGAATAGATCTTGTTTTAGTTCAGGAATACAAAATTCACATGTGAGCAGAAATTTTTCCAAGAAGACCTGGAAATCTATTTACATCACAGTAGAACAGCCAGAAAGAAAGAAGTTATAGATTATTATACACTCTAGGTCAGGAAATTCTCTTAAATTTCAAGAAATATACCTCTGGAAGTACCGTCTCACATATTACAGAATTTAGGTGACATTTATTGTCCTAAAATATAACTCATGAAATAATTTTCATGTCATTAAAACTATTTTGAAATGTGTCTTAGGTTGCAATACAGGATGTAACCAAAAGTATGTATTCTATCACCATCTGTTGAAACCAAGTGAGGCAGTAATCCTTATCTCCATGGGGGATATTCTCTGCTAATGGGCCATGTGTTAAAACCAGGTAGGGCAGTCATCCTTTCCACAACTCATCCTTCCTCCAGAGAGATATCTCCTGTTAATGGGCTGTTGAGTCCCACTGCATGACTGATTAAATTACATCATCCCATCAGGAAATGCTCCAACCAGGGGGCGGAGCCAAGCCTTTCCTACCTAAATGAAAACTAAGATTTGGAACACTAAAGAGACATCATCACTGGACCTTCGGAGGAAAACTGCACCCTTCTACAAGACCACTGCTTCAACTGAACTACATCTGCCGCTCCAGGAGGACTGCAGCCATCACTAAATCAGACTGCTACCCTGACTGACAGGGTGTCAGGGTATGTTCTGACTCTGTTAGTGTTTCAGGCTTGTTCTTTGTAATACAGCATTTCTATTTTAAAATTCCTTGTAAAAAACTGTTATTCCTATTTCCTATATCTTTGCCTGAGAGCCCCTTAATTTCAAAATTATAATAATTCGGAGGGAGGGGGTCTACATTCTCCATTTCAAAGAGATACTCCTGCTTTTCTTATCAGAACCTGTCCTCCAAATCAGGACAAAATTAAATTAATTTCATTATGAAGTTAATTTATAGGGAAAGTGTGCCCTAAAACTTAATTAATTGCCCTCCGTCTGACTACGAACTTCTCCCTCACATAATCTCTCTGTTGCTACTATCTGGTTGTGTTTAAAGCAAAACAGAAAAAGAAAACCAAAATACATTTGGATGTAGGTATAACCATTAAGACTATTCAGTGATAGCAATTATTATCAAGAACTTAGCTAGAACGGGAAATATTAATATCTTTGGTATAAAAAAAAGGAGGTTCTGTAAATATGGATATAATGTTGCTCATTTTTACACAAAGAAGACATAGGCAAAAGAATTGTTCTTATGTTTACTGTTCTTAGGAATCAGAGAAACCTAACTTTTATGAAGGTATCTAAACATTAAAGTACAGCTACTAGACCACCAAGTCAGCTTCAGTTATCTCACTTTTTCTTATACAAAAGAGATGCAGAAATCACTTTCTAAGCTTTTCACTGCCTATTGTATGGTTTTGTTCTGCAACCTTATCTGACTGTTATATTTATTGTTTCTTTCTTGTTCCTTTAGGTTTCCAAAGAAACTGGGCTCAAAATTGAGTTGATCTTACTAAGAATGTCTTACACGGTCCAAAGCACTTACAGTCCAATCATGCATGTTGAACTAATAATTTAAATATCTCAAATAAAATATTGTGTAGTTTTAGGGCATAGAACACTAATATTTTGGTGCATATTGATTTTTTCCTTGCCTGATGATGCTGATTAACTTATGCTTGAAAATCACTCAAATGTTCTTTATGTACTTATGTATTTTTTCCTTATTTAAATATTCATAAAACACTCAAAATAATTTTTACTATTGGGGAAATTGAGATAGCAAGTGATTACTCACTTGTTTTTAAACTATGACTCAGAGTTCAGTTACGAAAGAAATTCTCACAATACGGAAGAGTCATTTCAGGCAAAAACCTGTTGTCTGAGAGATGACTGATGCTTCTCAAGGTCTTTTAGTCTACCCTCAAAAGAAAGAAAAAACATAACTTTCTGAGTCATGAAAACAAGCCAAAATGAGAGAAGACAGTTTCTTTCCATCTCTTTGTCTTAAATCCAGGAAGTGTGTAAGTGTTACCAACACTAAGAGCCTCCAGAATATTGGAGTGATTAGATGGGATTCAAGTAGCAGATGCTGAAGCAGTAAAGGTGAAAAGAAAACAAAAAGGAAAATACTGGAATGGAAGGACAATGAAAGAACCAGTATTGATAGAAAACAATTTAGCCAAATACAAATTTCACTGCTTGAAAGTGATCTTACTTCTACCTTTATTAAAACTACTGACAAATCACTATCTCTCCCATATAACCTGGTATATTCTTTGTTTGAAGGCTTAGTAACAAGAGTACTGAGAATGGAGCTTGTAATAAAAAATGTTTGTATTTTATGAAATAAACTTTTTCATTTTTAAAAAAGTTGTTTCTCTCTATGACCATAGTTAATACTGGTATTCACAATTGTGAATACCAGTATTCACAATAAATGTATATATGCAACCATTGGATTCCAAAATAAATGCTTGCCTTTTTCTAGCCTATAAGAAACATACAGAAAATACAAAATTATCTACTATTTTCACTTTGTGAATACAGTTTGAGTTAACATATATCCTTGTAAAATTGTTCTATTCAATATAGGAACTTTCTTTTTCATCAAGAGGACACACTGTTCATTCTGCTCAGAGATGGCCATAGAATTCTTTGCATCACTAGTTCCCAGAAAAGAATTGCTGTAGGCATCCATAGGTATCAACTGTTAATTCAGTGGCCAATCCACTTCTGTCAATTACTGTAGCCTTTAATTTGAATTAGGCTGTGTATATTTTGTTGGTCTATGGCAACTTTAGTTTTAGTCCTGAAATGCCATCTTCAAAGCACTATGCTAAAGATAAGCTCAGCTTAAAGCTAACAAATTGATTAAAATGAGATAAAAAGAGCAGGAGGTAGAAATGCACACAAGCAAGTGTAAGTTACGTCTCTAAAAGCAAAACAGCAATCTGCAGCACTGTGAAAATTTGGTACCAATATTCTTTCTGTGAAGTTTTTCAAGCCTTTCATTCTGCTGAACAAATTCTTCCAAAAGTACAGAAACAGGATTTATCTTCTCCTTTGCTCCTCCTTATTGATGAGGAGAAAAAAAAATCTACTAAAAAAAATCAGGTAGTCTTTGAATTGCAGTCCATGCTAATTCTCTTCTAAGCAAGTACTTGTACTTTGATTTAGCAGTGAGCAAGCTCTCATGTGTATTACAGATTTATACTGAAGGGCTCAATGTGAGTAGCTTGTGAACACTGAAAGCAGAAACTTTCCTGGAGCTGAGGGTCTGCTACAAACAACTTATCTTTAAGTCTCAGTTTAGTATGACACTAACCAAGCCTCCTGCAGCTCTGATTTTGCTGTGGTTCTTGTTCCCGTGCTACCTTCCACACACTTGGAAATAGATTTTGAAGTACGCAACAAGAAAGTTTATTCTAATCGCCCTTTCCCCACTACATTTTTAAACATACACACACACACCCTCACAGGAGTTTGGAAAACCATAAAGTGCAATCCTAATATTCAAATTTTATTTAGATGAATTTAAAGTAAGCAATTATTAACAATTGGATACGTTTTCTTACATTTAACAATATACAATCTGCAGCCCAGTGTGAGGTTCAAAGTAGCCAAGTAGAACAAGTCAATGGCTGGCATTCATAAGCTTGAAAAAGAAAGCCTAAGTGGATTAGTATGCAGAGCATTAGGACATTGAAGTAATTTTCAAAATTAACTCCCTACAAGGAGAGTTGAGGGATTTTTAAATCAGAATTTTATTTTTTGAAAAATGCATTTTTATCTGCAGAAACCCTGAAAAGAACTAAAGAAGAAACTGAGGCAGTTTTATGTAAGAGGAAGATAACTAAGACTCTTAATAAAGCAGTGACAAAGTGAAAAGGGTAGTGCAAGCCTGTATGCACTTTCAGATGCAGAAGGGACAGACCCAATATACTGGTTTTCCTCCCCATCCTCTGAGTGATGACTCCTTGCACTGCTTCTCTGCCTTCTTTTGATGGACATGGAACTCTTCCACAAATAAATTTTGCCAATTAAAGTCAATAAATGACACTGGTATATTGTCTGCCTTCAAACATTTCTGTGCATGTAGTAACTTAAGTTTGCTCTCTTACTGCAGAAAGGAATCTGAGATACACCTGCCAAAGACTACCTTTACTGTCATTGAAAGAGAATACATGCATGTGAGAGAGGGAAAAATAGACCCTGTTCCCTTTTGGCATGCTCCTTTATGTTATCTTTCCTTTAACCAATTGATAAAGCTGAATTAAATCTTTCAGAATGCAAATTTCTAGCTTTATGCCAACGAATCAATTCTTTACAAATATACAAACTTTTTATTAAAGCTGACACCCTTAGCCTGCCTGCAGCTCTTCCGTCTCTAATCTGGATATTTTCTGTAAAAGCATAGTTTCAAAAAGCCTTTCAACACATGCATGGAAACCACTAATTCTCTTTCACCCATGCTTTAAAAAAAAAATAAAATACTTCTCAACCTGTATTATTCATAATTGAGTATAATCTTAATTATTTATCTTTTATCTTTTATTTTCATTTTTTAAAGGAGGGTTTTTAACTTTCTTTCAGCATGATCTCCTGAAGAAATGAGGCTAAAGCTGAAAAGATCTGTGTGTGCAGTTAAGACAGGTCTTATCTAAATTTGCAGTACATGGAAGTATCTGGACTAGTCATTAGGACTAGTATCCCTGTACGGTCATTAGAGACTGAGGCATTTTAGGAGGCAGTTTGTCAGGCCTATTCCCCAAAAAACTTTTGGACGAGAGGAATTGCACTGTAGCCTCTGTAACCATCCTTGACAACTAAAAGAGCCTTGAGAGATTGCTGTAGACATCTGTACTATTAATTACATTTTGCCAGTTAAATTCCTGCCTGTCCTTGTATGAATTCCCTCACTCCTTTCACCCCAATAAGTTATTAACAATTTTACCACTGCTAAAAATATCTGATAGAAGAGCAAAAATATCCAAGATGCCTGCAAATTCTATGCAAAACAAGCACCAGGAAAAGCATTCTACTAGTACCTACACACAGGAAAGCTGCAGACATAGAACTCAGCTACAGACACAAAATAAAACCATAAACCATTCTATTAAAAATGAATTCAAAGAAAAGATCCAAAGCCATTGTAGGCAAACATCTTCATTGCATCTGATACTAATTTAACTTGTAAAGGCTTTCTAGTATTTTTATACTAATGAAAAAGAATTCACTGATTGTGAGGCAGTATAACAGGATGTTGACCACTAGAATGTAATGAAGCAATCCCTAATAAAATGCATCTGTAGAAGGAGCAGTTTATGATTTCAGGGGTAAAAAAGTCCATTTGCTAGTTGAGAAACAGGTCTTGTATGATTTGTTCAAAGAAAAATACAAATTTAACAGGGTAGAAAGTTCAGGGATTATTTTGTGAAGTGAATATCACAGTAATTCAAATCTAGAAGTTAGAAACAATGCATGAAAATAATTTTCTCTCATTAATGACAATAAATGCTGACATTAACATCATCAAGAAGACAGAAATAAAGGATTAACTACGTCTTCTTCCAGCAGGTTTGGTTGTTTTTTTTGTTTTGTTTGTTTTGGGTTATTTTTTGGTTTGGTTTTTTTTTTTTTGTTTGTTTTTGGTTTTTTTGGGTTTTTTTGTTTTTGTTTTTGTTTTTGTTTTTTTACTATTTGGGCTACTGTATTAAAGATTATAAAACTAGACATGCTGCTATCACCTCCTTGCTACACCATTTTACTACTGCTGCCCTCTGCTGCATGGAACAGCTTCTACGTACCTTTATTTCAACTAAGCTGGTGAATGACTAGTTTTAGAGGTAGATGTTTAACTGCATATGCCAGATTGCCTTTACTCATTCCTCTAACTTGCAATGAAGTTTATTTGGCAGCAGAGGAATGTGAATTTTACAGTGGGGCTCAAAATTGCCGAAGTAAATAAATGATTATCAAAGATGATGATGGATGATACAATGAAGAAATATATTCTCAAATTTGTTTTGCAAAGTAGAGTGACTTACTTCAAGAGATATTTTGACTCAATTAAGCATCCTGCAATACCCATGACATTAATGTTAATGTCTTTTTAAATATCATCTCTCAATGAATGTTATGAGGAGGCAGTAAGAACAGAAGATCCAACATGAACTGTATATGAACAGTCTACAGTACAGTTTGTTCCAACATTTCTCTTTCTTACCCTTTTTTAAAAAATCCATCCATCCATCTGTACATTCAGAAGAAAGTGCTACTCTTCCATAGCATACTCTCAACAATAAAAAATCCTCTTATCTGCAAAGATGTAACTTGCACTGCAGGGTAGCCCAATTACACTGTGGCATAACATAGCTTTGAAAACAAACCCTCAAATGGGTACAATATCCAACCACTCAGGCATTTGGCTGATAAAAGGCATAGAAAACTATATGATGCTTGTCACAGAATCTTATCAATATCCTAAAAGTGAAACATTTTCATTTTTACAGCACAAACCCCTTATCTTAGGAACATCAGAAATTTAGTCATATTCACAAATTATGAGGCATGTTTTTTTCTTCCCATTCATTTTCTGAAACATCCATGGTTTTGCTGAAAACCCCACAAAAGTCCATGGCTTCTGTCCATTTTATTCTGTTTAATAAGGCTCAGTGTTTTAAATTACTTTTTGACTGGAATAACGAACAAGCTCCAAGGCAAACAGTATGAAGAGAAGGATAGAAAGTGAAATTAAGGGATAACCCAGAGCAAAGAACCATAAGGGCTAAGAAAAGCTCTACCGGCCTTAAGCATTGTTTTACCTTTCTCAGCATTCTATCACAGCAACAGAAAATGCCATTTAGTGCATGCAAGCCTGATGCTGTTCAGGGTGCATTCCCCTCACACCCAGCACATGCAGCTATTACAGTCTGTCAGAGAGCACAAATGTGATTGTTGCCTTTAGTAAATGCTCATAAAAATTTTCCACACATTTAGCTAATTCATCTTTGCACTGTCTTCATAAGATGCTGTGCTAAAATATTTTTGAAATTTCTTACCTTGTGTGTAAAATAGGATTTTCTCTCATCCCTTTAAAATCAATTTCCGTTTAAATTTTCCTTACTAAATTTTTAGCATACTGTAAAATTCAAACAATAACAGTTCTGTAACCATTTTATTCACAACCTTCCTGATTTCGTAACCATTACCAATATCTCTGATCAGCTTTTTCCAGTCCAGATTTAAGTATTTTCTATCTAGTTTCTCTCTCATAAGAGAGTTGTTCAATCACTAAATCATTTTTCTTTCTTTGTATCCATCCATCCATGTCCTTCCCATTTCAAATAATATTCAACGTGTGTGTAGGACACTACACTCCTCATAGATGACATTTAATGTACTTACAATTGGGTGTAACAGAACTAACAGAACCCTTTCTTTTCTCCTGTATTTCTAAGCCAGTACCAATAACAGGCATTTAATTTAGTTAATCACCTTAACATAATACAGCTCCTGGAATCATACTATTTTGTAGGTCATCTTAACATTGGTATTGATGCATTAAGTTAGTAATCAGCAGCAGTTTTCGCTGTTCTCCCACATGTCCTGCAAGGTGCCTAGCACTAAAAATCAAAGAAAAATTTCTGTGCAGGTGGGGAGGAGGTAGATAAGCAAAGCTAAAGTTTATAGCTAGTGAAAATGTGTGCAGGAAAACACCTACCTTTCTTTCCATGAGTCCTGTCTCACAGCATGTACATTGCAATCAGAAGTTACAAGGAGATGCCTTTTACTGCTGACACAGGAGTCCGCTCTATGGAGTCACCTGGTGATCAGTTAAGCATTTTACAGGACTTTACCTAAACTACAAATAAACATTGCTTGGATTTACCAAATTTGCATCCTGTATTCCTCAAGAAATCTTGTTTCTAAGCATTTTCTTTGTGTCTTGGGGCACATTCTCTGTGAGACACTCCTGATGCACCCCAGGACATGGTTGGCCCTCCTGGCTGCCAGGGCACTGCTGACTCATGTTTAACTTGCCATTGCTAAATTGCAAGCTAAATGGAATCCTTGTTATATCATGTCCCCATATTGAAACTATTAAGTTAAACTGCTTACTTTGAAGCTATTTGCAAAGATACAATTTTCCTTTTATTTTACAATCTTTCAGATTTCATCTACTTCTGCGTAAAGACAGGATACAGCCTGCTTTTGTTTTCTTCTGGCTTTTTCAGCAATACGGGCAATTTTTCAACAGACAGGTCAATTGAAAATACCATCAGTCTAAAGGAGAAAGGAATTAAATAGTCTAAGAAGTGAATTCATGTGAAATATGACTATATTGTCTTTGTTTTTGCAGTGATTGCTTTCAGGTGCTCTTAACACACCAGTAGCATATTATATTGGAATAATGTATTGAGAGTGTTTATTTTTTGATAGTGACACAGTATGTCATGCCAATAAAGGCTTGAGAAATGCTCTACTATTAAGAGAGTCACCACCCAAGGGAGTTTAGAGCTGTTACCCATTGCACCGAGCACCCAACCAAGCTTCTTTGATTAAGATTTGTCTAATATTCTCCAAGATCTCTGAGCCTGTATCTAAACAGAAAATGCCTAAACTAGGAAATGCTGGACATATGTACAGACTAAAGCCCTACCTTGTCAATACTAGCTGAATCTGCTGGCTAGGGCCACATTCCATGATGCTTTATTTAAATATTCCTATCAAGTAAGGGTTTTTGAATTTCAATTTCTATCCTTGGCTACAACTCAAATTGGGAACTCATCCAGGATACTGCCCAAGGCTGAGAATCTTAAACTGATGTGTAAAATACCTTCTGAAGTGGTTAGCTTACTAAAGAATCCATTTAGTTAGATAAGAATGGAGCTCTTAAGTAAGTGTATTGAAAAGGATCATACATGAAACATTAAGGATCACAACAGCATAATAAAAATATTATCAAGAAAAATAATTAATTAGTTTGATTACATATTATTGTACAAATATGGAAGACAGCTGTAACACTGTCACTAAAACCTACCAAACTTTCATTTTTAATACGGTAAATGAGCAATGAATATTCATGAGCTCTAACTGGCAGTGATTCCACAGTTCATTTGTCGGCTATGTGATTTGCAGCATTGCCATAAAAATCCAGACTAGTAGAAAATCAAGACAAACTAACAGACTGTGCAAATTTCCATTCTTTCCAGATTGTCTCTTACTCCCTATGCAGCAGTAAAGTACTATACTGAAGATCCTACTCAGATTTAAATTCTTGACCTTTTGAACAGGGGAAGCAACAGGCCATAAGAGAAGTTTATTGTTTAGAGCTCCATGTTACTTGTATATATACTTTTTTCTGATTCATTACAGTTTAGAGAACAGACTTTAATTTTTGTTTGTTTAAAAAGATGACACTTTCAATTGCCCATAACTGAAGTTATCTACTACAAACATTAGGTAAAGATGAAACAGTAAAATTACTGAACATTCCAAGTACTGCACCTGTAACTTTGCATAATGATTGTTTAATCTTGGCAATAATTCTTGATTACTTTCTTAAGAGTTTAATATAAAGTGCTGGATTAATGTTTAATAAAAATTAAAATGTATAAGTAGGTAATAAGTGATTTATATGGTATAATTTGAAATTATTTCTATGTCCAGAAGTTATTAATTGGCAAAATAAGTCATCATAGTTTGCTGCTGCAGTCTTTAACAATGTTTGTTTTAATAATAAATTGTGGGATGTGCACACAAGATAGAACCACTGAAACCTCTGCTGACTTTATAAGACTGTAATGGATTTCCCTGACAAAATTTGTGTAAGTGCAATATATGCCATTCCAAAAACAATTTACAGTAATTTCACACTCATAAGCCGCACCTGGCTATAAGCCACACTTCCGGGTAGCTGGGAAGACCATGGAATTTGTCCATAAATAAGCCACACTGGGTGATTAGCCACTTTTTTTTTTTTTTTGCAGTGAGGATCCATGCGCAACAAAGTAATGAGTTAGTAACAGAATTACGCAATCGTGGGGTTTTCTGTCAGGTGCTCAATTTGCAAACGGTTTTCACAAACCGACAAAGCCTTTAAACACAGCCCCAGGTGCTCTCCCCATGCCGTGGGCCCCAGCATTCCCGTCCCCAGCACTGGCTGCCGTGGCCCCCCTTGCCACACGAAGAGCTGGCAGCCCCCCTTGCCACACGAAACGTCACCCTCTCGCCAGTGGCTCCCACTCGCATCCCACCCGGCAGCGGCTCTGCGGCAGCTCCCTCCCCAGCCGGCTCGCACTTCCGGGTTGGCATTTCTCCACAATTTGCCTATAAATAAGCCGCACCTGGTGATTAGTCGCACTTCTGGGATCGGCTCGATTCTTCAGTGAAATAGGTGCAGCTTATCGGTGTGAAATTACCGTACATACAACAAATAACTCACTGGTTGGGACTGATACTTGCCATGAAAAATCCATCACAAAAGTTCTCTCAAATTCCCTTGAGACACTTTCTCAAGGAAAGAAAGATAAAAGTACATCAGCTAGATTCTCACAAGTTTTTGGACTTGAACCCACCAATTCACCTCATCTATATTTCTGTAAGGCTCCAGTTCTGCCAGTTACTGCATGATGTGCAGCATAGAGCATTTTCCTAGAGTGAGCAGAGCCTACAAAGGAGCCCAAATAAATCGAGTTTGCATTACACACAGTAAACCCAGCTTGGATTTTCAGCAGCAGTGAGTTTCAAACAAATTTCTCAGGAAGCTGCTGTATATGACTACAGGCTTGTTTATAGCACTTTTATGACAGTTTTGAAAGTGATATTTAAACTGGTTTCTCTAAAGCTGAACAAGATGTTAAAGTATAATTTATTGTAATATAAAGAAACTTCAAATTTTTGATTTTAAACTAACTAAAAGTCAAGTTACATTTTAATGAATATGAGTGTGTCCAAAAGGCACACATCTCTGAATAATTGATAGGGTGGCTGAAAGGATGGTGGTTGGAAGACTGCTATCTTGAAAAACATTATTAGTTGCCCTATCCTAGGTCCTTATAGATTAAGTAACTGGCATTCCAAGCATCCTGAGGTTTGAGGGACAAAGTATTTCCAGCATGCTACACAGATAAGCACAATGCTGGAAGTTCATTACTTAGTCACAAAGCAAGATTAAAGAATATTTTTAATCTAAGTGATAAGGAGTAACAGCCCCATGAAGGAAATCTTGCAGGAAATAAAAGCGTATTTCTGAAATAAAGTGGATGTTACAAAAACAAAGTGGGGAGATATTTTAATGTGTTTCTGTTGCTGATGGTAGTGGAAAAATATGTAATCCCCATAAAATAATTGAAAGATATGGTAGAAGAATAGCTTGACATGAATTGACTCAGATCTAGAGTCTTACAATCTGGTCTCTGATTAAAGAAGCAATTATCAAGCTGTTTTCTGACCTTGTAATCTATTAATCACTTGTGTTATATAAATATGTATTTGAATACAAGCAAGTTGGCATAGCCCAACATATTGGCTAAGCATCTGAATCAATGTTAAAATATAATATGTGGAATCATAATGATTTACCAAAATATGAGTATTGGTCTAACACCGATACCCAACTGTGATGGACAAAAGACTCTCTAACAGTTTAAAGTTACAAAGTGTATGTTTATTCAGCGCTGGGCAGCAGCGTGGGGTAGCCTCCTAATATGCACTACAAAATTACAGGTGGTCACAGAGTCTATTTATTGACAAAAGGTTCAAACAAATGCATATTCATAATACCAGCCCCTCCCATCCCCTGCTTCCTATGGTAATTAGCTTGAATAGTTATTAAGCATGCGTGGTTGGCTTCTTAAATTAAGTCTGGGGTCGTTTTTGTGTGGAGGGGTCTTAAAAGGAGAAAGTAAGGTGAGTCTTCCTCGCCCTGACCTTTTCTGCTAATGACAATACAAATAGGTTTTGGGGCACCTCCAGTTTTGCAAAGAATGAGTTTCTGATTGCAATTGTTCATGTTCATTGGACCTACCTACTAGTTTGATCCTTTCCCATTGCAAGCACAGCTGAGCAAACATAAATTGACAGGCAATCAATTGTTTAAGTTTCAGGTAACTATCTCAAGCCCAGTTTCTTCTAAATTTTACTAAAATCCTAATTTCTTTAAGATTAGTGTTTCAATAAAACCATAGAATGGTTTGGGCTTGAAGGGACCTTAAAGATCAGCTAGTTCCAATTGCCCCATCATGAGCACTAAATCGAGTGAAACACTGAATATCTTCAGAATATCAAACATAGATTTCTACTCATGTTCTGAGCCCCTACTAAAGCACTAGTTTGGAAGTCCTCAAGACAGTCCCTTAGTAAACAGAGCTGGAAGTCATCCCAGATGAAGTTCTTATGCGGCTTTTAGGGTTACAGAAAGCGTCTTTCTGCTAGTCACTAAAATCTATCTCCATGAATGATTCCATACAAATAAACAGGTCATATTTCAGCCTTGTTTTCAAATGCTGGAAAACCATTATATAAGAAGCATGGAACTTGCATGAGTATTTCCTGTAGTAGAATACATTTGGCAATGTCTTATGAAAACATACATTTTCTTTTCCAAGACAAAATAAAATAATGCTATTAACTGTCAAAATTCCTGACAAAGGAAAGTTAGCTGGGTATTTTAGACAGTAAAGGAACACTTTAAAGGAATCTCTCCAGTGGATATATGTGAGAGAGAGAAATATATTTCATAGTTAACGTTGCTAATTTTAGCTGTCACAGAACTTGTATTTCAGTTTGACTTTTACAGCACTAAATTTAGTGTCCATTTTACTATGTCATAGCTCAACAGTGGAAAAATCTTCGGCAGGTATCCATACTCCAGCTCTAGTTTTGGTGACCATAGATACATGTGAGTCATCTGTAAACACCCTCACTACTTCTGTCTTCCAGGTGATTCAGGAATTTCTGAATAGGGTATGATCTATATTTTCCACATTTCTTGGAGCCTTCCAGTAGAATTGTTAGGCCTGATCTTCCAGTACAAACCCCACATTTACTCTTCTAGAAGTTATTACAGCTATCTCCCAATTCTTTCCTTATTACTGTTTCTATCAATCTATCTTACAGAAAATTGCATTAGCCATCTTAAAGTACTCCAGAAACATAGAGCTTGTTTTAGAAACTGATTTGTGTAGTATTTGTGTCTTGCTATTCCTCTGGCATTGGAAATCTTTTCAAGATGAGATTATGCAATAGAGCAAACAGCAATTTCTAGTTCGTTCTGAACAACTTTTAGGATACTTAAATATTTTTTTTTTAACATATGCAAAATTTGAGGAGAATGTAATTAATGTTACAGTGACCTTCACCCAGCATAACACTAACAGGGCCTTTTGTTCTTAGGATGGATTAGCCTTCTGTTCTGAGCTTTTGCTCCAACAAGCAGAGATGGACACGCATATTTGTTATCTACATGACCACCCCTCTATACAATAAATATAATTAATTGCGCGGATAAATGAATATTCTTGCTTCGTTTGAAGTCTCTCAATCTGTTGCAGTCAATAACATCTTAGTGGACAGTTTAGAGACAACAGAAACAGAACTATTATTTGCAATTACACTGATGATCTCTCTGATGTGTCAAAGACATATTGCTTCTAATTGCAACTCCATTTCGCTTCCTCAGAAATCTGTAAAGAAATAAATGTACCATTAAAGTCTCAAAAAAACCCATAAAAACAACACAATGGACATTTACCGAAAGACAATAAATGGACATTTACAGAAAGACAAGTGATGCAGTCAGTGAAATATCTTCATCCTGACAAAAAACACTGGAAATAAAAGTGACCATATTTATATCCTCAAGAGGGACAAGTCTGATGTGTAAACAAGTTTCTGAAATTGAGCCAGGAGAATTCCTGTCAGTTCTGTATCTCTAATGATAATAAGCTAATGTTCTTTGCATTTCTGGAGACTTTTCAATGTTAAGATTTAAAAGCAATTACCTGATCTTGATAATGCTTCTATGAGGCAAACACACATTATTCCTTTATTAGCAAGGGAGATAGAGTCACACAGTTTTTGATTTGCCATGTATTGAGCTGATTACCAGAACCACCAGTGAATCACTCACACATCCTCTCTCTTTGTTGTTAACATTGTTTAAACTGACCCTAATGTCGTGTATGATGACAAATGGCTACCAGGAACACTGCAGTGATCCTTGTGAGAAAGGGGGCGGAAAGGGTAGAAACAAAAGAGAAACTGAAAAAAATTTCCACTATTTTACTAGTTCTGCTTCACCTGCAGGTCAAACATAAGAAAAAATGGTACATACAAACTTGAGCTGGAAAAATAGACAATCAGCAGGACATTATCTCCTTTACCATCTATAAAATTAATGACGGGCCTGAAGGCGCTCCCTTTCACTCCCAGGGCAGCCCATTCTCTCGGCTGTGCCTCCCAGGGCCGCACGCGTCCGGTAGGGCTCAGCCCGTGCTGGGGCACGTCCCGAACACCTCGAGCCGAGGGGATCCGCGCCTGCCGAGCAGAAATGGTGCGGCCAAGGCTCAGGAGCTGCCCTCGGCTCCGGACAGAGGCAACAGCCGCGGCGAGCCCGGAGCGCCATGGCCCGGCCCGCACTGCGCTCCATCGCCAGATGGCGCCATCGGCTGCTGCGGGCCCCGGCCCCGGCAGCTGGAGGGCAGCTGCCCTCCCCTCCTCTGCCCTGCGCTCCCCTCTGCTCTGCCCTGCTCTCACGTTCTCTACCCTGCCGCTCCCTGCCCTGCCATCCTGGACCTGCCTCAGTGCCGTCCATCCCCGGCTCCCCGACAGACCCCGAGCCCTATCCAGCCCCACTGGTTCCCGCAACTGCCACGGGAGCCGGGGAGGTTCCCCGGGCGTGCAGGGCGGGCAGCCCAGGGAGGGTGTGAGGCGGGAACGCTGCGGGACTTGGGGCCTGGGGCTGAATGACAAGGGCAGCAGAGAGTTCGGTCTGCCCTCGCTTTTGGCCGCATCGGACGGCAGCGTGACTGCCCTGGCACAGGGATGGCCAAGCCACCGAGTCACCCCAGGCTGGGATTGCAAGAGAAATCACACAGCCCGGCCCCTGGCACCGAGCGGGGATGTGAGTATCTCCCAGCCTGGGGAGAAGCTCGCAGTGCCAGCCAGTGTCACACTTGGAGGCATACACCACACCTGGGTTCTTTCATCGTGTCTCTCCAATGGCCACTCCTCAGCCCAAGTACTGGAGTCGTGAGAGACATCTAGAAGTACTCCAGGATGAGGAGGATGCTTCTGCAGCTGCTTTGCAGTTCCAGGAGGAAATAATAAAAGCGTACTGGTCAGTTGGTCTCCGATGAAGCCCTGTCCTCATTGCGTGGCTCAGGGAATATTAGGATGCCAATGCCAAGTTGCCATCTGAATGTCAGTGTGAGAAAAAAAAATATCCATTTTGCAATTTCTGTAGAAATACCTGGAACCTGATTCAGACAAAGTCCAGAATAATGTAAACCATTAAAGTTCTGTTTCTATTAAAAGAGGAATCAAGTCATGCAGTTGAACAATCTCCTCTGAATATGTAGCAAAGTTATGAACAAGAAATCGCAAAGTTACAAACAACTGGGAATTGCAGAAACCCACTGGACAAATCTAATGTTCAGTTAGGAAAAAAAAGTCTTGTTTTTTTTTGCTTGAGTGCAAAATGAGCATAAAACTGTATAATATATCAAATTTCAAATACTCTTTCTCGATCATAAAAATTTGCAAAATATTCTTTAGTGTTTAACAAAAGTGCTGAGATTATTACATTAAGACCTTACATTTAAATATCTTTCTAAATGTATCTTATAAACCTAAATGTGATAGATAGAAAGTTTGGGAAATGGAGTGAGATTTTTCTTAGAGAATCCTACAACTATATGACAAATTAGGTAACTGCAGTAACCAGTCCACTTTCCTTGATGTAAAACGAGGTTCTTAAAAGCTGTGCTCTCCTTCTAACATTGACGTTTTCAATTTAATACTAAAATCACAACAGGGAAAGAAAATAAGGGGGAGAAGAGAAGTGCTTTTTGAGAGGATGATTCAAAGCTGCAGCTGGAAAAGTTCAATCTGGACATTAGGCAAGAGGGTGGTCAAACACTGGGAAATATTTCATAGAGACATGGCCAATGCTCTAAGAATTGACAGTGTTTAAGAGGTATTTGAACAATGGCCTTAACAACATACTTTTGTCAGACCTGAATTGATCAGGCAATTGGATTAGATGATCATTGTAGGTACTTCCAACTGAAATAATCTAGTTTACTCTGCTCTGAAATAGAAAGGGAATAACTTAGATATTGATGGCAATCATCACTGCCAGTAACTGCAAGCAGTTGGCTGCTAAAAATTACCTTGGATGTATTTTGGAGGGTGAAAAGTGAGTAACCAGTGTTCCTTTAGAAATGTTTTTAAAAACATTTGTTATACAAAATTTATAAAAATTGCAAGGTTTGGTAAAGAGTAAAGAGAATAAATTCGGGGAAAGGAGAAGAATGTAACAATAAGTTAGTTTCATAGAATCCTAGAATGAGTCAGTCTGAAAGGGAGGCCTCTGCCATGGGCAGGTACACCTTCCACAAACCAGGTTGCTCAAAGCTGCATTCAGTCAGACCTTCAACACTTTCGGGGATGGGGTGGTCTATGACTTTCTGGGTAACCTGTTCCAGTGTCTCAGTAAATTCAGTCAAGAATTTCTTCCTAAGATCTAATTTACACCTGCCCTTTTTAAGTTTAAAGAAATTCTCCCTTGTCCTGTCACTACATGATCTTGTAAAAAGTTCTCCAGCTCTCTTGTAGCCTCCTGTAGCTAAGGTGCTCTAAATCTCCCTGAAGCCTTCTCTTCTCCAGGCTGAGCAACCCCATCTCTCTCATAGTAGAGGTGTTCCAGCCCCCTCATCATCTTGGTGGCCTCCTCTTGACTTGGTTCAGCAGGCCCATGTCCTTCCTGTGCCAGTGACCCTAGAGCTTGATGCAGCACTCCATTTGGGGGTCTCACTAGAGAGGAGTAGAGAAGAATCACCTCCCTCACTCTGCTGCTCACACTTCTTTTGATACAGCCCAGGATATGTTTGGCTTTCTAGGTTGCAAGGGTAAATAGCTAGCTCATGTCCAACTTCTTATCCACCATCCCCAAGTCTTTCTCAGTAGGGCTGCTCTGAATCCATTCTCTATCCATCTGTGTATTTGTGGAAACAGTTTGAAAGTTATTTGTTAGTACAGTTCAAGTAATGAGCCATTTCTGATTACTTTTCACCAGTGGAACATGGCATAAATTGAAACCATTAGGAACATTATGCTGTCTAATTCAGGAATGTTTCCTACATTGCATGAGGATAGCATTGGATGGAGCAGCTGATATATACAAGATATTAATGACTAATGATGTTTAAATAGTAATTAAGATGACATTATGTATCTATGACATATGACTTATCTATGGTATTGTGAACAGAAATGGGGCTTACAGAAATTAAACATAAATTCTGTCCAGATTTAGCTGAACTAAAAATTGAACAATTCTTCATAAACAGCAATTATCAGCTTAGCATCAAGATCATGGATACAGAAGGAAATAGGAGAAATATAAACAAAATGTAGCCCAAGTAAGTACAGTGGTTTTATGGAAGGCTGTGCAGAATAAAAGAGGGAAGTTTTAGCAGCAGCACTCTGTATGGGACTGAACAGTATTTTTATGATCAGTTTTTCTACTTCAACTCTGCGTATGACTGATGGAGACAGAAGTGGCAGAGCCCTCATTTCTAATGCTCAGCACAACTTGACCTTCCAAGGTTCACTGGTATGAACACATCAGTAGCTGCTCAGGGGAACAGTTTGGTGTACATTAAACACAGAGATTGTATCAAGACTATGAGCAGACACAATTCACTGATTTTTCACCTATCCTGACACTAGGTTGGGAAGTGTTTGTGGAGGTTCCAAGGCAGATGCTTGGCTTGGAAATTTATTTACAATCTTCTAGGAGCTTCTGTCTGTGTTCTTAACATTTGCTTAAGAAATGCTACTGGCTCAGTCTCCATTCAGAATTAGCATGAAAAATAAAATCAACAGATTTTAATTTTTTTTTAATTTGACAGATGCATTGTCTCTAAAAGTAATGATTTATGAGTCAAGGGAAAAAAATTCTATGAGGAATGGTTTTGATAGTTGTTTTCTGAGTAGCCTGGAGCTATTGATGATAAATATAATCAACAAAAAGCTATTAGTGTGTTTTGTACAAAATTGCATAAGATACCAATTAAGAGCTGGATTCTGCAGAACTCACTTATTGTGAGATAATTGTTTTAGGCTTTGTGTCAGAGACAGTCTAGAGTTCTCATCAGTCTCTAGACCAGATCAAGTAATTGCACCCTAATGTAGCTATCCTTCTGTGCCGATCACAGTGATAATCTTGGGTGAGTAGTTTAGCTAGATATGGCTGCGTTTTAGATATCTACATTATGTGAGATGAATTCCATCACCTTCAGGCACCTTAGATAGCTGAACTTATGTATTAAAGAGATTATGTTATCATTCCAAGTGGTAATAATTAAAACGGAGGAAAATCAGGCACCATTTATTTATGAAAATGAGAGGAAAAATCCCACATCACACACATTAATATGAAACACATCAGTGCTGAAGTGTCTTCTCCACTCTGAATCTAATTTAAACAGCAGCATTCACAGCAGCATTTTTTTTTCTATTCCAAGCATTGAACTGACAGGACAGTGATTTTAAGTATCCAGGACTTTTTGGAAAGAAAAGAGAAACATGCGTTAGAAACTTTCTTGAGCAGAAACACTGGGATTTGGGATTGAGCGTAGAAAGCTGTAAGGACCTTCTTTATTTTGTGGAGTTTAACCAAGTGAAACCCAGCCCTCTTCTGTGTCTGAGCAATGTGTGACGTGTGCGGGCAATGTCTTACTCATACCCACTGAGTAACGAAAAAGGCAGAGAAGTCAGTGCTCAAATGCATTGGTCTCTTCCCCAGTGGCTGTTTAGTCCTTTGAGAGACTGTGGGCTGAATGATGTGTCATTGCTCTGGCTGTGCTGTCCCATGCTGCAAACACAGGTAATGATGACAGTGGCTGCCAGGTGTGAGCAGATGTGGCCAGGGCTATGGCTCTCAGCCCCTGTGTATTTCTGTAGGAGGCATTTTGGATCAGGCTCTGTACCTGATCAGGCTCTGCCAGCTCAGTACCAGCAACATACTTTATGTCTACCCTGTGATCCTGTCCAGTTCTTGTTCAGTCATGAAGTTCAGTCCAACTGTAGAGTACCTGGACTCTATAAAAATATAAATATATCAAAATATTTTCATATAACCCAGAGAGCTGCATGCAGGGCAGCCTGACTCTCCATGCTTCCTGCCTGGTGGTGATACCAGCCAGGCTTCTTCTCTGAAGCTCCCAGGCTGTGCTGAACTTGGTCACCAGAATACTTCTGTTATGAACTCCCAATTTTTATAGTTAACTTATAAATACCTTTTTAAAAATAGTCTTTTCTATTGTATGTTTCCTTTTTTTTTTTTTTTTTTTTTTTTTTTTTGGAAAAGTAACTTTAATTTATCAGATTCACTAAGCTGGGCGTAAATATAATAGGATCCAGCAGCATATACTCTTTGCAAACATAGCCCAGGAAAAATGCTTGCCTTACTAACTCATCCAAAGGGCAAGCAGAACTGTGTATTCCCAGATATCTGTACTATATACCAGGAAGTAATTTTATCTCTAGTCACCTCTGTGGAAAGCAGGTGTTGTTTTTCTCATTTGGACAGTTGTGTGCAAAGCTCTCCCAGCTATTTCCTATTTCCTCCTGAAAATGGCAATGACTTTCATAATCACAAGGAATTGGTTTTACAGGACTTATTATAGTAACTTAAGGAACTGTTATCTGAAGGCTGTTATCTCTGGGCTTTACAAAGTGTTCAAATGACATAAATTGAAAAATATGCATTTTGTTTACCTAATTTTTAACTCCATTTTAAATAAGCTGTGGATGGGAGCTTTGTGTTTGGTTATTTTTGGTGGTTTGGTTTGGTTTTAACCAGTTCTTGGTTAAAAGACCTTAAGATTGTACAGCATTACTTGGTTAAGAAAGGGAAAGCCATACATTCTTCAGATATGTTTCTATTTCTGTAATTGGTGAGAGTTTTTTACCAGCCTAGCCAAAGGTGTAGAATAATGTGTGTCCATCCAGCAAAGGATGCTAGGGAAAATTGAACTCTCAGAAGGGAATGTTACCAGACATGACCCGTGTTTTAAATAACCCTTGTTAAAATATCTGAAATAAGTATTCCTAGAGGAAGGGGGCACTTCAATTCTAAGTAACTGTCAATAACATTTTTTTGTTTAAAGCCTTTATTGCTTGAAGAAATATAAATGATAGAGGTAATTCAAGCGCATTCTCAAGCTGCTCAGGCATAGACACGTTCTGATACAGAAATTTATTCCACTTATTCCAGGTATTTTCTTCCCTTGCAGACATTTTAGTGTGGCCTCATCTTTTTGTCAAAGACCATAAGCATGTGGAGTGAGTGAGAAATTCTGACAGAAGGGCCAAAGAAGGAATCTGTTCCCCCACACATACATTTGGCAGAAGCTCCTCTGCTGTAGTCCTGCTCCTCCGTATGCTTCTTCAGTAAGGTCTGTTAGTGTCACATGCCCTCCTGTGGCTTGGGGAAAGGTGTTTCCATTCCTCAGGAGGGATGATGCATGTCTTAAAATATGCAGAATGATAAACTGCCCCCTGAGGCAAAGCCTGCTACTGTATACAACGGAAGAAAAGCTGAGTCTAGGGTCTAGGCAGCACATTGTCAAGCAAAATCACAACAAAAATGAAAGAATTTGTTTTCAAAAAGTGTATCAGTGATTTTATATCTCTCCACCAAGAATTACACAATGCACTGTAAGACAGCCATACATGCTTTGATTTAAAAAGTGGTAGCTCTGCATACTAGAAGAATCATTACTGAAATGAAACCCAATGGCAAGATAATCTCCTTTTTTATTTTTATGATTAATTTCAACTGCAGAAAAATAGCAATATTTGCAGAATACTAGAATAGTGCAAGGCCATAGGAAATGGCATAATTCAAAATTCTGACTGGAGGTAAAATTAAATAATCTTCTTCAATATTTTTTACAATTTTCTAATATTTTTTTTTTTTTAAATAAGCAAGTAATAATGCACAGATGCAGGTACCATAACAGGTTTTACAAGAATGGAAGATAGTATCATAAATCATGAAGCTGGAAACCTGAAATGAGGAGTGTGTCATAGGTTGGACTCGATGATCTAAAAGGTCTTTTTCAGCCTAGTTAATTCTGTGATTCCCATCATAGTCTAGATACCACTGAAGTCACATATAGGGAAAAACAATTTAAAGTAATGAGTAATGATTTCCCCTGTGTGTAAAAAGGGGGAATTTCTACACTAAGCTAAATGAAGTAATTTTCACACAGTAAATATCTGTCAGACTTTCCCCCTTAACACCTCTGCAGCCAACTTTCCAGCCATTCCCATTTATATGAAAAACCCATATACACTCCCCAGACTAAACAACTCTTCGGAACAGTTCAGAAGGAATTCTGAAATATCTGTGTATTTATATAAATCCATGGACTGTGTATTTGAGAAGAAATTGGACTGTTGTCTGGGTAGGAAAACACAAAGCTGGGGTAAGATTTTACTGATTTATAGCCTGATTTTTGGTATTTGGATCACATAGGCATTTGGTCAGACTACATCTCTGAAAGTGTATCTTTTTCTTGAATATCCACAGTTGCTTCTGATCCACGCATTCTGGTTGAAATATGTGGCAGGTTTTGTCTTTTCCTCCTCAAGCAGAAATATATTATACTTCCAGCTCCAACTATGGAAAGGGCTAGAAGAATGAACAGCCATATGATGCCAGCAGAAAGTGCTTTCCCCATTTTCTCTTCTGTAAGGATATACAATGGAATAACCTTTGAGATTAAAAGATTTCAGAATCTACTAATAAATGAGACTTCTATAACAAAACAGCAAAAAATTTCAATGTTGATGCAGATTTTCAGTTCAACATGTACTTTGGGTTGTTTTTGTTTTTTTTGTTTTTTTTACAAACACCAAACAAAATATAATTAAATCTGATCAAAGCCCAATATTAAAAATAAAAATGTAAAAGTCAATCAAAACGAAGTATGCTTACCTGTATTTTCTCTTGATATCTCTTTGTTTTCGAGAGCTTTTGAAAGGAAAAAACAAGTTTATTCTGAATGCTTTAAAAAAAATGAAAAAAAAAAAAAAAAAGAAGCAGCATTTCAAAGTTCCGAAGTACCAGTGTTTCTGACAATTCCCCCTGAATTCATGTGTTGGTGACAATCACTCTCCAGAGAAATTGAGCTAAATGTGTGTAAAACTCTAGTAGGATGATTTGCTCTTTTATCCCAAGAACTTCTGACTTCCTCACTAATGATACCCAAAGCAGCATGTTGAGACATATTTCTGGTATTTCAAAAAGTGTTTTCAAATAGATTTATTTCTGAGAAACTCTCCACAGGATCCTTAGTCATTTTAAGATGTTTCCTGAAAGGAGGTCTGGAGTGTTAATGGTGCATCATAAGCATTTTACTTGAGCTGAAAAGACTTTTCTATTGTTGTAGCCCTTCTGTCAGAGATAATCATTCCATGTGGATGTCGTTCCTATGGTAATTGCTCTTCCTGAACTCAGTAGGTAATACAGAAGGGAACAGAAATATAAAGTTTACCAAACTACTGGACTACTTTGATTTAATCTCAATTACTAATCAAACTTATGCATTTTCTTACAGATGATAATTTTTCTATCAGGATACTGCCTGTATTTTCTTATACATGATTCTATCATACCGTAGATAAAGAGTGCCACAGAATTTTTGTCATGGTATTCCTGTAATCCACCAGATCAGTGGTCAGTAAGGAAAGGAATCATCAGTTCCAGAATTTCTACCAGACAGCTTGCATTGCACTCATCAGTACAAGTTTTTGTTTGATGTACATTCAGTTGAAATTAGACAAAGTGTTGCTTTTGAGCTTAGCTTTTGCCTAAACTCAAGGGTCTGAAGTATTTCTGATGGCTGCACAGGGCTGATGGTACTGCTGGAGTAGGGGGGATGCAGCCTTTTGAGAAGGCAGACGTAAACTATGTGGGGCTTGTCAGTATTTAGGTAGCCACATCCTGCCATTAGAGTCAATTGGTTTTGCTCACAAATTTAGAGTATTTTACATTTCTGTGTTGTACAATGCAAATACATTACTAGACATTATTAACAGTAACGTATTAGAAATACACTTACTTTTATTTTTTTTACAGATATATCCTTTTTTGAAAGAACAGAGGTTGGCTTTCCAGGAGCCAGACAATGCACATAGTTCTCCACAGTCTTTAAGCCTTTTATTTGATGGTTCTCCCACTTGCCAGTTGACAAAATCCATTGCAGATTTATCTGTCCATACCCACTGTCCTAATATTAAAAATTAACATATGTATAAAATACATGGGCTTAGACATCTAGAATGAGTTGTAATGGTGAAAACAAAAAATTATAACATGAATAGCTAGTTAAATGTTTCAATTATAATTTTAAGCACATTTAAGCAGACTTTGAAATAAACTTTGTGTAATTTATGTGTACAAAT
>VRYO01002734.1:20112917-20129023 GCA_009812075.1 Sialia sialis
AATCAAAATTTTAGTCAAAAGGGTGAGCCTTATAGTCGTGAAATTACTGTAGTTTGAGGTTTGCTTAGCCATGTTATCCATTATTTTATGTGTTTGTTTACATCATTATTCTTTCTAAGACTAAACACTCACCTAGTCGGGCACATTCCTCATGAGCTTGAGACCAACTTCTTTTCTTGGCGGCCTCAAAGTGATAGCAGTGACTAGAGAAAGGTATCCAAGATGTGTGTCCTCTTGATTCAGGGCATTTTCCAGGAAGTTGTGGGGGTTCAGTAGGAGCTATTACTGATAAGAGATCAGGTAGTTGGAGTCCAGCTATTTTATATACAGTAATTTCATACTTATAAGCCACACTTAGTTAAAAGCTGCACTTCCAGGTTGTTGGAAAGTCCACGGAATTTGTTCATAAATAAGTCGCACCAGGTGATTAGCCGCACTACTGGGGTAGGCTCAAATCTTCAGTGAAATAGGTGCAGATTATCAGTGTGAAATTACTGCAACATTTTTTTCCTATTATATTAGTATAACAAAACTAAATGAGTATGTTAGCTTTGTAGTCTTAGAGGAAATGTAGCCTGTTCTAAGAAGAGCTTGAATATGGTTCTAGCTTTCTGTTTGAGACAATCTTTTCCTTCATATTTATTTATCAATTTGACAGTATCAAAACCTTCTAAAACCTTACAGTAGTAACTGTGATGGTGAATGAAAGTGCTGGTATAACTAAGCATCGTTTGCAGGATATTTTTATTAAACTGTATCCTGAATACATTCCATATGGACTGATAAATAAGAAGATATTGAATGGGTAGATAAATGCAGATGGAATGTAAATTATATATTCTGTCAAATTACCTTTTCTCCCTGTAAGTCTTTTGCACAGTGTTTCTCTCCCTGATATGGAATATTCAGCTCTCAAATGAGATTTCCAGAATCATAAAGTGGAAGGAGACATTATATATGAATTCTGAGGATTTTTGTCAAATTAAAACATCTTAGAATGTAATTTGGCATGTAATTTTAAAGTTGCTAATGATTCAATATCTTCCACAAAGCTGAACCATTCAAGAATATAGTTAAATTTTGAAATTTATTTATACTTATTCCATAAATTATACAAGTTTGTGCTTGGAAGGCTTTCCAAGGGGTTATTTACTGTATCTTAGTGCTCACAGCTGACATGAAGCTGATATATTGTTTTTAACAAATATTAGTCTTGTCTGTTTTTAGCAAGCTGTAGCAATGGAGATTTGCTGATCTGTCCGGAGCATTTATTAAAGACTAATGTACTGATAAAATTAGAAGACTTTCCTTGTGTATTTAAATCTTTTACCCCTTTCCAATTCATATCAGACACACGGAAAAATTAAGTTCATCCCTTAAGGCTCATTTTAATATTTAATATTGATAATAAGGTTTCTTGTAGTCTTTGGTTTTTAGTCTTTTGTCCAACTCCAATATTTCCTTTAAATTATTTTTACCCAGTGATCTGGAAACCCTAGTTGACTAAGAAGCTTTTCAAACTTTGGTACTTCAAACTGGATACAGAATTTCACACACTGCCTAATAAAAACAGATCTTATAGCAAGTGAATTACTTTTCCTAGTAGAAAGAATAGTTTTAAAAAGTGAATATTCAATCCTTTGTTTATTAGGCTTTTGGTAATTACTATGAATCAATTAACTTTTGGAAATAATTCATATCATTATTTAGAATTAGTTATATAATCCCATCTTCCTGCATACTGGTGTATTAACAAAATATTTTTCCATTTATTGCACTATACAGCTTCTAGTCATGACACATGTATGGAGTTACTCACCATCTGACTTTTTACAGACAGAAAAGAACTTTTCCTCGCAAGAAGCTGTCTTCCAGGTGCCATCAGTGTCTAGGTAGACACATCCTAATGTCTGTTTTGGTTCTCCACTGGCCCACTTGCTGTAAACTAAACTCCACCTGTCAATCCATTGATATTTGCCATTGGTCTGGAAGTAAAATCTATATGGTAATTTCATGTTTGATTATGGTGACATAGCTACTATACAGGATCCTCAAGAGGACTCTCACATAATCATCTGCTTGCTGGTGCCCCTTCCTCTTAGCTTATAAATGCCAGCTGGCTAAAATGCACAGTGTCTGCCATCCACAAATGTGAGTGCCTCCAAAAATATCTAACTTTAATTCAGAGTATTTTTCAAGCTTTGGGAAATGGAAGGGAAAAAAAGAAAGAGGATGTGAAAGAAGGCATAAGACTAGGAGCAGATAAGACATCATTGGTATGCCCACCCATACATCTGCATGGGGAATGGGAGTGTGTGTGGGAGTGTTCTTAAGCAGCTCTGATCATCATTGCTTTTGTTGTAGTTATCGTGACTGTGATTCGTGATGAAGAGTGTGGCATGTCAAAACACACCTACCATCCAAATGTTCACCCTCTCCTGTTATACAACTGATGTACACATCTCACAAACAGAAAGGATTGTTTTTCCATAATATTCTAACTTCTAATGGGAGCAATTGCACCAATTGCATTTTCAGATTTAAAAAATACAGCCATTGGTCAATAAGTGCCACATGATATAGCCTCCACATTCCTTTTACTAATACTTACCCCAGTTTCTGTTCACAGCTGTAGTTTGCTATTGCTACCATAAATAAGACCACTCTAGTAAAATGTGTGAGCATAAACACACACATGAAAATTGTTCCTCCTCAGGTGTCAGGTGTGTGACCTCTGATACCTTGTCACTGATCACTGAGGTACATAAATATATGGCAGAAGAGCAGGATGCATATTGTGCCTAGAATTACTTTTAGACTAAAACCAACTAAGAATTTAAGAAATTTTACAATTTATATCTGAGATACTTTAAACTACTCCAAACAATGCACTAAGCTGTTGTATACTGGTTTTACAGGAACATTTCCTTATGCTAAAGGAAATCTCTACTGTATGAGTCTTATTTGAAGATTTCCAGTGCAAATGGCTGTTACGTTGATGTAACAGGCTGTTTTCAGCACTACAGAAATCCTAGTGGGCAACAAGATGAGAGCATAAAGTAAAATCAGGTCCTGTGTCAGCTTGACTGCTTGTACATGATGTATTTTTTCTTACCATGTTGCTGTTGAGACCAATCCACAGAGGCTCTCCATATTCCTTTGCAATTAGGAACAACAGTGCCTGGCTATGTGGGTCTAAAATGCTGGCAAGTTCTGAGGCATTGTAATTGCAGTTTTGGTGGGCTTCCTCCCAATGCATTTTGGAATGAGTCACAGAATAGCTAATCCCATTAGAATGGTCAAAAGCAAAGTCCAGCACTGTTGCTGGTGATTTAAAGAGTCTAGGATCTGTAGGTAAAAGGAAAAAAGACACCCCACAAGCAGATAAATCTGGAGTCACATATTTGACTTGAGCAATTGAGTAACACCTTCATTATTTACAAACTTAATATAAAATTACTTATGGAATGGAGCATCTTCTCCTTAACTGTTTAAAATTAAATATACCATCAAAACAACAGTTGTATTTTCAACCTCTGACAATTTTGAATCAGTAAATGCACAGTATTTCATATTGCAGAGGTAAATTTACCCCATCATTCAAAAATATCACACCTGCCCTGTTTTTAAGATAATCTTTGCAGTTTAATAACTATCAGGTTTACATGGGTAAGTGTTAAACTGACTAATTTTGATACCCTGTAGATCATTATGAACATACGTAATTAAAATGTTTGTGGGCTTCATCTATTCAGTTACACTTTTAAAAATAAATAGTTTTCTTTTCCTATATTCTGCTATGTTTTCTCAAAAACATGGCTAAGTAACATTAGGAAGCAGGATGGGCCCTTAGATTTTACTGATTCTTTACCTAAAAACAAAACAAAACAAAAAAACCAAAACCAATACCGAACTGAAATGTATGTTAAACAAGAAAATTTGTTTTAATCCTTGTGTTATTTTCTAGAGTAATAATACAGAACTTACCACTATCCTTCTGGCATATATACCCTCGGTACTTATAACATTCCTCATTATTCCATTTTCCTGTGTCATCAGGAGGACCTCTCTTCAGAGAAACACAATCAAACTGTTGGAAGTAAGGGAAAGAATGTAAATGGATATTAGAAGTTAGAAAATAGAGTACTATAACTGAGTAGTTTCAGGTTCGATTTTTTTTTAAGTTCTGCTGTTGTAGGGTGTGTTATCACTCTAGAAATACCTTTCATTCATCCTCCTCTGCCCCTTCTGACCTCCCCTGTGGTGGCCATCTCCCCTGTTGTACACTCTTCAGCTCAACCTGCTTGTTCATTTAGATATTTTCCAGTATAAAAACATGAAAAACTTCATTATTTTCAAGAACTTTCTTCCATATTTTCTATCTCAACTTATGAGTGACTCAGTAAGCTTTTGAATAAGAATGAAATTGAGATCTTGCTTTGTATTTCACTTGCAAAGACAGCTATAAATAGTGGTGATTCTTCACAAAATCACCTAGATTACCTAGTTCTTGGCAGAGCTCTCATCAGCTCTAGTTCTTAGAATTTCTCCTTAAGGTATATGAGATCAGCTTGAATTTGAAATGTCAAATTTATGACAAGTTGCAATCTCCTCGGCATAGCTGCCATGAGGTAATTGTTGGGCCTTTGGGCCTTTGAAAAGAATTCTCTGAAGGAGAGAGCTGTTAGTGTCTTGAAGGTGAAGGAGAAAAATGGGATGTACTTTTGCATGTTTTATTTCCTGCTTGGTATTTCCTAGTGTTATTAGAGCTGTAGTGGAGCTATGGATGTGCAGTGTCATTGTATGTCTTCCTGCATACCTTGACCAGTGGCTACATGGGCAAGAACAACACAAATTGGCTCAGGTGTAGATTAAGCTGGCTGTCCAGACCCCTGCTTCTCCAAAGGTATGGATCCCAAAATGATATGAGAATGGGCAGTGAGTGGAATGACATACTGTGAAGGGCAAGTTTGGAAAGCAAAATAAAGAAATAAATGGAAGATAGGCAATGTGGGTGTGCAAATCAGTCTGTATCGGTATGATTATATAGAATGCTATTTTATTTACAGCATTATGAGGTTTAATTTCAGTGCTAGCAGTGGAGAGGGCTTGATGGGCTTAGAATGTAGTCTACATCTATTGGCCCTTAGTAATTCAATTGCAGTTTTAAAAAGGGAAGAAATAAAAATGTTGAACTCTTTCCTCTTGCATCATCTTCTCCTTCCTTAACAGACAAGAAAATAATTGTGTGTTAACTTCTAAAATTCTTATGTTGCATTTAAAATCTCTGAAAAATGAACAATCTACTATGAAAAACGAAGCTTTATTCAGTATATCCAATCTTTATTAAACCTGTCCATTGCTTCATTTTTGCCAAATACTTTGACAAAATTACAGCAACGCTATTTTGTGCCCTGCGAGAGCTAGAATACTCAAGCATTGAAAGGTTTTATGTCTAGTGCCAGTGTAAAGATAGATGACAAACCAATGGAGAAGGGCAGGGGAAATGTCTGTAGTGAAGTGAGTTGTTTACTGGAAGTGATATTGTTCCTCAGATTTAGACTTGATGGTTAACACTAAGCAATATTTACCTGCTGCCGATTGTGGCCATCTTCTGGACGCAGACTGTCAAACAAAATAGGTTCCACGAGTTTTGGGGAATCTTTATCCCAGTTTGTATATGACACAGCACTTCCATCAGACCAAATAAAGTTGAGTTCACTGAGTAGATCATTAAAGCCAATCCAAAGATCATTTGAAGCATCCTTCAAATGGTAAGTGAGAAAAGCTAAGGAAAAAAGCCAACAGAGAAAATTAATGTGTCATGTGATCAGTCGAAATATCAGCTCATAAAAAAATACTGAACTATTTTTTTCATTACAGTCTTGTAAAAGCATTTCAATTACATTTGATCAGAAATTTACCTGAGTCCATTATTTCAAAGTTATGGCCAGCCCTTGCCCATGAAAAGTCTCAAATAATCAAAGTATTTGGGAGCAATGAAGCAAGATTGGAAAGAGGAAAGAAACAAAAAAACCTGTCTGACCACCATGATATCTAATGAGTTCACTTATTTCAGATGTCAGGATGAGCCACTTGACTGATGGAAATATGCAGGTATGCACAGCAGCAAATGGAAGGGAACATAGGCAAGGTGAAAACATGCCTTTCTCTGACATGCTACTAAACTAAGTTGCAGGATTTAGGGAGACCTATAGAAGCATATTCCATTCTGTTTATGGCAAAAACAGACCATGCATTTTGGTTTTTTTCTCTGTGCCTAAAGCTACAAAATCCAGATCTGGATTTTAAGCTTTATCCTAATCCATGCCTATAAATAATGCAAGACACTTTTCATGAAACATGAGGAAGCAATCCTTAGCATCACCAGCATGCCCCAAACAGATTGTTCGGTTCTGAAAACATTTCATGCTATTGCCATAAAACCAATGTTGAGTACACAAATTATAAAAAAGCATCTATTTACATACTGACATTTGCCTTCTGTGCAGGAAATGTCCACTGCATACAGAGTAAAGGCTCTCTATTACCTAAGGGGCTGTTGTACTATACCTTGAACTTGTTCATTATGTATGCTTGCTAAGTCTCCTCCGAGGTTCATGCAAACTCTTCTTCCAGTACTCCAGAAATCATATCCAGAGCCAAAAAATTTGTAACACTGGGGGAAAAAAATAAGTATAGACTGTTAGAATGACAGCACAAAGAATTTATTTGTGAATTACATTAGTTTAAGTAAAAATCAGCCTAACTCAGACCCCCAAAAATATTTTTTCAAAGTTAACTTGGATTTGGAACCAAGCCAAAACCATTTACAAGTTTTAAATTTGCTCTCTGTCTTTCTGCAAGGGACTGAGAAAGTCACAACAAAGCTCAAATAGCTATTTACAAACAATGGTAGGAGTCAGCGGAGAATCTAATGTTTTAACTAATTCAGAGATCTGAAGAAGCCATACACCACCACAAGTAAAAAAGTGCTGACTCTATAGGAAAATCCCAGCTCAGGTGTGGAATTGCTGGAACTTTCTGAAAAACCTTTTTGGCCTAGTGTCTATGGTCAGAGTACTCTTGTGTGTCTTCAGCCTTCTCCATTGTACAGCTCTTTCTTTAATGGAAGTATATGACTAATTTCTTAGAAATTGTGTAAGCATCACATTACCAACACATATTCACCCTAACAGATTCTGATAATTATGAGTGTGCCTCATGTGCCTTCTCCATGTTTGCAGCTCATCTTCTGCTCTGTTCCATGCCAGTAGCACAGTCAGAGAATTCTCTTGCAAGGTGTGCGGAAAACGACAATTTTGATGACTGTAACCTGGCATGAGCTCACCTGGTGTTACATCCACAGTTCTGTAACAGTACTGTATATATTAGGAAATAGAACCCTCACTTACTATGCAAATCAAGTTTGTCCCTTTTGGGAAGAGGCAAGCATTACACCGAATCCTGTTTGGAAAAAAATTCTCATTTCTGATTTGTTCCCTCTCAAATGACTGATTTTGTGCTTTGCCTGGTGCTTTCAGATTAATTAATTTCTTCAATTTTTTGAAATATATATTCAGTGTAACAGTTTCCCCAAAGCACCTCAGGTGGCTGCTTCTGAAGAAAACAATTAAAAATTTGTAAAGCCATAGTTTTGCAGTAATTAGCAAACAAATTCATTTTTTAATGAGAGTGACAAAAGATCTCTGAGAGATGAAAGGCCTCTTGTGTATTTTTAAGTACTTTCCCAAGCAGTAGTACCATTGTGCTTAGATGAAAGTATCATACCTGATTTTTGAATAAAATCCATTCTGCAGGACATCCTCCAGGAGCTGAAGGTGCTGCTGAAGGGAGGGTTGCATTGATAAAACTTCTGTGCCTCTCACAGATATAGCCATTGGGAAAACCACAGTTGACATCATTCCACAAGCCTGAAATCAATTGAAGTTTAGGTACTAAGATACTGAATAAGATTGAAATTTGTGGGAATGTGAACTCGTTGCTGTGCTTTTAATTTCAGAAGCAATCTGCCTGGGAATGCGGGATAATCTGCATTAGCTCAACTCTTCCTCTCTTTATCACTGTACACAGGGGCACCTTGGTCCTGCTGTGACTGGGGGAGAAGTGGCCAGGTGAGATGGCCTCTCAGTGGAACTCTCCCAAACAGCCTTGTTGGACTGAAAGATACAAGTATAAAGTGCTTTATCACTGTGTGAGTGCAGAATGTGAAACTCCATATATTTTCTATGTTCTTGCTGGCTATTTTCTTATTATTAAAAAATTTTCTCATTATTCAAAAATAAACTATAAAATTATTATTTTAAAATTAACATATTCTCTATTACTAAGAAAAAATTTAAAATAACTGTTATTGATTTATAATTATTTTTTAAAAATTGCTACTGATTCAGGCAGAATATTTTCTTCGTGCAGCTGAAACATCAGTGATCAAATTGCTGCTGCGTTCCTTGTTGAAATCAATATTCCTCTTTCGTGGGTGATATTGCCCCTGAAGATACCTCAGGTATAATGATTCTTAATTATGCATATGTCTCAAAATTGCTGGGAAACAATGGGTGAAAACCAGCAACACTAGCTTAACACTAGAAGAGCTGTTTAAAAGCCAGAGTTGTGTAACTCACCATCTCTTTTATGCAAAACCACACAATTTTCTTGAGCTTCTGCAAAATTGGGCTCACCCTGTCCCCAAGCTGCATAGTGCACTGGGCTTCCACTCATCCAACTGAAAAACAGAGGTGGTTGCTGAGACAATGTTCATGAAACAGTTGAGAAAAATCTTCCTTAGCATACTATTTTTTTTTAAATTACAGCTGCATATCAAGTCAAAGACAAAAATACCTTTCTTTTTAACATATGTTATCAACATATTCAGAGCATACAAAAATTCCACTTAGAATGTGTTTGTACAATGTAGTTAAACCAAGGGAGAGCACACCTTTCAACATGCATCATCACACTCTGAATCTGCATTTAACTCCTTTGCAGTGGTTCCTGCAGAAGGAACTCCAGCAGTACAATAGTCCTACAACTGCTCTTTATGGATCTTAAAGAGCTTATTAACCTACCTGAACTGTCGATCAGCATTCTGGATTAATCCTATGAGATATGAGTTCAGTTTGCCATTTTTTAAGATCTAAACATAAAAATAAATTTATTAGTCCTCTTATACAAAAAAAGTGTAAATTTTGTGCTGTGGAAGCAAATAAATTAATACATCTTCTTTAAATGCTTGTGCACAGTCATCTGAGATACCATACAACTTATAGTTTTGCTTTATTATTTGTATTGATATATTCTCATTTGTGCCTGAATTACTGGTATGATCAAAGCTTTCAAAGTTCTGTTCTAAATTTTAAAAGGAAAAGTCAAAGAAGTCTTGAGAAAAACACTTAATATAAAAATTTTTTTATAGTTTCCTGGTTTTAAGCAGCTATGTAATTCTTGCATCTCAAGCTGAGTTCTTCTCCTGTCTTCTCCACAATAGAGCGACTTAGAAAAGTGTGTGTGTGTGGCTACGTTGATATTAGCAAACCAAACAGGATTATGGCACAGGTTTGAGGCACCAAGCTGTCAGCATTCCCCTGCTGTGCTTCAGTCATGGTACAGGAAAATGAATCCATGAAGGATTGTTGGAATGACCAGTCTAATCTGGACCAGTCTAAGCCTTTCTTTGAAAAGCTGTTTTGGAGAGCAACATGACCATGAGAAGGGACCATCAAAGCTACACTGGAAATTGCTGCACATCTCTGTGCACCTATACTGTATTCTAGTCTATGATATTCAGGTAAGAGGCAACCACCCTGTCAGAAGGAGAGTTTTCTGACAATACATCTTCTCTGCCTGTCCATTGCTCCTTATGTATTTGCTCAGAACTCTATTCAGATTAGAACCAAAATGTACCTATCCTAGTAAATGGTAAATTCTTTTACATTTTTTTTTTCCTAAAGTGAAGATTCATTTACTGGAATAAATATTTTTTAATAGAATATTTAAATCTAATCCTAATAAAATTTTAGCAGTAGTAATATTTGGTAAAAGTGGTAATATTGTGCAACAAGCACATTCTTCTTTACTTCACAAGCAGAGGATATGTACAAAGGATGTTATGTAAGCCACGTAGTATACAACATAACAAAATTTCCCCTTACGTATTTCCACAAAAATTTTCTTTCGGTATTATTTCCAATAGTAGCAAGATTTCCGTGGTTGTTTTTGCAGAATGTTCTGGCTTTCTCCATAGAGGTCTTTTCTGAGCTGAAAAAATACTGTTTGTCTCCTTTTATAATCCAGCCATCTTCTGTGACTTCATATGCTGCAACACAGAAGATAAATCTCTGCATTCTTCTCAGTTCTTACACAAAGCGGGTGGTGGTAGATCACACCACCCTATAGATAAGTGAAAATAAACAGAGGCTTACTGGTAGAAGGACCCAGAGGTTCTGGTTTCAAGGCTGTCCCTGTAATGAAATGGGATAAAAAATGATGCTGCAAAATATTTCCAAAACATTGAGCCAGTGTGTGTTCAATCAGTGGAATTAATTTTAATGTCTATTAACTTTTGACATTTTACAAATTCAGTACAAAATATATTTATATAGTATCTTTGGTGCAAAGTGAAAAATGGATGTTCAGGGAATAAAAGATGCATTACAGGCCCACATCTCTGTCTTGGTAGATTTTTGATAAGTGCATCTTGAACTCTTTAATATTGCCTAAATTGCATGGCGGAAGTTAGTCTGAATGAACACTTGTTTCTGAAAGAGCATTAAATTGAGAAAATACTCTAACATTGGAAGACTTTGAACAATTCTTTATGGATATTGTCTTGTATTTGAATAAGAAATTTTTTACTATATTTCAAATTTATATTTAGCATTTTATTAGTGTTAATTTGTGAAACTTTTTTTTCTGTGTAGCTGCCTTGATAAGAATTACACTACCACTTTTTGAAAAATAATTTCAAGAAAAAATTTCCTCATTACATGAAATGTGATTTTTGAGCAATGTTTCTCTAAACAGGCAAGGTCAAGAGCTATAAGAACGTAAAACAGATGTCACCTTTATAATCTCAAGGCTACCTGAATGAGACTTTAAGGTCAAAGGCTGGGGTTTGATGATCCTTAAGGTCTGTTCCAACTCAAACCATTCTGTGGTTCTGGTATTTATTGCAATATTTGTGTTGCTGCATGTGTATTTACACTTTATTAAGTATGTGAATATATGCTTGGGTTAGAAAAAGAAAGATGTCAGCTTTTAAAAATATTTGACTTTATGATTGGTTACAAGCTTAAAAAAGGAAATGGCTACAAGATTTAAAAGAAAAAAAACCCTAATATGTCTGCTCTGGAAGTATGAAGTATTCTATTTCAGCATCTTTCTGCATGCCATTATGCACTGCTGACTAACGAAGGCAATTTCTTCAGGCTGTAATTTCTGCCATTCATATGCCACCACTAATTAACAGTAAAACAGCTACTATTGACACCTTTGATAATGATTTTTAGCTGTGGTGGTTATGCAGGTGAGAACTCACAAAGGAACTTACCAGGAAAAATATCTTCCCAACATTTGACAGAGATCTGTGACTATTACTTTATTAGAAGCTGAGACTCTGTGTCTTGGTTAGAAAATTGTTTTGAATACTTCAACAGCACAGAAATTTTGTTTTTAAGAAAACTAGCAATTGAAACTAGCATGAAGGAGTCCAGGCAGCCACCAAAGGAATATTGTTGTTGCTGTGGGAAGTAAAATATGTACCCAACACATAGCTATAATTGATTCCTTTCAAATTTCACTTAATATTTTTCCCAAACAGTAGCTGAGAAAACACAGAGAAGCAGAGAAGATTTTTCTACTTGAATAAGAGGAAGATGTGAACCTGTCTTAAAGTATTAAGTATTTTGAAGCTTTCATTACCATCTTTTTGTTACAGCAGGCCTGTTTTTACAGGCTTGTCTTTATGTGTCATCTTACAAAAAGGCTGATTCTACGATGCTGGTAGTGTTGTTTCACTTAGAGTAGGTGACTACCGTGTTGTTGTGTACCAACACCTCAGCAGAGGAGTGAAATTTCACTTCACAAAGGATATGGAAACTTAAAATAATATTTTTCTTTTATTTTTTTCAAATTCTAGTCCTCTCTTCTTCCCTCAGTCAGAACTTCTGTTTTGACAAAAATCTGCTCTTGTGCAGAGCAGTGAATATTGCAAGGTAAGCTCTTGATTTTGATTTCATCGTATTTTCTATTATTACACGATTACATAAAGAAGTGTAATTTAAGTAAAGCTATCATGGAATATACTTTTTATAACTAAGCAAAAAATGTTTATTGTTAACAACTGAAATCTTGTATTCCAAAGGTATTTATATGTCTTGACCTACTTTTCTGTGTACAAAATTCCTGTGAAACCAGTGAAACTTTCTACCAGTATATAACTTGTAGAGCTTCCTGTTACAATAAAATGGATTCAGCATGAATTTCTTCCTAAGGTTAATTTAGAGTAAAGAGTAACTTACCTTTCTTTATCTCACAAATCCAGTTATGACTGTATTCACAGTGTTCCTTAATCCATGACGAGGAAGGGTCTTCAGTGACTGCTCCACAATCTTGAAATGCAATATCATAAAGTTCATGTCGTGCTTTATAATTCACCTGCAGAGAAAACCCACCTGTGATTTTTATTTTTATCTACAGAGGAAAAAACTGTACTCTGTAAGGAATGAGAAGTAGAGCAAAAGTTTCCAACTACCCCTTTTCCTCCTCCTCCTCTGGCTCTGAAGCTGATGTGAGCTATTAAAGTAATTACAGACACTCTGCAAGAGGAAAGAAAAGCTCTGAGTTTATGCAGTATCTAACAGACTGTAGCACTCCCATGAAAACAGGAATCAAATGAGATTATAAATAAAAAACAGGAAAAAGCAGCATGGTGCTTTATCACCAGAGACTAACAAAAATCAGGAGAGACATTTGTCATATATTTGTGACTTGAGAATAATTTCTGTGGCTGAAAGCAGTCTTTTTCTTATCTCTTTGATGATGGTATAACCTCAGGGTTTTTTGGCTGCTTTTGTTTTTTCCCAATCCTGTATGAAGAATAATGATTCAGAGATACCCAGTTGCAAAATAGACATTTTTGGAAAGTCCTATACAGCTTTCATACACACCAGTCATGGAAACTTCTCCAACAGAAAAAGGGTCGGAACAGAAGGAAACTGGCATGGTGAAACACTCACCGGAGAGCCATCACTCCAGGAAAGCCCACCATCAGGATCCAAACAGTGCAAACCGATCCAGAAAGGCTGGAATGTAGGGGATTTCTTTCTACAGTGAGGAAAAAAACGGTAAAGTGGAAGAGGATATATGTTGTTAGCTCTGCTCATTTTAAAAGTTACGTGGGACAGTAACTCTGGCACTTATTGAACACTTCAAATGCAGAAATTTTAAAAATAAAAAGTACTGTTGGTCAGCAAACTGCCATTGGCTAGTATATAAAGTTCACACTTTAGAATTTCCTACTTTGCAAATGGTTGCATTGAAAACAGAACACGCTGTTTTTCTACATTGATGTGATTATAGTGTTTTTCCTCAGAAAGAAAGTGTTCAGGGCTACTGGAAGACAAAATTTGCTTTCAAAATTATTCACTAAAAACGTTAGAATAGGGTCTGTGGAGAAACATTCAATAAATTTTGTTGTTGGGTTTGTTTTTATCTGAACTTAAAATATTTGCAGGTTATGACACATTTTAGGATCTCAAAAAATTTATTGGAAAATATTACTCATATGAGACATTTTGTCAGTTATTTTTCTTATTGTTATATTGAAAACCAGATAAATTTTAAAACATTTATCTCAGGAGCAAAACAAGAGTATGATTATTTACTACAGCATCATGTGTTGTTTCACCAAAATATCCATTATTAGATTGTTTTCTAGCTTACTTTAATAAGTTTTCTATCACTGTTTGCTCTTCTTCATTTCTAATGGCAGCCAGGTCTCCTCCTATTTCTCTGCAGAAATCTCGGGCTTCAAACCATGTTTTCTTTTGGTCTTCTTCTCTCACAAACCCCTGTAGATGCAAGTAGAATTCTGTGTTTTCAGTGTGCTAAACATAAATCTGCTGGCCACCTTGCATAAGAAAAATAAGTAAACCTTCCTTTGCAATTATCCATTATAATATGTATTCAAAAGTAATTACATAACCTTACTTATCACTGATAGAGTGGAAAATGCAGTGATATTTGAATGGTTGTGTAAAAGCCTGCTACATTAATGGTGCCATTCTGTGACATTCAGTTACCTATCTATTTGGTGCTCTCCTGTTTCCCAGCTAGGATTATGACAAAAAACAATACTTACTCTGAAGCAGGAATTAGTGCTATTACTTGTATCCCAACCCAAGGGACATTTGGAATCAGAAACAGTTTCTGAAGCAACAGGAAGAGTGACTTCTTCAGCTAATTTTTTGCAGAGAAATTTTGCCTTTACTTCACAGTTCTGAACATCCCATAGTCCAGCTGCATTTCCAGTCCTAAGGGCAACACAACCAGCTTCCTTCCCTTTGTGAGATAAAAAAGAAAGTTGAAATGTGTTTTAAGGAGGCTCATTTGACATTTTTAATGGCTCATGTAATTAATTTACAAAAGACTATTTGAAACATGACGTATGGTATCCACTAGAGGAGGAGCTTTGTGAAAAGAGCAAACCAGCAAGTCCTTCATAATTTTCCTTCCCTTTCAGTGCATAAACAACTCCTTGCCTGGCTCTTTCCTCTGCTACTTGTGGCAAGGCTTTGGTAGCCCATCGCCAAGGCTGGAAGGGATTTCATCCTTTCTGCTCGGTTTGATTTTGCTCTTGGAAACAAAGAGGAGTCAGAAAATAAATATTTTCATGGCATCAGAGAAAATCATAGAATAATTTAGGTTGTAAAAGATCTGTAAGGTTGTGTGGTCCAACCATTAACACAGCACTGCCAGGCCCACCACTAAACCAACATATCTTCACATTTTGTAAATAACTCCAGGGAGGGTGACTCAACCACTTCCCTGGGCAGTCCAATCCAAGGCCTGAGTTATATTCCCTCTGTGAAGAAACCTTTCCTGGTGTCCAGTCTGAAGCTCTCCTGAGGCACCTTGGGGCTGTTTCCTCTTCCCCTATTACTTGCTACATGGGAGAAGAGACTGATCTCCACCTCATTAAAACCTCCTTTCAGGCAGTTGGACAGAGTGATAAAGTTTCCTCTGAGCCTCTTTTTCTTTGGGCTGAATAATCCCAGCTCCCTCAGTCTCTCTTCATTAGACTCATGTTCCAGACCCTTCACCAGCTTTGTTGACCTTCTCTGGACACGCTGCAGCATCTCCACATTTTTCTTGTAGTGAGGGACCCAAAAGTCTACCCAGGATTCAATTTTTGCAGCCTCACTGGTGCCAAGTACGTGTATCAAAGACACTTCAGTTTCAAAGGCAGAATAGTTCATATGTGTTGTCATGGATTTATTAAAGTTGGAAAACTTTGAAAAGAAAATTTTAGAATTAGGGAACACTGAGACTTCCTTAGTAGCATAGATTTAGCCCAACAGCAACGAATCTAGAAATGAAACAACACACTTGTGGGATGATATTAGTATAGGAGGTAGTATAAAGGCTGGTCTTGGAGGCCACCAGGGGCAAATATGGAAAATGCCCACAAAATTCTCACCCACCACAGGGTGAATACAGTTTATAAGTTTAGCAAATTAGCATAATTGAAAAAAATCACCAATTAGAGATATAAGACGTGAGGTAATTTCCCCTAGTTCAACCCTCTCTAAATCACAGAATTCACAGAATGACTAGGTTGGAAGAGACCTTCAAGATTGTCGAGTCCAACCCATGCCCTAACATCTCCACTAGACCATGGCACCAAGTGCCACATCCAGTCTTTTTAAAAACACATCCAGGGATGGTGACTCCACCACCTCCCCGTTTCAGTATTTATCACTCTTTCCATGGAAAACTTTTTCCTAATATTCAGCCTATATCTCCCCTGGCACAGCTTGAGACGACTGTGTCCTCTTGTTCTGTCAGTTGCTGCCTGGTGAAAGAGA
>VRYO01002734.1:20132494-20170704 GCA_009812075.1 Sialia sialis
TCGTGAAACTACTGTAGTCTGTGTTATAATAGAGATGCTGACTCAAGTTTCCTGTTTTTGAGGCTAAAGGAAAAATAAATAGACTAATTAATTGATTTAATATATCAGGTCACCTAAAAAGTCTGACTGGAAGTAACATAGAAACCATTGAAGAGCAAAATCCTCAAAATTACAACTGAATTCTAAGTCACTTTTCTCTTTTATGCCATCTCTAAATTTACTTGCTGCACCCCAAAAAGGCAAATAAACTCTGTGTTCAGTATTTGGCTGCTGCTTAACCTCATTGAGCACAGTGAGTCTCAGCTCTGCTCCCCATATAGGCTTGTGGGAATGGATCCTAAATATAGAATAGTAGTAAATAGGAAGTAAAAAGAAAGAAAATAAGGAAAAAAAGTAGTACGATACAATACTTGCTCAAAATAAATTCACTTATAAGAAGGATTTTATTGCTTTGATTTGACTTCAGTAGTGAGATTTGTCATCATCTTGCATCATGCCACATAGTCCAGAAATTGTTACCAGTCCCTACTATGTGTTCAATAACCACAAATGGTTGTAGAACAATATAACAAATATACAGACAACCACAGAATTGGCTTTAGCCCCTTTCAAAGTCCTGAGAGGTAATAGGCCTGACTTATTATTATTATTCCTTATATGAGAATATACTGAAAATTATCACTCTGGATTTGTTGTGGAGTAATACTTGTTAGGTAAAATAAAACAATAATTAACAAAAAAGTTTCAATGTCAAGAGGAGCTTCTGAAATTTTGATAATCAGATTCTTGGTTACGCTTTCTTCTTACCTTCAGGCAGGCAGGATCAGTCTTTGCTGTTCCAGAAACTCCTTGTAGTGGGTCCCTTCTGCAGATGTAGCCTAACTTCCTGTCACAGGCACTGTCTGCCCAGTATCCATCCTAGATGTAGTTTGGGAAGAGGTGAAAAACAGTGGGGCAGAACCTTTTTACTTTAGAAACATTATAATTCTTTTCAAAATATTTTCAGTGTGAATATCTGTACTTTGTAGCTGATTCCAAGTATTTGAGCTTGGAGGTGAGGTTATGTTAAGCTAAGTGGCACAGCCAGACTGTTAAGGTTTGCTTGGCACACAATGTACATTCACAATCAGATATGAGCACTTACTAATAGTTATATGGAATTTAATTTTAAATTTAAATTAGAACAACCATATGTCTGAGTGAATAAAGGTAACATTCTTTGATTCTCTGCAACTTAGCAACTATGCTAAGTTGCATTAGAAATCTCCCTAGAAATATAACCAAAACTCAAATAGTGCAGTGCTACAATGTATGATTCATGTGGAATGATCCACCTTTCCTGCCATAAGGACACAATCTTCTTGGCCTGTGACTTCATGGGTTGGCTCTCCAGGCAGCCACTTGGTATATGTCACAGGAGTCCTATCACTCCACTCAAAGTACATTTGAATTTTGAGGTCGTTCAGGCCGATCCACAGCTCATCCTCAGCTCCTAAGGAGAGAAATTCATCTGTGTTATTTTTAACCAAGCTGAAACTGTCCATAGAAGCAAGATTTTATGAAGATGAGCTGAAACTGCAATGTTGCAGTGCAAATTAATCTGTATGAAAGGACAGAGGAATTTCTTTTAAATTCTTCTTTCAAGAAGTTAAAAATGAGATACCAGCAGGAAATCAGATTTGTCAGCTTTATCAGTAAAGTACATTACTGTATCTACAGCTACAAGGTGTCTGATGCAGATAATCCACTCAAATGCTGCAGTGGGTAGAGCTGTTGTTTCCTTCAAGTGATTTCATGCAGTGAAAAACAAATGAAAATAAAAAAGAAAAATAACTAAAAATATTAATTTATTCATTTTATTATTTATTAAAATTATTAATGAAGAGACCATAATTACTCCTCTTGTGTGTTTTTGGCTTTCAGGTTTTTCTAACCTATATATCTGCAGCCTTCCCTACAAAAATTAAAAACAAAAGAGAATTATTTCATTAAAATGCTGTAAGATTTCTAATAGTACAGTTCTCTCTTTACCAAGCACTGTGCTGTAGAAATACTCACTGTAGCCAAGCTGAGACAGTATGAAGCCATGCTCCTCAGGGTTGTGGATACTGGCCAGGTTGCCACTGCTCTCATTGCAGGAAATCAGGGCTTCTCTCCATTCTTTAGGATCTCTATGAACCATGAAACAGTGACCTCCATAGGGCAGCCATCCTTCTGGGCATTCAACAGGCTCTACATTCCCTGAAAATCAATAGATATTTCAAGTTTTTAAATAGTGCGAACTGAAGTCTAGAATAACTGCAATTACATTAAAAATCAGCTAATTAATGAATTACAATGAACAGGAAGTGGTAACAAATAAGCAGTACCTCATTCTTCACACATTTATTTTAGTCTGTATGTTGTTGCTCACGGTACTTTTAGAGAAAGCACACTGCATTTAAACAAAAGAGGAAAATAATTGAGCCAGTTGTTACTGGGCTTCACAAGTGTGAAGTATTCCCTGGTCAGAGGAATATTTTGGAATTTCTTATGTAGCATTTCCACACACTATACCCCATCCAATTATGTTTTTTATATTTCATAAAGGAAAGGCATTATTACTGCAGCACAAGTAATTCTCTGCACACGTGGCTTTCCATGCTAACTCTCATTAAATAAACCAGAGAGAAGCACAGTAGAAAAGTTGTCCAAAGGAAGTTGCTCTTTTTTGCCATCTTTCTAGGCCACTGGCAACCCCATCAAGAATTTGCTCTGAGCCTACTGATGCCATTTTTCCAAGCCTTCTGTGACAAACCTCAGTGTTTCCATTAGAATGCACTGCAGGAAAGGTGAAGCATCTCTAACTTTATTTTCATGTCCATGCAGACCATGATACTTTCATGAAACTGTATGGTTTAACCCAGTGCCTCTGGAATTGTGACTAATAATATAAAATAAAAAATGGTTGTATGATTACTGGGCTCCAGAATCATTTTCAGTATTTTGCTAAAGAAATAACAATATGTTTTGTTCTGTACCAGTCAACATAGCAGAAAAACAAATTTCTTTTTATTTTAAATAGCCATGAAATCTAACTTTAGTGACACACCCTTTATCAAAAGGTTTTTATTTGCTTATTTATTTGCTTGAAATACCTGATGGAAGAATTGAAGGATCCTTTGTGGATTTTTCCTTTTTGCAGATATAGCCAAGTTTCAGCTCACATGGCTGGTTTTCCCATTTAGCATCTCTTCTGGGGTTTAGTACTGCACAGAGTTTTTCAGACTCAGGCTCAGGGCTTCCTTCATGGAATAAAGAGCAAATTATTTTTATGTAGGTTTATGTCAGCAGCTAAAAGAGCAATTTACTGATAGATTTTCATGTGTCAATTATGGGCTCATGATTTCACTCTTACCAGAGATGAAGACTTTTTCTACCAGAGATAAGGAAATGTAATATAGAAGTACCCATCAAAATTTTTCTTCCAATACTTGTTGCATAATTCACACTTTTTGCCTCAATTGATTACAGAATAGTGGTCCTTTCTGCATGTCCCTCTGGAATTTGTTCCTTGCTGCAAGCAGAACCTCCTGACATTCCCTCACCATTGCTTTCTCTCCTCTGTAGCCTCTTCCACCAACACCCCTGGAGTTTCTCCACAGGACCACTATCCCTGGGGAATGGTCAGTGTTTTCTTCTCAGAGACGCCCACAGTGTGATAAATTACAGTAATTTCACACCTTTAAGGCTCACCCTTTTGACTAAAATTTTGATCAAAACCCAGAAGTGTGCTTCATAGTCCTCTGCGCCTTGTATATGGACAACGTTTGGAAATTTGCCAACCTGGAAGTGCGAGCCTGTGCAGCCCCGAGCCGAGCTGAGCCCGCACAGCCTCGAGCCAAGCCCACGTTTAAAGTTGTGAAAGGTGTTTGCAAATTTAGCACCTGCCAGTAAACACCGTGAATCACACGATTCCGTTACTAACTCATTACTTTGTTGCATGCGGATCCTCACTGCAAAAAAAAGGTGCACCTTATAGTGCAGTGCGTCTTATATATGGAGAAAGTTCGAAGAATTGCCGACAACCCTGAAATGCGCCTTATATTCCAGTGTGTCTTAAAGGTGTGAAATTACTGTACTATTTAGAATTACTTTTTCAGCAGTGAACTGGAAGTGTGTAGCTTAACTCATGATCATAGCCATTGTGTGGGGGTACAGAGAGCCAACCTCTCAGCCCTTCAAAGCTTGAGGAATTTGACCAGCTTAACAGAAGGTAGAAAATCTTCCACCAGACTCAACAACTCTGTGCTTTCCCTTCATCCTCTCTGCCAGATAAAGCAAGTGGCACCTCTGAGACTTGGGAAGGCCAAAAGTTGGACTACGCTTGTATTTATTCAGAATTTGCTGCAACTGACTGTTGCCATGGCAATAATTGACTTTCAAAGATTAACTGTTAATGCCATGAACTCTTGAATGAGAGGAGAAGAGTAGAAAAGCATAAGAAGTGAAGAGGAAGCCTTTGCAAGAGCAAAGCTTGCTGGCAGCCAAGTTGTTGCAGGATGCAGGGTCTGGTAACCCTGTGGAAGTTGTAAAGACAGAGGATTTCACTGACTTGAAGTCGTTCCCAGCATGATACAGCTCAACTACTGCTTTTTAGTCTATCTGCCTCTGAGAGGAGATGAGGTGATTTAGGTCTTCTGCTTGAAATTTCATGAGTTATATATAGTGAAGAAAAGCATAATTCTTTGATTATAATTCCAAAAATTGTTTAAGAAAATGACTACCTGGTACCCAGTTAAAGTATCTGAAGGGAAAGCCACCACTCCACTGCCAGCCACTGTTGAGATTCAGACTGTTAAGCCCAATCCAGAGAGAGGATCTCTTGCTGTCAATCAAATCTAGGAAATAAAAGAATTTAATTCTAATGAGATTTGCTAGGAAAATTTAAAATTTCCAAAGTTTAGAAGAAGATATTAAAAGCCTGCCTAATGATTTGTAAGTTCAATACAGAATTTATGTTCACTGGGAATAAATTCATAGATGTTTTTCTGTAGATAAAGGGTAGGGAATTGAAAAAGTTTATTTTACATATTAGTTTACCTGAACTTATAAGTTATAAGCAGACAATAAGCCTTGAAAATGGAAATATGGAATGTTATTAATATTGTTATAAGCTTACTTGCTTGTAGTGCAATTGATATAGGACCCTCATTCTACAGTGTGCATAAATCTATGAAGTCTGTATAAAATTTGTATCCTATTTCAAAATAACTATTTCATTATATATACCTGAAGAATACTAATTTATTAACACAAAATATAATAATAGAAAATGTAATATCAGGTAATTGTTGCATAATGGATGACTCCTAAAATGTTTCTTCTTTCAAGTCCCCTTTCCAGGATCTTTCTGGTGTTCTCTGAGCTTGAGCTAACTTTTGCTTAACTAGCTGGAAGTACTTGGATTTTCTTGATAAAATAATAATAATATAAATAATTTCAAATGGTAATTCCTCAACTTACTAAAGTTCCATATATAAAAAGCCTAATTTACTGCAACTTTATTATTTCTGATTAGTAGAGGTACCATTTTCTTACATCAGCTATTCACTGTAATGTGATTAAACCACTGAAATATTTTTAATCAGTCAAAAAAAAAACATTTCAAAAGAGTTTTTACTGAATCTTGCTTATTAGTTTACCTTTTAGATATATTTGTTCATGTATTTCTGTGATACTTATCAATTCTGCATTCTGTTGCTGACAGCTCTTCCTTGCTTGGTGCCATGTGAGAGCTGACTGGTGGTTTATCTGGTAGTAGGTTCCTGTCAAAGGATCTGTGCTCCAAAATCTGTCAGTGTCTGTGTGAGAGAAAGGAGATTTAGTACCTGAGTTTGTAATAAACATTTTACACAAAGTGTTATAGAAAACTTTAGCAACAAGCTATTTTGTGAAATAACATTTTGGAGCAATTAAGGCTCAGACCCACAAGTTGTCTTGATCTTTGTTTAGAAAAGAAGTTGTGTCATTCACATTATCAGTAATGAGCCTTTCATCCTTTATTTTCACTTTTCCCCTCCAATTTTATAATCTCCAGGAGAAAAAAAAATACTGTAAAGAGGCCAATAAATCAAAATTGTATCTTGGTTATTGTCTAGCCTGAGAACCTGTTGGGAAGCTCATAGACTATGCCCAAGTTTATTCTTGGATGGGACACCACTGGAATACAAACATTTGCAGTAATGAAACCTTTCTTGTGAAATTATTCCATCACTGATTACATTTACATGCGGTAGGCTTGGAGAAGAGCAGCTGGAAAGCTGTCCAGTGGAAATGGGCTTGGGGGTGCTGGCTGATAACCAGCCTAACATGAGCCAGCAAATGCCCAGGTGGCCAACAAGGCCAATGGCATCTTGGCCTGTATCAGCAACAGTGTGGCCAGCAGGAGCAGGGCAGGGATTGTCCCTCTGCACTGTGCACTTCTGACACCTCAAATACTCATCTCAGTCTTGAACCTGGTTACAGTAAGGACCTCGAGGGGCTGGAGCACATCCAGGGTGAAGCTGCAGGAGCAGCTGAGGGAATTGAGGTTGTACTTGTGGTCTGCATGTGTTTTAGATTACTGGAATGTTGAAATTGTCCTCTGAGAAGTCACTGTTAGCAAAACTGTTCCCTGGGCAATTACTAAAATAAGCTGCGATTACAATTTTCCCTAAATTTCTCTTTTGTTGAGAAAAAACATTAAATTTCTTGAATGGTTTGTTAGAAGAAAAGTTTTCTATTTCTTATTGTGTTTCTTTATTGCTGATTCAGATTTTTAACTTTCTTTTTTAACCGTAGACTCAAGTATTAGTGATAATGTTCCAAAAATTTTATAATGCCAAGATTTTTAATATTTTCTAGTTTGCATAATGAGGATATCATGGGGTTTTTGGAGTTACTACTTGCAATATTGCACCAGAGAATAATTTTCACCAAATCAGTCAGAATGAAGGTAGTTGGTGGTGGCTGAGAGTGAGTTGAACTTGGTTTACCACTGCAATGCTCCTATCAAAATGACAAACTGTGATTCTGATTCTGTGGTATTCCATTGAAAACTTAGGTTTGAGGTAGTATTTTTAATATCTTCACATATTTTGGTGCTCTTGATCCTGCACTCTCATGACCATATTTACCATTATTTTGTAAAATATTCTGAAACATTAAAAGGGAAAAGCTGATGACACTAACATTTCAGTAAAACCCTTGAGCCAATATTTTAATTTTACACCTTTCAAAAAAACAAACTACCATATTTTTCAAACCATACGGCGCACTGAAAATCCTAAAATTTGATCAAAAGCCAGCAGTGCGGCTTATAATCCACTGCACCTTATATATGAAACCTTGAGTATTGGAGGGATCTCAAAACAATTTCTGTTTCACATTGTGCAGCAACAAACATGAAGCTCGCCATCCAATGACCGCGAGCAGGCACACAAACGTGCCTCGGATCCATCCCTCCCAATTTTACACTAAAAGTTGCGAAAGTTGCGCACGGATCAACGTTGCAAAAAGAAAGTGTGCCTTATAATCTAGTGCGCTTTATATATGAAAATAGTTTGAAAATTTACCATTAACTGATACTGTGTCTTATACATGAAAATAGTTTGAAAATTTACCATTAACTGATACTGCACCTTATACATGAAAATAGTTTGAAAATTTACCATTAACTGATACTGCACCTTATAATCCGGTGCACCTTATTGTCACAAAAATATGGTATATCCTCCCATGAACTGTAGACCAGTCTTGTTACACAGAACTGGGCTTAGCTTGAGTAGAAGGGGTTAGACTACTGCTATCATAAATGCAGTATTAGAGTGTGAATAGCATGTCAATTTTCAGGTGATTCTATGCTGAAGAGAGTTATGTTGAAGGCACTCTGTTATTTTCCTGAGTCTTGACATACCAGTGGACACACCCAAACAACTTTCCGCCTGCCTGTAGGCGATTAGCAAACAGATTTGTTACTTCTGTCAAGAATGCTGTTGCATGAAAGAGACATTTTTTAGTAAAATGTAGGTCACTGCAAGGTTTTTTCCTTCTGCATTATTAACAGCATCTCACTACTGATATATTTACACAGCAGTGCTGTGTTTTAGGGTCTATGACAGCATGTGGGACTTACTGGCAGCTGGACAGAGCCCATACAAATGATCCTGGTCGAAGTTAGGTGTTGTTGCACACCAGAACAATCCATCTGACCTGCCAGCAGTCGTGCACTCAGCATGCCATCTTCCACTCAACAGGAAGGGGAAGGCACATGGAGCTCCATTGGAATTTCCTAACAGTGTAAACAGGTCTGAGGGGGCAAAAGAGAAGTTTTAATATAGCTATGTGAATATATGTCTGTACTCTCCATAAGACTGGAGAATTACCAGTGTTACACCAATGTAGCTGGGGAACAGCTGTCACCAGCAATGATCTTCATGGAAGTTCTTGGTAGGTCTCACAATTTGTGCTTTGCTTCTGGGGTACATCATCAGCTGCACCAGCTAGAAATTGAGCAGTGTCATGCTGTAGACAACTGTGAAACAGCTGCAGTGATTTTTATTTCATATATTTAGATATAATTTTCTAAAACTAGGGTTTTCTTTTTATCATGTAGCTTAACTTTCACTTTGTGTGGCTTAATGTTGTGGAATTTTTTTGGCATCTGAAATCTCATGCAGCAAGTGAAGGTATTATGCATGGAATTATTTCCTTGCATGTAATATTGATGTATTAAACTTAGAGATTTTTTCCCCCTCTCATCCAATAATGCTAACACAATCTCAGTAGTGATAGTAAGCAGTTAAATAAAGTGCTTTGATTACAAAGTCACAGAATCACAGAATGGTTGAGGTTGGAAAGGATCACAGTGGTGATCTGGTCCAAACTCCCCGCTCAAGCAGGGCCGTTCCAGAGCACATGGCACAGGATAGTGTGTAGATGGTTCTTGGATATCTCCAGCGAGGGAAACTCCACAACATCTCTGGGCAATCTGTTTCAGTGCTTGGTAAAAGGAGTTCTTCCTCTTGCATTCAAGTGGAATTCAGCTTCCTGTGCTTTGGTTTCTGCTCATTGTGTTATTGCTAGGCACCACTGAGAAGAGTGATTAACACTAACAATTAACACATCCACATTTGCTTTAAAAGTTAAAAAAAAAAAAAAAAAGGCACTTTTTTTTTTGCACATACTGCATTCTGTCTGAACAACTGGTTTTTCTCCAGGATGGAGGGATACAGGCCTGAATATGTGAATTAATCATTCTCTAGTCCACCATTACCTCAGGGGGAAGAGCTGGCATTAAGCTAAGGCGGGGGGGCAGAAATCAAAAGACCCTGTCTGATGCCAAACAAGTACATTCAATAGAACACCAAAAATAACCTTTAAACTTTACCTTCATGGCTTTGAGAACACAAATTATCCATGGTTCCATAGATCTTCCATTTATCCATTGCCTCTGATCCCGCTTTTAGTGCAATATTTTCCTTTTTTTTGCCAGCACTGAGAAATAAATCTTCCCCTTGGATTGCCAAGGCTGCATTTCGGCATTCCCATTTCTGGAATTCACTTTTCTTGTTGCATGGGTACAGAGAAATTTTAGCCTGGTTTCTCTTGTAGGGCACTCCCAAGCATTGTGCAAATGCCATGCTCATTAACTGACGATCAGAGACCCACTTGAATTTTTGTAAGTCACTGTTTTTCTTGCAAGAGACTGTTGTGACTACCTCAGAACTCTGAGCAATTAAACAGAGCTTAGTATCCTCATTGAATATTAAGAATATTCCCTTGTCTGTAAAATAAAATATTCAGAATAAGTGATTAGGGTAAGCAAATGTTAAGAGGAGCTTGTGAAAAGAAATGTGTCCTGTTTATTCTATGCTGATCTGACTCATGTCAGGAGACTGCAAATTTTTACAAGGATCAAATGGTATTTTGAAGACACATTTCAATCTGGGGAGTAAAAGTAAGAACAGCTCAGTAAATATATGGGAACACAATGCAGAAGAGTAAGAACACATAAACTACATTAAGACAGCTTCAAAAATGTAATCATAATAATGGAATTTTATCTTCTTCTGAAATGCATATTTCATTCAAGATTTCTGAGAGACCTTTACTGAAAATTTGGAAGTTGGCCATCACTTTCATGAATTATAGATTTAGCTCCTGTGTCATACATCTCCATGGGGGTCACATTTGTGCTTAATACAGTTAGTGAGTGAGCCTTCTGTGACTCTAGCTCCTTCTGGAATTTACATATTCTGTTATGTTTTGGGGATTTTTTTGGAATTAAAAACCATGTAATGGTGACCTGTTACCTTGCCTTGATCTACTAGCCTTTCCTTAGCACATCTATCTATAAGAAGGCAACATAATTCACACAATAAATCACAAACACTGTCACAAGAACAAAGACTCAAGAGCATATAGATTCTATAGGTGTGGGCCTGCATGCCTGTGCATTGTGAGTGCAGATAGTTAACATTCCCAAAGGGTTATTCCTGATGTAGTGATCCACTGAGGTAAGTAAGCCCTGCTGGGAAGGGCTGTCCAGATCTGCAGCTGTGCTGTGACACACAAAGCAAGTCCCCTGGGCAAACAGCTGCTTGCTCTTAAAAATGTCAGGTAGCATGCAGCTCTCACTGACTTTGGGTCATGAGGGATTGAAATTTGGACTGCAAGGAATATTCCAGGACCTATAGAACAGGAGGGCAAGGTTTTGCCCAGGGGGCTCTCTGTGCCTCAAATTCATACCTGGAAATAGAGATGCAGCATCACTGCCATATCCATCTGAGAGAATAACTCACAAGAGGCAGTGAGATACTCCTCCACGCACTAAAGTAAATTTTTAGGACAAGTATAGGATGTTAGGGCAAGCCAATGTTGGGTAGTGAACAGAGGAGGAAGTCTCTGGGATATTCTGGGAGAGTGTGACAGAAAGAATCGTTCTTGAGCTCTTCCAGAAGGTTCCTGTATTACTTTGACCAGCTCAGTACTATATAGGAGTTTCACTTCTGCAAACCTAATTTTGAAGCTGAGATTTAGTTTCTTCTTTCCTTGTCCATTTAGAAAAAAAGGTTTAAATATTACAAAGCCTTTTATTTCTCACTGCTCAGTAAATAAGCGCTTAATGTAGTCCCCTAAGTACCAGCTATTGTCCCTCAAAGAAATGTTCCTGCTGGAAGCTGTAAAGTTTCTGCTTTTGGGTTGGGCTGCCAAGTGGGAGAGCCCCTTTATGCACAGGGTAGTGCTGTCACAGATCACATGGAGCAGTGTCTGCTTTTGGAAGCTGTGCTACGTACCCCACTCCACAAATCTAGTGAACTGAAGGACAAAGAAAACACATATTTGAACATAATCATCATATTTTAAAAGGGAGATGTGATCTGTCTTTGGCCAACTTCAGAGCCTTAAGCATCGCTCTCATCTTTACTTTTACTGCTGTAGTAGTAGCTATTCCACAGCTATTCTTGACTCTCATATGTTTCTAATATTTTTTTCCACTGGCTTCTTCTCAGCCACGTTGCTGCATCTCACATCAATCCATAAATTCCACATCATCCCACACAATCTCATGCTAAGTCTAAGAGGTACACATGCAACACCCTATTTAATTCCTTTATCCTTTTCATTTTTTTGTCAGTCAGTCACATATACAGAAAAAGACCATGGAGCACGCTGTGAAGTCCATCTACTTTACAGTAGCAAACATAACCAATAAATAAGTTGTACTCAAAAGTTAATCTTTATGTGACTCAGTCCTGATTTTTGATTCCCAGCTTTACCCCATTTTGGATATTCTCCTCTCTTTAAAAGTAAATCAACATCTCTATATCCGTCTTGTGGAAACTTCTGTGTACCACATTAGGACAAATACAAAATGCAGAGTAGTAAAGCTTTGTGAAAAATCTTAAAGATACTGAGAAATCAGCAAGACAACAAAGATGCCCACTTTCACATCCACTTCTGCAGGGGATAGGAAAAACGACTCACCGAGTGTCTGAAAAGCAGTATGAACAAATGAGAGAAAAACTAAAACTGTAGAAAAGGTCAAGTTTTTCATTCTGTCTTCTTGTTCACAAAGAGATGAGATGAAATTAATTGCTGCAGTAGAGGTCCTTAAAGAATCAGTTCTTGCTGGCTCCTTCTCAGTTTTGGAGATTTTTAGTTGAAAGAGAAAACTCTGGGCTCTAAATAAGGAAATATCCTGTCACATGTGGTATTTTGAAACCTATAAATAGTTATAAAATTCAAACTTTTCATCTGAAAGTGAAGTTTCCATCCATTCAAATGCATGTGGCAAAGTTTGAACAGTTCAAGATCCTTCCACTAAATTATTTTTAACTTTCTTGGTTCTGTGCTGGAATTGTAACATTCTGACCCTCAAAAACAAAGAAGCAGGGAGTGCACTTTAAATGGGTGGACCTTAAATGTCATACATATATACCTGAGAAACTCAGAGAAAAATATGCAAATTTCTTAGCCAGAAAGGTCTTCACTGCTGCAAAAGATACATTGATTTAATTTACAGCAGTGAGCAGTTTTGACTATTTCAGCATAAAAAAAATGAACCCCCACAGTATAGTTTAATTTTGCTCAGTGATTTGACAAACTGGGTGCTATGCATACACCTGCCTTTTATCTATCCAGTGTATCAGCTAGAATTAGTGTGCTACTGTTATTTCATGTGAATTTATTGTGGAAGAATCAATACAAATTAGCCAAATCTTTACAAAACTTGCTGTGATTTTGGCAAAAAAAACCCTTGTCGTACAAAATTATTTCAGCAATAAAGTACAAATTAACTTTAATGCTTTATTCTTTCTTTGTTCCAAGCATAAACGAGACAAGGATAGAGGAATAGTTTCAAATTTTACAAGTGAGCTTCAGTCATTTATTAAGTGGAAATGAACTACAGCTATGATACTTAATCCCTTAGTAATTTTGAAAAAAAGGGAGGAAAGAAACTCAGCTGAAATTGCCCTTCAAATTTTCTCTCATTTTTCTTAGCTTTATTATGAAGACAAGTCTCATGGTATTTTCTGCAAGAGCAAAGCATCACTTAATGAAATAGAAGAAACTCATTCACACAGTAGAGATATGGGGGTTGTGTTAGCAATGCAAAATATAAAATTTTTAAATAATTATATTATGTTGAATGGTTTATTATTTTAATTTACTTTGCCTTTATCATTAGCCATCAAACAGCACAGAATCCAGTTCAGTACTTACCAAAAAAAAAACCAAACAAGGTGTATTTTTGTATTTTTTGTAACTTACATGAAGAGGAAAAAAGAAGTTGATCCAGAGGACTGTCATTAAAAATAGTCTGAGTAAAAAATGGCCTTTATTCCTTATCCTCTGCAATATGTTTTGTTTAATTGCCATATGTACAAATTGTCAATCTGATGTCTTGTAACCTGCAGTTCTTATGCACTTTCAAAAGGTTTGTTATTTTCAGAGATCCTTGAGATCTTGATTTTTTTTCAAAGTGTTGTAGACAACAGAGAATTCCTAGAAAACTTAATAATCTCAGTAAACCTCTAAAACATTTCACTAGCAAGGGACTGTTTTGTGCCCCACTCTTTTACTGGCCTGGATCATGGACACAGTGCCCAGCTATCAGTCTATTTATCAGAGAGGTGGAGGATAGTGAGCAAAACTGTCCAAAAAAGAGTGATCAAGTGGAATAAAACCAGGAATGCATTCTTCCAAAATTTATTTGGCAACTACTTTATTTTATACTTTATTTATGGCTTTTTTAGTCACATGCCTTGTTCATGTTTCTCTGTCTCCTGTCAATCTCTTTTTTAAGGAAGATTTGTTAATTCAAGAAACCATATATCATCTCCACATGCTAATTAAACACTGAAATGTTATTGTGTAATATATAGATTGTTTATTGATATAGTCTCATGTTCATAATTAATAAAAAAATCAAAGTCATAGAATAAGATTGTATGCAAAGATTTATCTGTTTTGCAAAATCCAAGTTGAAGCCATGAATGAAGGACAAGTATTTGCATTTTACTTATAATAGTATTGCAGGGAAGATATTTGTGAAAATGGTATAAGAGAGGGCAGTAATGGGGACAAACAATACATGTAAATCTCTGTTTATTCCAGATACCACTTAAGTAACAGTGTGCATGCTTCAGAACAGGATGGTGAGATACTCTCAAAGTGCAGGCATTAGGGCTGAGTGCCCTGCTAAGAGTGCTCAGTGTTAGTCTTGATTCTGTATGGGATGCTGGGCACAAATTCCTAAATAAGTAACTCATGTATTTTAAATCTGAATTCCCACCAGATGTGTTATTTTCCAGGCTTCCTTATTTAGCCATTTTGTACAGTACTAAATCAATAAATACCTCAGAGAATTTCTTGATAAGCATACAACAAAAGTTCCTAAAGTTTACCAAAGGAAAAACTGCCAATTTTACTTCATAATAAAAGTTACATGCACCTAAGAGATTTCCTTTAGTTCAGCTATTTATTTTTCATCTTAACCATGTAGTTAGGCTGTGTTGTCCCATCAGACAACGCTGTGTTCATTTTTTTCTTTGTCATTGGTAGCATCACTTCCATTGTCCCCTGCACTTAGGGCACGGCTGTATTCCAGCTGCCTGCTGCCTCGTCTCCCCTCTCTTCCAATTCCACTTCCATTTTTGATCTTGAACAAGAAATAAATCATGAAGGCCACCCCCAATAAAATTATGAGGACAAGAGTAAGTAGTATCCATATATTCAGGTGACGACTGGCTTTGTCCTTTGTGGCACCTGTAAATAAACAAAAAGTAAATAGAAATGAATGAACTGTAGCCACAAATAAATATAAGACTATTGAAAAGTGTAACTTCTCCCTTAATTACCAGGCAGAAAATCTATTATGATGTCTCTGTGTTAGTTTTTCTTATAGATCTTGCCATGCAAAAGGAGGATCAAAGAGAGGGTGATCAATTCAGCAAAGCATTTGATTATCTTGGGGCTCCCTAAGGGTCTTGCAGATACTGATAAATTAGACTGGGAAAGAATTCAATGCCAACTAATTAAATTAAGCTCATATTATAAAAATAAGTATATGAACTAAATAAATAATGTTAAATTGAAGCATGTATCTTTGAAATTATTTGGAAGGGAAAAAAATCCTACCTTCCACGTTTCTAGCTGCTTTAAGAATAGCTGTCAAAGATAAAGACAAATGTTTAGTCAAAATCTAAAAAGGTCACATTTTCTTCCTGACAGTTTCAAGTTAGCAAAAGGTCTGGCAACTTGCACATCGTCATCACTTCTGGAAACACATCTGCTAAATTAGGAGAAATGAAAAGGTGTTTTTAACTTCAAAGATTTTTAACTTCATATTACCTTCAATAAAACTGCAGTGTTTTGCATGTTAAATCCCCCTTCTTGCTTCTTTTGTAATAACCAGAATATCTCCAAGCTAAGTACTTGTTCTTTCTGACTGTTTTAAGAGGATCGCTCTTCTCCCCAGTTAATTAACCTTGCCCTTTTCACCGGGTCTGTTTCTTGTGGGGGCTGGGAGCACTTGATGGACTGCTGAGGATAGCTGAGCTTTCCTGTATCACACATAATTCTTTTGAGACCCAGCAGGTCTTGATTTATCATAATTCATTTGCATCTATAATCACACTTAAAAACTCAAGTTTTTTTGTGCAGCTTTTCCCAGCGGCTGTGCACAGAGGGCGCCGTCTGCAAGGCTGTTCCTGGCGGCTGGCTGGGAGCTGATGGGAGATGCTGGGAACTGATGCTGGGAACTGATGGGAACTGATGGGAACTGCTGGGAGATGCTGGGAGATGTTGGGAACTGATGGGAACTGATGGGAACTGATGGGAACTGCTGGGAGATGCTGGGAGCTGATGGGAACAGATGGGAACTGCTGGGAACTGCTGGGAGATGCTGGGAACTGATGGGAACTGATGGGAATTGCTGGGAACTGCTGGGAGATGCTGGGAACTGATGGGAACTGATGGGAACTGATGGGAGATGCTGGGAACTGATGGGAACTGATGGGAACTGCTGGAAGATGCTGCGAGATGCTGGGAACTGATGGAAGATATTGGGAGATGCTGGGAGATGCTGGGAGATGCTGGGAACTGATGGGAACTGATGGGAACTGCTGGGAGATGCTGGGAGATGCTGGGAACTGATGGGAACTGATGGGAACTGATGGGAACTGATGGGAACTGATGGGAGCTGATGGAAACTGATGGGAGTTCTGTTGGGAGCTGATGGGAACTGCTGAGAGGTGCTGGGAACTCTGCTGGGAATTGTGCTGGGAAAGGATGGGAACTGCTGGGAGATGCTGGGAACTGATGGGAGCTGCTGAGAACTGCTGGGAATTGCTGGGAATTTTTGAGAGCTGCTGTCTGGGAGCTGCTGGGTGATGGCCAGGGCAAGGAGGGATCTCCCCATGGGCAGCAGGAACCCAGGGAGCGTCAGATGTGCCAGGACCAGGGCAATGCATTGGGCTCTGGCCCGTTTGTGGGCACGAAGGAAAAGCAGCTGTTCAGTTTGTCTCTTGAAAGAGAGCAGAGCTGGAATAAATATCTGGTTGTGCTGAAACACCTCTCTGCTGGAGAACCTGGCGTCAGGAAATACCTTCTGTGCTTTGGCACTGCACATCAGGGCCACTCACATCAAACCCTTCAAATAAAGCGTGTGGTGATTGTGAGTTTCTGCTTTCTGATGCCTGGTAACAGAGAACTACCCTTCAGCATGTCTGTGGTCTGCAAAGAAAGCCAGGAGTTGTCCTTAAAACAGAATTTTCCTTTGGAGAACGTGCCCTGAACAATGCTGTGACTGCTGCTTCCCCCACCAGCTGCAGGTTTGCTTTGGTGGGGGAAAGGACAGAACCTCAGAACACCCTGAACCTTGGGGTTGTGAAACAGGGCAGGAAACTGGACTTTTCTGCAGAATTAACAGTTAAACTCCAAAATATCATGTGGTTGCTTGGCTCACTATATTCTGATATTTCTACTTCCTGACTAAAGCAGATGGTGCTCAGTTATACAGAAACACAATATTAAAAAAAATAAAAAGAAGCTAACCTAAACACTTCTACTCTTTAAAAAGGTCACTATATGCTCTCTGGATCACACTTCCGCTCCTATTTAAATAGAATTGCTTCATCCATCTTTTGCTGGAACAGCGTGTATCATAGTACAGCAAGAGGAAGAATAGCAAATTATTGATGCCACTCTTGTTCCATAGAAATAAAATAGGAATGGCAGTAGAAAAAATGTGTTTTTGTTGGAGGGGAACAAAATAATAAAGAAGTTTGATTTTTTTTTCAGGAAATATTTTTATGATTTCAACTTATTAATTGGATATTCCTCACAGAATGTCAGAAAACCTGAGATTACGGAGCAAGAAGCCATAAACAGAGCAAACAAAAAAGAATACACTTGTATTATTTTAGTCTGAGCATTGAAACATTTGTGTCGGTCCTTTGCAATGCTCATACTATTACTATTGAAATAAAGCCATAAATGGAAAGAGAGAATATTAAAGAAGTGACTTACTCTTTGGTTTCTTACAAATAAAGCCCTTTTGGGAAGAGCAAGGCAGGATACTCCAGTTGCCAGTGGCTGCAGACAGCTCCCCACAGAAAGCCAGCTCGTCCCCCGAGGGCTGCCCATCACCCCAGTTGACAAAGTCCAAGGCACTGTTGTCTTGCCACAGCAGCTGCCCTGGTGTAGCATATGTTAGTATCAACACTAATAGATGCACACTAAGGTCATCTCAGTGAATATTGGCATAACAGTACTTCATTCAGCCTAATAAAGCAATACTACTTTCTTCAGAAATTCCATCTGGGGTTGGTTTTTTGATGCATTTTATCTCATTTGATTATTGTCTCAAAAACAATATAATTGCTTTCCCAAATTATGATTTTCAGATTAATCAGTCATAACTTAGTTTTAATTTCTGTTTTTCCATTTGCTTGCATAGGATATTAAAGTTTCAAACTGAAAAAAGCTGAATTCAGATCTTTTATGAAAAGTTTCTAAAATATTATTTCAGCAACACTCAATGTAAATCAGGAAGTTTTCACTGTAATGCTTAAACATGTTTAGTTAAAATTAAAACATTTTTTTCATAAACTCTAAAAAAAATTTTGATGTTTCAATGGACTGAAGATAGTCTAAAATGAAATGTTTTCTGACTGCTTGTAATCTGATAACAATGTTTTCTTCCAGATGCATGTTTTCTACTGTATGCAAGCAGCCTAATTTTCTCCATCTAGAGTCACAGAGGAGCATGGTGCTGGGGGCTTTGGCTGGACTCCCACAGGTCCCACATGAGTCTTCCCCAGCCAAGAGAAGATGTGAGCCAGTCAGGATTTTTTCCCCAACTGAAAAAGCTTTCTCAGAGACCAGGAATAGGAGACAACCTCAGAGAGGATTGAGATCTGAATTCCTACTGTACTTCAATTGGTTGATTCGAACCTATTTGTTTTATTAATATTTTTGCGCGTGTAATAAAGTCTGTTTATTTATAGAACTTTATATAGTTACCATTTACATTTCTGTATATTCCTATCCAAAAGCCACTAATCTTGCTTGCATATAAATCTGCGTGTTCTGTTAAAAAGTTTGATTCATCCAGATCTTCTACAGAAGTCAACATACCACCTATAAAAAATAAAACAAAAACAACTGAAGATGATTGGAGATATCCCCATCATAGCTGCAGCTCTTGAGATACGTTAAGGTTAATAAAAACCTCTCCTGCTGGTAGGGAGTAAAGAATTTAAATAGAGACTACAAGGTAGTGTCCTGCTGTGGGGGAGCAGCACACACAGTGAGAGATGTCATCTGAAGTGAAACACAAAAGCACAGAGAAGATGACGACTTTCAAACACCAGGCAAAGTACACTCTGTTTTCAAGTGATGGGATGATACTCTTCATAGGAATTATGAGTGATTATTTATTTGTTCTTCATGGTTTGACAGAATAATATGTAGCATGAAATACTGTGCAAAAAACAAATCTACAATTCAAACTGATGCATTAATTTTTGTGACAATCTAAGAGCAAGAGGGCTAAGAGGATCTAAAAAGCTATAAAACTAAGGATCCATTTTTCTCTTTCCTGGCCTCCTGAGACACGGATGAGGTAGCTGATGAGTCAGCAGCAGAGGTGAAAGAGTGCCAAGGTACTGCTCTTGGTCTTGGCCAGGAGCAGATGTCTCCAAGGAGAAGGAGAGAAGCATTTTCCCTCCCCGGGCTCTGCAGTCTGCCAGGGAGCCTTGCTGCTAGAGCAGGGGCTACCAGGCAGCACATGCACCCCTTTTGGATCAACCCCTTTTGGATCACACAGCCTGTGTTAAAAATGAGTGATTGCTATAATGAGATTCACTTTGTCTACTGTGTAGGGAAAGATAGGGAAAAGAAGGGATAAGGCCAGAAACAAATAGGTTACTTCAAATCACATAAAATTCAAGATCTTAGTAAAAGGAGAAATTTTGTGAATGAAGAAATATAACAAGAAACAAGCACAACTGGGAAAATAAAACTAGGAAATCACCTTTAACTCAACATAACTGTAAATAACATAACAATAAAATATAAATGAGATATTTATTCCTTATTTTTAATATTTGTAGATTTTGCATAATTACCTTTTAACATTTTTTTCCAGGATTTCTTTTTAATGTCAAGATTGAAGTTCTATATTTGGGTAAAAATAATAATTACCTGATTGAAGGCACTGAGTCACAGACTGAGCCCAGCTCATTTCATTGGCATTGAAGTTATAGCAGTGGCTTTGGAAAGGAATCCAAGATATGTGATCAGATTCAGGACATTGTCCAACATCCTGAGGGGGATCAGAAGGAAGTACATCTAGAAGAAATGACATATTATAAATGCTTTCATTCAGTAAGGATTGCAGTTCTTCATATATGGAATCAAATATTAAAACCACCTTTTCTTGCAAGTATTGTAAGTGTTCCTTGGCACACAGTGCTGGAATTATCAGTGTGTAAGTCAAGAGTGACAATGAGGATCAGGACTGACAGCTGTGAGAGGATGACTCAGTGTGAACCTGTGCTCTTCTGTGTTACTAACTAAATCAAACTTGGACTGTCTCGAGGATTTTGGTTCTAGTTGGTTTTTTTATACATGACAAATCATGAAATAACCTAAGGCTCATTGAATATTTATGTAGTAACCCCTCGTTTTCCTATGAGCAATGACATTATGGAAAGAAACGGCAACATTGTCCCTTAGTACTTGTATTTTTAAAACAAAAGTTGTAAATTAACAGCTATGAAATTCAGAGCATGGCCTAGAAAAGAAATTGAAAAACAATCAACCAATCAAAAAAATTCACAACCCAAAACAAAATCAAAACAAAAACAAACCCACCTCAGTGCTAACCCTGTGAAGTATGAGCTTTATTTTGAGGCCAATAACAGACTCTTTTTAATCACATGCAACTCTTTCTCCTGTATTCAGTGTTTGGAATCTAGTAGCAATGTAGTAACAACCAGAAGGAACAATGTGTATATGTTGAAGAAATGAAATTTATTTTATACTTAGTGGATTTCATTGATTGCAGACCTTCCCATAAAATCTCTGTCAGCAAAACATTTTGCATTCTAGACTCAATGCCTGATGTTCCCACAATCTTTATGATCTGTCTGCCTGCTCCCATGGCAGCTATCACTCCAGTCCAGTAAAATGGCAAGATCTTGGCTGGTGAATGCCAACTCCATCAAAATAAAATCTTGTAATGTAAAATAAAGGTATTGAAATGACATACTCAGCCTTATTATTATTCGATATATACTTAAATATTTGTAATTCAGTCCAAGCGGGTTTCTGCCATAAAACCAAAAGTCATTGCCATTGCTTACCCTCAGATTTTTTGCAGACTGGAAGATGTTTCTCATTACAATGTGCTGTTTTCCAGCTCCCAGAGAGTGCTAGATAGACACAGGCTTTTTTCTGTTTTGGTTCTCCATAGTCCCACTGAGAAAAACTCACTCTCCTTTTATTGGTCCATCTATAATATCCGTAACTCTGAAATTGCAACAGACATTTGGCATAACTGTTCTAAACTCTCATCTGCTGTTTCAGCTAAATGCAGTTATACAGGAGCACATTTTCAGAGTGGTACAGGCGGCTCAGTTTGTGTTTCTGTTGAAATGCTGGTTGAATCAGGACTCAGCAACATAAACAGTGTGGCTCCCATTCTGAAACAGCCCATGGAATTGTTTTGAAGGCTAAATAATGCTCCCTGGGGACTCAGTCCCTTGTCAGACAGTGCTGTAAGGTGGAATCACCATCTCAGAAGACTCAGATATCCATGAAAAGCAGCAGGACCATAAGAACAGTGGAAAGCTCAGGTGGAAATGGGTCTCAGAGTTGGCTATCAAAAAAGGACTCTAAGCTCCAGCAGTTTTGAGGAGAAACATTCAGGAGTAAACTGCGGAACCTGAGGAAATTATTACTGTGTGAGAATCTAAAGAAAAATATGCTGAGCAGGAATTCTTCAGTCTTTGTTTAGGCTTTCCGCCTCCCCTTTTTTCTTTTCCAGGAAGAATCAGAAGAATTACAAGGAAGAGCGAAAAGACACAGACAATATATTGCTGACATTAAGAGGAGGGGGATGAGCTGTGATCTCACTCCAGTGTCTAGCTGTGTCAAGAGAGATGCCAGGTTCACAAAGTCATAGTGAGCTTGACATCATCAGGGCAGGGTCACTCACTGTCTGGGGAACAGGAGGGACCACAAAGACTGACTCTGCAAGATCAAGGATGGCTTGATTATAAGTACCAGGAGAATGTCTGGTGATTCAATTTGATCAAAACGGAATTTTAGCTGCTTTCTAAATCATATTGCTGTGACTTAAATCAACTAACTTTGGTATCAAGGGGAATTAAACACTATTATTTTGGTTTGGGGAGAGATGCCCTGTGGACTTGGGCAAGTGGAAGAATTTATTTTAAGGTTGGTGACTGCCCATCACTTATATGAGCATTTTTTCTGGTGGTAGGGCAGGGATGATACTGTTAGAATAGTGAAAATATGTTTTTTTCAGCAATAAGTTCATTTTTTCAGACAATGTAGCCTTCAGAGGTGCTTTATCAGACTATTGCTGCATCATGTAACTGGAAATGCTGTTTTTACACAATGTGTATTACAAGTATCCCTAGGGATACTGAATTTCAGACGTATTTTGCTATGTTACATATCAGTGTGGAATCACAATTAGTAAAGACAATGAATAGTTAAGGTGATTATTACTGATGAAGAGATCATTTATATTATCAAGATGGTTTAGTCAGATCAAAGAACAGTGCAATAGAAACATGATAATTAAATACATTTAGCAACTGCATATTCAGTAGCGAACTGAAGCTCAATTTGTCACTCAGGCACAGAGCTAATAATATTGAGTATCACTCAAGTGTTCCCTTACAAAGTGGGGGACCTGTATCTCAGTATTCACTACTTCTGTACAGTATAGCTCTTACTGATTTCAGCCTTTGTGACTGAGCAGGTATAATAAAGAGTGTGTGTTCAGAGGTGTGTGGTTTGGCTGTGAACCCTTCTGAACCAAAAGATAATGGAAAAGCAACAGCTACCAATGATCCTGAGGCAGTAGCCCTACTGACCATCGTGGACCCTTTGAGTAATGGCCATCTGTCCTAAAAATGGCCATCTGAAAGTCTACCAGGTATTTTTACCTAAGTTTCCAATATTCACACAGAACTAGTAAAGAGAGTTCAGCATCGCCAAAGGTTCTTATCCTTCTCCATTGCCTAAAATGGAGTTTAATGATTTAGGACTGATGAAGTCCAAAGATGTGAGACTGTCCACCAGTCCTAGGTTTCCAAATGTGTTCATGCTACAGTTCTCCTGCTAATAGTAACAGCATTTCACTTTACCAACTATGAATTTATTAATCTTACCGCATTGCTGTTGAGCCCAATCCACAAGGGCTCTCCATGCTGCACTGCCTGCAGCAGCAAGAATACATTACTGTAATAATCAAAAATGCTGGCAAGCTCTGAAGATTTCTCCATGCATGCTTTTCTTGCTTCTTCCCAATTCATTTTAGAAGGAATGATTAAATAGCTGTTATTATCATAATGGACAAAATTGGAATCTGGAGCACTTGTGGGGTGAAACAGTTCAGGTACTGTAGGAAAGAGGTACAAATTTGAAAGGAAAAGGAGAAAACAGTGAAAAATTACTAGCTGCTAGATAGCAGTATTACTTTTGTGTAAGAGATGAATATAGCATGGCAGGACAAGCATCAAGTAACAGCATCTCTTACATAAAACCCAAGAGATGTATTTTAATGGCAATTTTAAATTATTTTAAACTCTGGTGTAAAATCACATTCAGGGATTAGAGGCAGAGCATGAGCTGTGTGTTTCTACAGACACAGACTGACCAGATGAAATTATGTGAATACTGATTCCACCATGATCCTCCCCCTCGAGCTCTCCATGTCCCCCCACCTCAGTGCAGGAGAAATTTTTCCCAGGCAGGAGCACAGGATAGGGTCTTCACACCTCTTCAGTCTCAAAACAATTTCTTTCTAAGCACATTTTATGACCATGCTGCTACATCTTCCCCTCATAGAATGAAGTGAAAAAGGAAAGTGTATTTGTACCTATAATTATATATGCAGAAGTGCAAGGTGAGGGGCTAGAGCTAGTGATGGGGACAGAAGAAAAGACATAAACTCTGTGTTCAGTCACTGCTGAGGATGCCCTGGCAATTGATTTTGCTAGTGCCATCCCCATGCATCTGTCTGAACGTGCTTGGGACAGAGCTGTGAATCATCTGGTCCAGCTGTGGCTTCTTCCTCTATTTGAATTTGCTGCTCATCAGTTCCCTGTTTTTGTTCCTGCGGACTCTCCATTGTAGCTGAGCTCCGGATGTGTCTCCCACCCTAAGGCTTCGTAGAGGAAACTGCAACTTTTGCCCTTCTGAGTATTGCTGTTCTTGTGATATGGAGGCCTTGCTAAAGACAGATGAGCAAACTAATCAGTTTAATTGGCCTCAGTTAACCCCCAGCTGCAGAACACTGAGGGATTTGTCTTTTAGTATTGTATTTGTAAAATAACTGCATTCAGGGACCTATATCTGTGATAACTGGATAAAGCACAGATGACTACATTTTTCTGTTAATAGAAAAAATAAGCATTTTGAAGGCATAGATCTTCTAGGAACCTGGTTTGGGCATTTTTCTTGTGATTAGGATGATGAATCCTCTCTATGTGCCAGGCACCTGATTTAAGTGTGGATGTCTGCAGGGTCAGCTTCTCTGAGTGCAGATTGTTCAGTAAATGTTTTGCAACAAAAAAAAAAAAAACCCAAATAAAAAAACCCCCTCAAAACAAAAAATCAAACAAAAAATATCCCAAACAAACAAACAAAAAGAAAAAACAAAACAAAATAAATTAAAAAAAAAAAAAAAAAAAACCAAAAAAGAAAAAGTGAAACATAAAACTTACCGCTGTCCGTCTGGCAAATATAGCTTTTGTTATCCTGGCAGTCTGTATTTTCCCATAATCCTGCACGATCTACAGATCTTTTTGTCATTGTAATACAATCAGTCTAGGGAACAAAAAATAGAATTTTTGCTGATAAAGTGCAAAATTTGCAGCAAAATAATAGAAATAGGTGTGAGGAGAAAAAGTTTATAGCTTTCTTTTCTAATTTCCTGACTCTTTTCATGTATTGCTTCTTGGAAATCAAATGCATTCTGTTATATATCTTTAGCAAATATTCTTTCATTGGCAGATTACTGCAAGAACTTTTGTCAGTTTATTAAAATTCCTTGGAATGTATTGAAGATACTTTTTCTATGGAGTTAAAAGTAATCTGTATTGAATTTGTTGAAGTTTCATTTGAATCCACATCATAAAAGGAAAAGCTATAAACCAAAATCAAAATCACAACTAACAACACTGAATATTTTCAATATATAATAATAAAATATAACAATTCTAGAAAGTGTAATTAATTCTAGCAGTGAAGATTCCTTTTCTGCATTTCTAGACTTTGACAAAGGAATGAGAGTAACCCTACATTCTTAACAGGCCTATTAATTTCTGAGTACAGCTTTAAAAATTTGATCTTTGAAATTTCAGTTCTCAGCTTTAAGCTATTAAAGATCAGATCTTAGCTGAGACAGAAGTCATGCTGGTTACATTGAGTATGTCATCTATGTTATGCATTTTCTGATTTATTTCTGTTTACCTCTATTGTTACATATTTCCAATCAACCATTCTGCGTATATTTCTGGATGGGAATCCTTGGGCCCACTTTGAATAGTCAAAAACGCTTCCATCTGTCCAAAGATATGTGCCTTCACTGTTAATGTCATTCAGCCCAATCCATGTTTCACTGGCAACATCCTTTAGGTGGAAGGTGAGGAAGGCTGATAGAAAATGGATTAAAAAATAAAATCTTTAAATACCTAAGGAGTTTCCTTTCCTCAAATTCCATGTAAATCAAATGACAAGTAAAACAACAACAAATCATCTTCTAAATATGTTGGAAATACCAACCTCAGTATTGTTAGGCTATGAGCTAATGGTAAAACAAAAAAATTACAATGGGTAATCAAACTGAAGCAGTTTCACTTCAGGGGGAAAAAGGAGAGGGGAAAAGGAAAACATTTTTTGATGAAAACTACTAAGGCTTCTTGGAAATATTATAGAAATCAGGGCGAGAAGGGACTTCAAAAGGATTGTCTTTCGCAAGGAAGCATCAACTGCAGATATGTAATTTCTGATGGATGTCACTTTAATATCTAACTTGAATATCTGTGAGCATTTCATGACTATAAACTATTACAATTTATCCCCTCTTCCAAGACCATGAGGAACAGATTATTCTATTCATTCCACATAAGATGTTTGCCAAAACTTGTGAGGTGTTATAATATCTCACTCCAGTCTTCCCTCTGGATCAAACGCTCCAGGTCTTCCTTCATAGGTCAGGAGGTAGCTTCAGCCTCGTCACTAGATGGTGAAATATGAGGCTTCGTAAATAGTGCTGTAAGGCTCAGATGTCATACCTTGCACTTGGTTATTGTGTATAGATGCCAAATTTCCCCCTAATTCTCTGCAAACACTTCTTGCTGAGTGCCAAGTTAGTTTGTCTTCTTCTCTGGACCCAAATATTTTATAACACTGTGGAGAGAGTAAAGGATTAGACAGACTTTCAGGTGTCAAAGAATATTAAAACCATTGATTTGGATTAATTCTGTGCTAGTCTCTGCTTGCAGAGAGCTGCAGGTCCGCTGAAACACAAATGCTGTCAGCCAGCAAGAAGGAGACCCAGCCAATCCCAGTGATATGTGCACAGCACTTACAGTCATATGAGGCCACTGCTGGGAAAGAGCAGACAACCCTCAAAGATTGTGAGAAATTAGATTACTGAAAAGTAGAATTTTTGAGGGACTAGAACTATTTCCTGATTGTGAACATAATTTGGAGCAGGTAATAATCTCTCAGGTCAAGTTTTTTCAATTATATATGACAGATGGAGCGCTAAAACCTCAGCTCATGTGAGAACTCACAAGTGGAGCAGGGTCAGCAAGAAGAGCCCTTCTGAATGGGGGTTTTCCCTGAATACCAGTGTAAAAGATTTCTGTGTATTTTCTGAGGGACAGAGGACATGGCTCCTCTCTCTTCATGCCCTTTGAATGCATAAAAACTTTTCCCATTGATTGCATTTTGGAATTGATTTGTGGTTTTCCTCCGTTGTTTGTTTGTTGGGGTTTATTAAAAGTTCATAGTCCAGGGTTCTTTTGCTTAACTTAGCAGAAAGCAATGCTTGCTTGTCTTTTATATTTGATTTGACATTTATTGCAGTTTGTGCTACTCAGCTTATGTTGAGTTACTGTGATGGCCAATTACTTATGAAAAGTGTGACCTTTCATTTTTTCATCTTTGTTACTCAGAAAAACAGACAAGGATAATGGATCAGGATTGCCATGCAATAAATATGCTTAAAATAAGAAATGTCTAGAATCTAGAAAAGTAACTATGGTTAAAGGCACAGAGATATTTACAAAAATTATAATTCCAAATGTTCAAATCACTTTTTTTAAAATATTTAGTTACAAATTTGCTAAACTGAAAATTCACTGCACTGCTAAGTATCATTCTTCTTAGTAAATTGGTGTTTAAAGAGAGAGAATTTATTACATGAGAGAAAAGGAATAGTTGTTTTCTTCACCTAGAGCAAATCTGCTACATATGGCTGAGATTTATTACTGTACCTTATTTTTAAACAAAAGCCAAGTGTCAGGACATCCTCCCAGAGGTGGAAGTACAGTGGGAGCAAATCCTGAGTAAGTTGAATTGTGCCTTTCACAAATAAAGGGATTTTTAAGACCACAACTTATGTCTTCCCAAAAGCCTGTAAAGAAATGGAATACAGATAATCGTAGTAAAAATTACAGAATACAGAAAAACTGTTATGCAACCATTGCAGCAGTCCAGCTCTGATGGAATTCATGAAGCACAGATGAAACATTTACCCAAATACAATCCTCCTTCCTCTGCCATATGTTTCTTTCCTAAAAGTGATGACACAGTTTCAAACTTGAGATGTTAAAATGTAAAAAATATCAGTATTGTTGAACTACCTCTTTGTGGGGTAGCCTCAAATTTGAGTATGTACCAAACATTTTGGATTTCAATGTTAAATTTTACCCAAACACTTCTTGGTGCTGTTTTACTCACCAAAATCTTTTGACATTATCACACAGTTTTCATCATTGTTTGCAAAATTGGGTTCATTTGGAGCCCAGGCAACATAATTCACTGGGGTGTCATCCAGCCATCTGGAAGAAACAAGGGGAGAGTGGCTGCCAGACAGACATCTCAGCAATCATCAGTCACAAAGTCTATTCGGGCAGAGGGCTAAGCTGGGTATTAGCAGTGAGCAGAGGGTAAAGGTTCTGCACATCCTGGAGAGCACACAGCCACAGAACCGCTGCTGCTTCCCATCTGCGTGTGCTGCCACACTCAAGGCAGTGTGGACATCCCTCACATCCCACAAAGGCATCCTCCTGAAAGTCTTGTACTAACGGATTGTTATAACAAGTTTCCTGCCAGAGATTTCAGAAATTTGTTGGAGTAGGTTCTGCTTATTCTTCTTGCTTACGGATCACATAACTTGAACCACTTGGGATTAATTTGGTTTTACATTTATATTTTATCAAAACCTCCTGGACTTTTTCTGTAGCCACTGGAGATCTGGTCAGGGCAAATCTCACCCTTAGGCTCATGTCAAAAACGGATCAGGTAAATAACATCTCATTGCTAATGCAGGGTTGCAGTTCCTGCAGTGTAAGGCATTAAGTGAGCTGCGTCTTAGCCGTGAATTTTGATTGGGTTTGCTCTCTCAAATTTGGTAGGAAAATGCATTTCTCTGCTTAAATGAAGGATGTAACACTGGATCTGAGACATCTCCTGAAAGCTCTCCAGAAGTCAGTTGCACAGCAAGTTTTAACTCATAAAAAGAAAGCACACAGAAATGCTCGCTGAGATGAAATTACCATCATTTGTTGTCCATTACCAGTTTTCCTTTACTCACCTGAATCTCTGATCATAGCTGACAACTAAGCCAATGAAATATGATTTTCCTCTGTGTTTTGTGTAAATCTAAAATAAAAGCAATTAATAGTTAAGTACTAAACTGTTCCTCGATGTCAAGCAAAAATCTGAAAGCTAATTAATCATGCCTGTGATTTTTTTTTTTTTTTTTTTTTTTTTTATTGGAGCCTCGTGTAAGAATATTGTAGGCCTGAACTCAGGTTTCAAGCTGGCAACAGAGAATATTGAATATTTGGAACATCCTGGAGAGAGGAACCCACTGGACAGGAAAGCACTTATCAGGAAAGCAATAATCACTCTGCTGAACACTACATATATTAGAAAAGATAAGCAATCTGGGCCTGAACTATCCTTTGCAGCACCTTTAATATTTGCATGCTATTTTCCTCTACCTATTAAAAACAAAAGAATGTTTTTACAGGTCCTGAAGAAATATACTGCTTTATAAATAAGTAATGCAGGACAAGCTCGGGACTCCAGCATTGCTAAATATTTAGTATGTTCCCCGTATTTTATCACCTGCTCTGTTTCAAAATTCAACTATAATTAATGGATTTTCTGCATACATATTGCCACAGAAATCGTCTTTTGCTTTCTTTCTCAATGACAACAAGATCTGCAAAGTTCCTCTGACAAATTCTCCGTGCTTCTTCCATATGGACATGTTCTTTGCTGAAATAGTACTGCTTATTGTCATATAAAATCCATCCATCATTGGTGAGTTGATAGTCTGAAATATGAAGAATCATATGTAATACTTTTCTATCTGTTCTTTACAAAGTCTGAAAACTATACAGTAATCTTAGTGAAACAGGAAAAAACCTACCAAGTTTGTAGTTTGCTTCAGGCTTTACCAATACACCTGTAAAATAGAAGATTGTCATAAGCAACATCCCAAATTAAAAAAAAAAATCAGAGATATTTGCCTTATGAAATTTCACACACTCTGTAAAATAATGAGGAAAACAACCAAACCCACCAAGCAAACTAGGACTTGGCTAATGCATTTTCAAGAATTTAGAGCACATACTACCATATTAAATTGTGTATAATTTAGAAACATTTAGCTGTGAAAATATGTACTTTACAGCAATGTATATCCAAAAGCACTGTGTCAAAAAATCCAGGTTTCTCATTAAATTTATGGTAGATTAAATAAGCATTACTTTGAAAATTTATTTTAGCATTTTCACTTGACACTCTGTGATTAATTTTTTTTATATTCTTGGGACTAGAGCCAAACAACATAATTCTGTATAGTAAATTCCTTACCTAAATAGCAGTAGACTATCTACAAGTAATGAAAATTCAACACTGATTTATTGCTAATGTCAGGTGTAACTTCCAGTGTGACAATGAATTTTTCCTTTCCTGATGACTTGGCTTTTATTAGGACAGTTTGTTTTTAAGAATCATGGAGAGCCAATGGACATCAAACTCAAGTTTCTGATTACAGGTTGAACCAGGAGGAGCCAAATTCTCAGTTGTTATTCCCAGAGCCAGCTATAGCCTCTCAAATGAAGCTCTGCTGTTATGCCTGTTATTTTGTACTACTAATTGTCTTAGCTTGCTTCATTTCCATTGTGGTTTGATGAAGAGAAACATGGTATTATAGAAATGACAGAAATAGTTACATGAGAAATAAAAAAAAAATTTAAAAAATAAATAAAAGAAAAATCAAGTAAAATTATTTTGGGATCATTTAAACACTTAAGTTTTTAGTGAACAATAGAACTAAAATTATTTCAGTGTCTTCATTATTAATTTATATACTTCTCATAATTTTGATTTTATTGTTTAATCCTAACATAATTGTAACATCTATTGTTTTCAGAAATCTGGAATACCTTTTGTAAAATTGTGTCTTAAGGGAGCGTGAGGGAATTCACATATGAGCACATCTCTCATGTTGATTTACATGTGATTTACAATCACAAGATAAATTTCTTGATTTTTTTTCTTGCTTTTGAAAGGTCATCTAGGATCAAGATAAACTGATCGGAGTCTTTGTGTTTCTGAGCTCCTCCTGAGTAATCTCACCAAGAGCAGAGAGACACATCCAGACAAAGCTGCATGCTCAGGGTGCCAGAAAGGGCTGCACAGGATGTGCTGCTTTGAGCTCGTGTGCAGAAATCAGGGCTTGGATGGTGCATTTGTGTGACTAAGTTACCAAAGGGGAACAGTGATCCTTCCTTTTTGGTGAAGCAATTCTTCAGTGTTACCATGGTGCTTTACCCACCCTTCAAGGGTTTTGTTGGCAGTCATCAAACATTAGATGCACTCAGTGTTTTTATATAACTGCCTATCCTTTCCCTCTCTTCCTGTGCACATCCAACTTTCATTTCAAGAAGGTTTTAAAAATCTCCTTCTCCATGGAGATGCATACAAATACTCAGTTTACAACCAGGAAGCAGGGACATAGAAGAAGGATTGAGTAATCAAAACAAGTTCTTTCATTATCAGCCATCACTTGAGCTCTTCAGGCCCAGCAGACCTGCTGCTGCTCCATGTCCTGTTGCTGGGCACCCCAACATCTGTCAGGTCCATTTTGTAAGCCTGATGCCAGATGTGGGAGTTTTGGCACTGGTGCCCTGCTTTCCAGGCAGGGCTGGTGGATGAAGGAGTCCATCAAGGTTACACCAACCTCACTTTTGATCAGATTGGGTTTTCAGAGTCACTGGTTCCTATAAAAACTGATCCCTCTCTTGGATCTCATTAGTTCCTTTACGGTGGGAAGAAAAGCTTTTTTCACTTTTGTAGAGAGAACTGTAGAGTCCTGCATCTACAGCTATCCTGAGTAAACCTGAAGCAGATAGAAAGAGAGGGAATAGATAAAAGGAGAGGGGATAAGTACCTTTGCTTCACAAATTTATTCAACCCATGGCAGAAGGAGATAAAATTAGAGATGGAGTAATAGGAACACTAACTTCCTACATCCGAGGACAAGAGAAATATTTCAGTTCATTCTGCAGCTTTATGTGTTGTCTTCATTGCAACTTTTTTTAAAATGAACAATTCCCCGTGTCTTTCTTCCTTTCAATTTGTTTGAATCCATACAGTTTTCTTTTTAAGCTTGAGTTTATTGCTCCAATTAAATGGGTAAGTAATAATACCTTTCTTTGTTTCACAAATCCAATTAAGCAAATCATCACAGCGCAAGTCGTTCCAGCGCATTTGGGGTGATCTGTTGAACATAACACAGTGTTCAAGTCCTTTGTAGTTGTTGGGTTCATCTTCCTCCCAGTTCTCATAAATTACCTGTGTTAGAAATACATATCAATTGCTGTGTGATCTGAGCTGAACAGAAGTAATTGAGATTGCCATGGTGACACAGTTTCATTTTCTCAAGTACCTTTTTTATGGGAAAGGTGGGAGTTCAGACAGACCTGAGAGGGCTGTGAAGGTCATGATGGTCAGGTCATTTTCCCCACCACTTTCTGAAGAAAGTGCAGAGACTACATGGTATAGAAAACCATGTGTTTGATGGAAGACAAACAGATGAGCAGAGGGAGTCACATTTATCTTGTTTGTGAAAGCTGGCAAATGGACTTCTCTGTACTGCCATACAGCAGTGCCCATTTTGGGAGGCTGTGAAAGTCTAAGGGCACAGAATGTGGAAGATGGGATATAACATGGTACCAGGGGTGAAACACAGGCAATGCTGTGTTAAGACAGAGCACTGCAGCTATTCAGGATATATTCTAAAGAATATATTTTCTAAAGACAGAAAATCAATTAATATCCAGCAAATAAAAACTCACAGGAGAGCCATCAATCCAGGCAAATCCTTCATCAGGATTTAAGAGAAATAAACCAATCCAGAAAGCCTGAGTGTTCAGTCCTTTATCCCTAAAATAATTCATACAATATAGATATAAAAGCATAGAAAAAGAGATATAAATACTGACAAGCACAAAAAGAACCTGCTTTCTGTCACACCTGAATTGGGAGCTGTGGCCCAAAGCCAAGTTCACTCCCTGCACTCTGCCAGGGAGTTGATAGTGCTCTGAGTGGAGCTAAGACTTCTCATATTTAAAATAAGTTAAAGTGATGTGGCCCAGAGCCACAGGCTCCCATCCTTGCAGACGCAGCACAGCTCTCGGTTGTAGTATGAGTTCAGACAGATGCTTTAGCAAAATTAAATCATAAATAGATGTTTATTTAACACATAAAAATAGTGGGAATTGATTTTCAACTGTTTTCATTTGCTTCTTTGCGCTTCCTAAGCAGTTTAGTTACTATTTCATGCTATTTATCTTGTTGTGCCTGTGGACCAAATAAAATGACTGCTTCAGTCACTGCATAAGCCAAAGATTTCCTTCCACAAATATTTTATACTCTACAGCAGAGAGACTCAACAGACAAATAAAACCACATTCAGGTGATCACAATACTGAAATATACTTAGTACAATTAGAATATTGGTCTAATTTGAGGGAAAAATAATGTCACTGTTTGTATGTCATGAGGAAGACATAGACTCATCTACAATGCTACCAAAGGTTAAATAAAATTAATTACTCTTTGATTTCAGGATTTTTTACTTTATGAACAGAAAAAATTCACATTAAGCCCTTGAATTTTGGTTTACATTACACAGTAACTCAAGGGATTTTTTGAATGAGTTGGTTAAAGAAGAATTGCAGACAGTTACAAAATTCCAGTTAGAGCTGAATATTTTATTTCCTCCCTTTAGGGAGAGGGACTAACATGTAAGAAATCGATAAGATCTGGAAAACAGCCTTGCTAAAACTTGTGATGAAAATAACCAAAATATTAAGCTTCTTTGGAATAATCAAGAATTTACTTTTTTTTTAAAGCAATGTTACAGGTTGCTATTTCCAGAGGAAAATTTTTATCAATGTAATTTAAATTTGGGTTTTTTTGTTCACTCACTTGTTTAGCTCCAGATACATTTTAAGTAATTTCTATTTAACTTAGCAGGAATGTGAAAAAGAATCCTTGTGCAAATACTCACGAAGCTAATTGCCATAATAAAATTTGATCTTCTCTTGTATTGACTGTGACCAGATTTCCACCTATTTCTCTACAGAATTCTTCAGCTTGAAACCAAGACTTCTTTTGGTTTCCCTCCCTCACAAAAAACTGTTGAGAACAAAGAGCAGAAATAAATTAGTAAATGTGTAAAGCTTATAAAATATATGTAATTAAAATCAGCATCATTTTAGCACTCCCTTATTCTTGAGTGAGACGACATGACACTTGTCCAAGCCTTTAATATTAAGTGTTAAAAATGTGAAGAGTAAATATATTTTTCTTAGCATCATCTATTTTAAAATAAGGCAAAAGTAGTAGAGGCCTCTGAGGAGAAAAAGAGGTATCAGAATGTGCAGAGGAGAAAAAACTAATCTGTAATTTAACTGAAATTTTCTCGACTGAAATGTTTAAAAAAAGATGGAGAACTCAATCATGGTGTTTAACAGTAGAAATCAAGAGATTTTTGAAAAAAGGAAGGGAAGGGTAAGTCAGTGAGCTGGACTAGAAAAGACAGAATGGATGCAGAAAGGTGTTTGGCCAAGTGTGGACCCCAGCTGGGGAGGAGTTTTTTGAACTGAGGTGCAAGCATCCATACAAATACAAAATGCACTTTCTGCCACGAAGAACATACATTCTTGGACTAAGGATATGTTTAACGGGACTAAATGCCTGACATTTTATGGAAATAATAATTAACAATTTGGTAAATGGCAGAACCATTGTAATGATAATAACATGTGACATAGAAGCTCAGGCCCTTGTAAATACAGGAATAAAATGAGCTTGGTCTCCCAAGAGACAGAGAATCTCAGGAAAGAAAGTGAGAGCAGACTTATATAAAGACATGGAAGAACAATGCTGCAGATTTATTTTCTTGATCTATATTGCTTTTTCTTTCCTTTTTTCTTTGTAAAAAGAAGAGCTTTTAAAGGTATTTTTACATAATTAAAGAGAATCCTCTGAAGTTTTACTTGCTGAAGAGTTACCAACTAAACCCAGATCCAAAAGTGTTGCCATGAGTATCACATGCTGTGTGAAAAAATGTCAGAGGGGCACTTTTTCACCCAGAAACATTGTCTTGTGCAAATGACACTGCCAGCTCTTGAGATGTGACACTATGTTTTTTCTTATGTTCCAAACTCCTGGAAGCAAATAATATTAGGTTCTCACCAGGCATTTAGGTTAAAAAAAAAAGCATATTTCTAGCACTCTGTGTTCATCATTTTCCATTGCTGACTTTCATTACATTTGATGGATTTTTCCTGTGCTTTCTTGCCTTGAATACCAAAGAGAAGATGATTCCCAAATAATACCCAGGATCACGGTGCCCAGGGCAGTGCCCCCTGACTGCCCTGTGCTGAGGCTCCCAGGGAGGTGCACACACACTTACTTTGAGGCATGAGTCTGCCCGGGAGGCTCTGTCCCAGCCTTCAGCACACGCGGCCACAGGGACCTGTTCTGGACGAGCAGAAGGTGGCACTCCTGCTGCCCGCTGTTTGCAAAGGTAATTTGATGTCTTCTCACAGCTAACAACATCCCATAATCCAGCTGCAGTTCCAGTTCTCATGACAACACAGCCTTGCTCTTTCCCTTTGTGATATGGAAAAGAAATGAGTGAAACCAAAGCCTTAATTGCTGTCTATTATTAATTGAAAATTATGAAAAGAAAGATGCACATTATGCAGATTTTAAAAATATAAAACTACAGTAATTTCACAATTATAAGCTGCACCTGATTATAAGGTGCACATCCGGGTAGCCAGGTGGAGCACTGGATGTGTCCATATATAAGCCGCACCTGAGTATAAGCCACATTTTTTATTTTTTTTTTAAAGCAAGCATCCATGTGTGACAAAGTAACAAATTAGTAACAGAATCGCGCCAGAGCAGGGGTTGGTGTCAGGTGCTCAAGTTGCAAACAGTTTTCATAGACCAGAGAAGCCTTTAAAGGCAGCCCCAGGCGCCCTCTCCGGCCAGCTCTCACTTCCGGGTTGGTATTTCACTGGGATTTGTCCATAAATAAGCCGCACCTGATGATTAGCCGCACTGCTGGGGTAGGCTGGATTCTTCAATGAAAAAGGTGTGACTTATAATCGTGAAATTACTGTATTTTTAATGCCACCTGTTAGAGGCCAGATATGGGCTGATGAGTCCCACAGACAAAGATTTACCAAAGCCAGAGATTTGCAGCTTCAGAAAACAAATCTTCTTTATCTTGTCTCCCCAGGGAAATTACGAGGAAAATGGGTCTTGATTATATTTGCATGGATAGTAGATGACCTGACAAGTATACTTTGGAGCTCTCAATATCCTGGCAACTCAATTTCAAGAAGAGTGACGTCAAGTACAACAGGTTTGTTTTAAGGCACAGTAATATTTAGATATGACTATGATAATAACATAATAACATATTATATATGTTATTGCATAGCATATAGAATTCACAGTATAATAAATACTAATATAATTATAAAATGAGTCTATATTAATATTAATATTATATATGCATCTAATATAAAATAGGTCATATTATATATTGATATTTTATAATATTATATAATGTTATATATTATAATATGAATAAATAATATAGCAATCATATGTAGAAGCTATCATAACAGTCATTCTGAATGTCTGTAAATTTCTCCTGATAATGCTAAAAGTTATTTCAATATTGTCTTGTTTACTGGTGGTGTGACTTTGGGGGAACGTAACCCTGATTTTAAGAGAGTTCATTAAATCCATTGTCTTTCTGGACATTAAAAGGGGATTCCACTAGTTCCATCCCAAGCTTTATTTCAGTTACAAGAAAAGCTAGATCTTTACACTTTTCCAGGATACATCTTCTTTTCTATCTTTGAAATTACCCCACCCCAAGCTTTCAGCAGCAGTTTTGTTCTGAGGTATGGAAACCCTGGCCAAACATATATAGTTATAACATATTATTTTTAATTAATAATATATTAATAAATATGTATCTATATGTATATAACAGAAATTCCTTTGATTCCTGAGAAATTCCCACCATTCCCAAGATATTCCTTCAATTCCAAAAAAATTCCAGCCATTCTCAAGAAATTCCTTCAATTCCCATTAAATTCCTTTGATTTCTGACATTCCCAAGACATTCCTTTGATTCCCACCATTCCCAAAAAATTCCTTTTATTCCCCAGAAATTCCCGCCATTCCAAGATATTCCTTCCATTCCCAAAAAATTTCCACGATTTCCAAGAAATTCCTTGCATTCCCAAGAAATTCCCATCATTCCCAAGAGATTCCTTCAATTCCCATGAAATTTCTTTGATTCTCACCATTCCCCAAAATTTCCTTTGATTCCCAAGAAATTCCCACCATTCTCAAGAAATTCCTTCAATTCCGACAAAATTCCTTTGATTTCTGCCATTCCCAAGACATTCTTTAAATTCCTGCCATTCCCAAGAAATTCGAAGGTAAGAGCTCACAGGCAGCTTCTGAGCTGTATGGCTGAAATGCCAAATAGCCACATATTCACTGCTCATTTCTCACACATGCACATTGTGAGTCAAAAAACTGTCCAGAATAACTTTTCCAAAGCTGAGGAGTTGTTGTTAACTGATGTTAAAAATGGTTTAAAAATCCATTATACCACGGACCTTGTTAACTCCTGCACCGAATTGCCTACCAAAATCTGTCTCTGCACACTTTGGCAGGCACCAACGCCTGCAGCTTAGCTGTGACAGTGCTAGTTGCACTGGTGTCAGGCACAGTGTGATGGTGTTGGCCACCTACAGCTACAGGCACAAAATAATGATCCCCACTCTAATTTCTAACCAGGGGAATGAAAACACAAACCTGTGTGAGTTGCAGCTGCAGGGCTTGAGCCCATGCAGAGCTTACCTGGCATTGCTGTGTTCCAGTGTGTGAAATGAGGAGTTTCTCCATTGCTCCACTTGAAACTCCCGCGTTCTTCTGTGTCAGAGAGACCAAGCCAGAAAGATTTTTCAGACCTCAGCCCCGTCAGACTAATCAGGAAGGTTTGCTCATTTCTGCAGGGGAAAAGAGTGTTCATCCACAGCCTGTTAGTGTGCAATATTTATCTAAGTGATGCAAACAGAGGAGTGTTAACATGACCCCAAAACAATAGCTCCTCAATGAAGTTCAGACAAAACCCTGGTAGTCTTTAAACTGCAGTCAAAAGAATTTAAGGCGGATAACTTTCTCCTTACAGCCGAAAGCATCTGGAATGTCACAAATTGCTGCTCACATGGGCTTCTAGTCCTATTTTACTCTTTTCACTGTCTTTCCAAATCTTTTGCCTCAAACAGACCAGCAAAGCAGGACTAAGCTCTCAGCTTTGCTACCTATAACCTTTGAGGGCAGTCATGCTTCTCAGGAGTCATGGAGCCTCTGAAACCTGGCAGGGATGTAGGAAGATCAGAGATGATATATTCTGGCTATGGAAGATGGCAGGTGTTGGGGAAGATTTCCTGTCTCTACAGAATTTGGCTTAGAAAGTAGCTTACGAAATTATTTTTATTAAAGCTTTCCTATCATAATGAGATGTCAACAATTGTAGTACCTACTTTCCAACAGAA